>CM076570.1:918645989-919244358 GCA_034641835.2 Pinus albicaulis
GATCAGTCATTTCTTACCACAGACTTCAGCAAACCCTAGTTTGCATACGTGCTTTCAATTCACTGATGTCGCGTATATACGCGCTTCCATTCACACAAACCAGCGTATACTTCTGTGCATATTACAGAACCAATTTAATTGCGCATACGCGCTTTTCTTTCAGCGAAGCCGCGTATATACGCGCTTCCTCTTCGGCGAACTAGCGTATGGTTCTTAAGAGATTTTAGGTCATTGCATTTCTTCAGAATTGATACTTCACACAGATTTAACCCTTCACTTCAGACAGATGTTCGCCTCTTCTTGGATCTAATCATTCCATAAGCAGATCTAGCAAATACAATCACATTTCAGATCTAGATCCCCTTCTTCATCATTGGTGCTTCATACACTCATATTTATCATTCATGTGTAACCCTTTTCATTTAGATCTACTTCAAAGAGAAGTATTCATTCAAGCTCAGAGATCTTGCACCTATATACATGATTTGCACAATGAATTTCTTCTCCTTATATAGGTTTACCCTTTGTCAGTACCATGAGCCCCTTTTTCAATACCATGAGCCCAAAACCACATAACATCCGATGGTATTCGTGGACGGGGTCAATTAGGCGGATCATTACCCAATACAATGGGTCAATACCATGGTGATTACCCCTGGTTTTGCACTTTTAGAGCGCTTTAGCCCATACGCGACTTGGCACGTACTTAACCGCGTGCATACGTGACTTCCCCTAGACATATCCGCGTATTCCTTGAGACATACTCTTTTTATCATATATCTAGCACAAATTGAGTTTCTTTCTTCATTCCCTTCTGTACTCATTGTAGATACATCAGATTTACTTCATCAAGAACATATTCTATCATGCACAACTTCATCAAGTAAGTTGCCATCTTCTTCATCAAGTGGGTTGCCATTCAATGACAACACTCAACATCATGTTGCTAACTAACATCATTTCATATCAGATTTACATCATTTACCAAGTCCATCAAGTCAAGAATAACTTCATCAGGTGTATTGCCATCAAGGACAGCACATGCCAACAATCCATGTCTTCATCTTCATTCAGTGGGTTGACAACACTCTGCATCATATTGCCAACAATCTCCCCCTTTGGACTTGATGGCAACCACGATGGTGTTTGGTTACCACAACAGATAGGTACATGACACCATGTCACTCTCTCCATTTTTGACACCATAAACACCATGTCACTCTCCCCCTTTGACATCAAGGGCAAAGAGCGGATCAAAACCAACATACTCTCCCCCTTTTTCTCCACATGTGGAAGAAGCGTTCTGCAGATCTGATATATACTGAAGTGGCCAAGCTCCCCCTGAGTTCATGCTGAAATCTTCAAACATGTTTTCCAATGAAGTACATGACTCTATGAACTTCCTATCACCAAGGACTCATACTTACATCAAAGATCCAACCAAGTGGATTTACATATGAGACTCAAATACCCAACCAAGTGGGTTTAAGAAATTTGACTCAGCTACCCAACCAAGTGGGTTTACAAAATTGACAAGTCCTTACAAGACTGAATATTACAAATTTACATCATGGGTCTCAACAAGATCTTTTCATCAAATTACAAAATATGACCATTTATGACCAACACCAGAAAGTCCTCAAGAAAGAGAACATATTTCAGAACCATCATAATGCCAACAATGCATTATACTCAGCAAAGCTAATGCTCCTCCTGAATCTGTGCATCCAAGTATCCTTTCCATATGACTAAGGCTCCCCCTTAGTTTGTGCATCCTGAACATTTTCACCAACAAATCATCAAGGAATCTTTATCAAAACATTAGAAATAGAATTATGAGAACTGGAACACTACCAGAGATACCAAACAGTATCAGAGATACCAAACATCACTGTATATGTGCTGAAGAGAGCTGACTCCAATCAAAAAATGTCAGCAATCAGACATACGCGGTTTTCTGTGCATGAACTCGCGTATATACGCGACTGTGTTTCAGGAAAACCACGTATCCAATGCCATCTTATAAATTTAAGCAGAATTGTTCTTTTGACTGGCAGAGAACACTCCCAGCTTCTGTCTTAGGTACTTGAACGCTTCCCTGGGCAGAGGTTTGGTAAAGATATCAGCAACTTGTTCTTTGGAGGGAACATACTCCAACTTCACCTTTTGCTCAAGCACTTGTTCACGTAAGAAATGATACTTGATGGGAATGTTCTTGGTCTTCGAATGCATAACAGGATTCTTTGAAATACTAATGGCACTTGTATTGTCACACTTAATGGGGATAGGAGGTGTACATTTGATTTGAAAATCTTGTAAGGTTTGCATCATCCAAAGGAGTTGAGTGCAACAAGATGCGGCAGCCACATATTCTACTTCTGTTGTAGATAAGGCAATAGAATTTTGCTTCTTACTGAACCAAGATACTAACCGGGGTCCCATATAGAATGCACCACCACTAGTGCTTTTCCGATCATCAACACTTCCAGCCCAATCTGCATCAGTGTAAGCATGAAGAGTAAGATCACCATTCTTTGGATACCATAGACCAAGGTCTTGAGTTCCTTGAAGATATTTGAAAATTCTTTTAACAGCCTGAAGGTGAGATTCTTTTGGATTAGCTTGGAACCGTCCAACAATCCCAACTGCATGCATAATGTCTGGTCTAGTTCCAGTGAGATAAAGTAGACTTCCTATCATTGATATGTATTCTGGTTGATTCACGGTGGGAGAATCATCATGAGAACTGAGATTGCATCCGGTTATCATTGGTGTACTTACGAGTTTGCATTCTTCCATGCCATACTTCTTCAGAATTTGCTTAATATATTTTTCTTGTGATAGGAATATACCATCTGCAGTTTGATGCACTTGTAAGACAAGAAAGAATGTTAGTTCTCCAAGTAAGGACATTTCAAATTCTTGCTGCATGACAGAAGCAAATTTTTGACTCAAAGATTCTTCATTACTCCCAAATATGATATCATCAACATATACAACCACAACTAATAGTTTATCATTTTCAACTTTTGTGTATAAGTTGCTATCTGCAGACCCCTTTGAAAATCCTTGTTGATGAAGATATTTGTCCAGACGATAATACCAAGCCCTTGGAGATTGTTTGAGACCATATAGAGCTTTTTTAAGTCTACAAACAAGATTTGCATCATTTCCCAAAATGAATCCTTCCTGTTGTTCTATATATACTTCTTCTTCTAGATCACCATTAAGAAAAGAAGATTTAACATCCATTTGATAGACTTTGATTTGTTGATAACTTGAAAAGGCAAGAAACATTCTTATGGCTTCAAGTCTAGCTACAGGAGCAAAAGTTTCTTCAAATTCTATACCTTCTTGTTGAGTATACCCTTTGCAGACCAATCTAGCTTTGTTTCTTACAACATCCCCATTCTCATTTAGCTTGTTCTTGAAGATCCATTTAGTTCCAATGACATTTTTATCACGTGGTCTTGGTACCAAATCCCAAGTGTCATTTTTTTCAATTTGATCAAGTTCTTCATTCATGGCTTGCTTCCAACATTCATCTTTGCTAGCTTGATTGACATTGTGTGGTTCAATTGTGGATAGAAGTGCCAGATGATTAGAAGATCCTACAAGAGTTCTCCTTGTTCGTACATCTGATTCCTTGTCACCCAATATTTGAGATTCAGGATGATTCTTTTGCACATATCTTGATGGAGCTTTTCCAGATAGATCATCTTCAGGTTCTTCATTGGATCCATTGTCTATATCATTTGATGTAGAAGGACATAGGTCACCATCATCTTCTTTTGTTGTTTGTTTTTCTTCTTTAGGAGCTGCAGGAGACTCATCAATAACAACATCAATGCATTCAACAATCTTTCGAAGCCTTTTATTGTAACATTTGTATGCTTTGCTTGAAGATGAGTAACCAAGTAATATCCCTTCATCTGATCTAGGTTCAAACTTGCCAAGCTTTTCATCATTATTTTTGATAAAACATTTACTTCCAAAAACTCTAAAATGCTTCACAGATGGAGAATTACCATACCAGAGTTCATATGGACTTTTGTCACTATTTACTCGAACATGAGCCTTGTTGAGAATGTTAGCTGCTGTATGTGATGCTTCTCCCCAGAACATGTCAGGAGTTCCAGAATCATCGGGCATAGCTCTAGCCATTTGTTGAATTGTTCTATTCATTCTTTCTGCTACGCCATTTTGTTGTGGAGTACTTGCTACAGAGAATTGTCTTTTTATGCCATGTTGTTCACAAAATTCAAGGAATTCATTTGATGTATATTCTCCTCCTCGATCAGATCTAAGACACTTGATTTTTAGATCTACTTCATTTTCAACTAAATCTTTGAAGATCTGAAATTTTTCAAATGCTTCATCCTTGTGTTTAATGAGCCCGATCCAACACATTCTAGAGTAATCATCAATAAATAAGATATAGTATTCTTCCCCACGTGGTGACTTCTTCCTCATAGGTCCACATATGTCAGTATGAATGAGTTCAAGAGGCTTACTTGATGATCCTTCTTTGGCATTAAAACGTACTCTGGTCTGTGTACCGAATTGACAAGATTTGCATATGATGCTTTGTGGTAAATTAATATTGGGAAGACCACGAACAACTTGAAGTCTGCTTGCTTTTTTGATTTGAGAGAAGCTCGGATGCCCCAGCCTTCTATGCCATAGCCAATTTTCTGAAGACTTGCTCAAGTAACATTGATCTATACCATTTAGTATATACAGGTTGCTAGGATTTCTTTTTCCTTTTATAATGATTTTATCTGTATCAAGATCACGAACCACACATTCCTTTGAACTAAAGACCACTTCTGTTCCTTGATCACACATTTGACTTACACTTAACAGGTTATGCCTTAATCCATCCACATACATGACATCATTAGCCTTCACCTTTTCTTTTAGAAATACTGACCCTTTTCCTTTAATCACAGCAGGAGTATCATTTCCAAATGTAACTTTCTTTTCCTTATCTAGAGCATTATATGTAAGAAGTTTGCTTTTGTCTCCTGTCATGTGTCTTGAGCACCCACTATCAATGTACCATTGATTTTCTTCACCTTCTGCAAATAATGCTATCCCAAAATTTTCAACCTGTAATTCTTTCTTTTTCCATACTTTAGAGTTTGAGGAAACATGTTCATTTGGCTGGACCTTGCTCCTGCATTCAGATTCTTCATGACCAAAGTGATTGCAATAAGTACATTCAACTTCATTTTGAAGAGGAGAAAAGTTGTTATAGGTATTCTTCTTTGGTTCAATATTCATTCTTTTCTTTCTTGCTTCTCTTGTCATGATGGTTTTATATGCAACACATTGAACAACTTTATGACCAAAATTGTGACATGAGAAACATTTTCCATTGAAGTAGTAATTCTGGCGATCATGAAATCTTCTATTTGAATTTACCTGTTGGTTGTTGCTTCTTTGAGGGATATCCTTGCTAGTGATCCTTGATTTGAGATGATCATGCTTTACCTGTAAAGAACCTTTGTTCTCTTGCTGAGTGGCTGAGTGAAGAGAACCAGTTGTGACTGCTTTCAGATAATTTGGTGCTGAAGTCTGGGAAGATTCCCCAGTATATCCAAGACCTGTTTTTATAAGAGGAGACTGTTGTGTCTTGATAATCTCATCTAAGGTTTCTGAACCTTTAGCAAATCTAAGATTGAGAGTCTTCACTTTCTCAATATCCTTCCTTAGACTTACTATTTCACAATCCAATTCCTCAATGCGTTTTTCCTTGGCTTCAAGCTGTCTTTCAAGAGTCTCTATGATTATGTTCTTTTATGCTAGGCTTACTTTGAGTTGATTGTTTTCTTCAAGAAAATCATTGTCCTCTAGAGCATCCAGGAAAGTATCCTTTTCTTCTCTTTGTTCAAAAGCCATGAGAAGTCTAAAGTCTTCTTCACATTCTTCCTCACTATTAGATGATTCATCACTGTCTTCATTAGTATAATAACTTTTCTTTGTGCTAGATCGATTCTTATTCCTTCTTGCCACTTCTTTTCCTTTAGCCGAGGTTTCTTTATAAGGACACTTTGCAGCATAATGACCAACTCTTCCACAATTGAAACATTTGAAAGGAAGCTTACCTTTGAACTTTCCGGTACCTAGTTGAAGTCTTCTCACAAAATTTGCTTCTTCTTCTTCTTCAGATATATAGCTGGATTATTTGACAACTTCCTTTTCTTTTCCTTTTGCTGAAGCCTTAAAAGCAGCTTCTTTGATTTGAGAAGGGCCTCCTTGCCTCATTTCAAAAGCAGTTAGAATGCCATGCAGTTGAACAATAGTAAGAGTTGGCAGATCTTGCCTTTCTTCAATAGCTGAAACTTTAGAGTCAAATTTTGAAGTCAAGGATCTTAAGACCTTTCCCACCAGAGTAGTATCGCTTATGGTTTCACCCAAATTTCTCATCTGATTTACAATATCGTCCAGACGAAGAAAGAAACTGGAAACATTTTCATCACTATGCATCTTCAAATTTTCATATTCGATTCTAAGAGTTTGGAGTTTTGCATTTTTTACCTTTGTATCTCCTTCATAGCTTAGAATGATTTTGTCCCATATCTCCTTTGCTGAATGTAGCTGCATCACTTTAGCAAATTTTGATTCAAGCATTCTTCCTAATAAGACATTCACTGCTTTGGCATTGACTTCATACTTCTTTCTTTCAGCAGCATCAGTAGGAATACTTGCTGGGTATTGATAACCTTCTTCCACGATTGCCCATACATCTGAACCAAGACTTTGCAGATATGCTTTTGTTCGTACTTTCCAGAATATCAGATTGCTTCCATTGAATAGAGGTGGCTTTATAGACATTACTCCTTCTTGACTTCCCATTGTGACGGATCTCCTTCAAGCGATCAAGCTTCTGCAGAAGGACCTGCTCTGATACCAATTTTTGGGAAAAATACTAAGAGGGGGGGTGAATCAGTATTTACTGCATATTCAAAACATTTACTTTTTCTTGCTTCTAAAACCCATACGCTACTTTCCTGAAACAGACTCGCGTATATACGCAGATACCTTTTATGAAACTCGCGTATACACAGATATCTAGTTATGTCATTAGTTCTTCACTTAAATCATTCCATCATTCATTCATAAAATGTTTAATAAATAGTAAACATGAACAGTAAGAACAGAGTAAACCATCACACAAAGCATCACACATGAACACCAGGATTTTTAGGTGGAAACCCAAGTCGGGAGAAAACCACCGATGTCGTTGCTTAGCCTTCAATATTTCATTATTGAGAAAACATCTTACAACATATGTGCTGGTGCAGACTCCTACCAGCATGCAGGCACAGACTCCTACCAGCATGCAGGCACCCACCTGCGCTCGTTTACCAGCCTCTCCTGGAAGGGAGCTCCAACCCCCTGACTCGTTTACCAGCCTCTCCTGGAAGGGAGCTACGACCCCCTGACTGAAGGCTACAACCCTCAGCACCCCCTCGGACCACGTTTCATCAATTTTCACACTAGATCCAACAACTTCAATAGAACAATACTTGTAGGCCACGTTTCATCATATTTTCAGACTGGACCCTCTTCATGATTTAACTTCAATCATACAACCAAACTGATGCAGACATCTCAGAACAGTAGAATACAGATAGTAGCAATACAGCAGAATAGATCAGTCATTTCTTACCACAGACTTCAGCAAACCCTAGTTTGCATACACGCTTTCACTTCACTGATGTCACGTATATACGCACTTCCATTCACACAAACCAGCGTATACTTCTGTGCATATTACAGAACCAATTTAATTGCGCATACACGCTTTTCTTTCAGCGAAGCCGCGTATATACGCGCTTCCTCTTCGACGAACTAGCGTATGGTTCTTCAGAGATTTTAGGTCATTGCATTTCTTCAGAATTGATACTTCACACAGATTTAACCCTTCACTTCAGACAGATATTCGCCTCTTCTTGGATCTAATCATTCCATAAGCAGATCTAGAAAATACAATCACATTTCAGATCTAGATCCCCTTCTTCATCATTGGTGCTTCATACACTCATATTTATCATTCATGTGTAACCCTTTTCATTTAGATCTACTTCAAAGAGAAGTATTCATTCAAGCTCAGAGATCTTGCACCTATATACATGATTTGCACAATGAATTTCTTCTCCTTATATAGGTTTACCCTTTGTCAGTACCATGAGCCCCTTTTTCAATACCATGAGCCCAAAACCACATTACATCCAATGGTATTCCTGGACGGGGTCAATTAGGCAGATCATTACCCAATACAATGGGTCAATACCATGGTGATTACCCCTGGTTTTGCACTTTTAGAGCGCTTTAGCCCATACGCGACTTGGCACGTACTTAACCGCGTGCATACGCGACTTCCCCTAGACATATCCGCGTATTCCTCGAGACATACTCTTTTTATCATATATCTAGCACAAATTGAGTTTCTTTCTTCATTCCCTTCTGTACTCACTGTAGATACATCAGATTTACTTCATCAAGAACATATTCTATCACGCACAACTTCATCAAGTAAGTTGCCATCTTCTTCATCAAGTGGGTTGCCATTCAATGACAACACTCAGCATCATGTTGCTAACTAACATCATTTCATATCAGATTTACATCATTTACCAAGTCCATCAAGTCAAGAATAACTTCATTAGGTGTATTTCCATCAAGGACAACACATGCCAACAATCCATGTCTTCATCTTCATTCAGTGGGTTGCCATCAAGGACAACACTCTGCATCATATTGCCAACAAGGGAGTGGTTACGGAACAAGTTAATGAAGTGAGGTGAAGAAAACAAAGCAATGAATGAAAATATTGCGGAGATTTTTACAACGGCTTCAAAAATCATCATTAAATGATTTGGCTGGGTGACGTGAGAAAATCAATTACTTCAGCATTTTAACCGCTTAAATAATGATCGGGTATAGGATTTGAAATGAAGGATTTTTATCCAAATTTTTGTGGAGGGTATATTTGGCATGATCAATAAAAATAATCAAAACAAATTTTCAAATGATTCATAGCTAAAACTATACTAAAGTTTATGATATGCCATTATAATTAAAACTTTTTACCTTTGCTTGTCATCTGCTTTTTTTTTTTTGTGGTCTTCATATACTTTGTTCTCCTCTGGAAACCATTACTTTGTGAGTCTTCATAACCCTTCTTAATTTTGCTTTTCCATGGATATACTGGATTATTTTTTTGCAATTCAATGTCTGTTGATCAGTGCCTTCAGGATCTGTAGCTGCAGAATGACTGCCTGGCTGCGGAAAGTCTGATTAGCTGTAGAATGTCTGTTCAGCTGCAGAATGTACCTGTAGAGAATTTTAATCATGGAATGGAGTGGTTTGGAATATAAGTGGAATATTATATGGAATGAGTGAATATAAATGATGAAATATGGTATAATGGTATATGTATGAAGTGAATGATGAAATGGGATGGATTATAATTTATGAAATGGAGTGGAAGAATATAGGAAATGGCCTGCAATCCATGACATGTGTTATTCATTTGCAGGAAAAAAAAAACATCAAACGTTTAAATTTTTGATATGGAAATGAGGTGGATGAAGTATGGAATGAGATGAATGAAATATGGAATATGGATGGATGAGTAAATGGAATGGAATGAAATGAGATGGATCATAATTGCGATGGATCTGAACTTATGATTTTGTAACAACTGCTTGCAAAAACAAAATGGAAAAGTTAGAGTGTCAGAAAAACTCTGATTTTCACCCTATCTTTTCTGTATAAACATGCCAATCAGTGATTGGTTTTCATGTTTATACTTTTTTTTTTTCAAAAAGAAATGCTTTCAGAAAATTCAATGAAGTCGATGAAGAAGAAAGATTCTTCTTCATTAACTTCAGATCACTGTTTTCTTGGAAATTCTTAACAAATTCTTCTCTTGAGAGTGGTTTGTGATACAACTTCAATCTATGACCATTCACAAGAAAAGTGACCTCTTCTTCATCTATTGTCCTGATTTTTACTGCTCCATTGTAAAAAATTTCAACAATTTCATATGGCCCAAGCCAATGTGTTTGAAATTTACCTTGAAAATCCTTGAATTTTGAATCAAACAAGAGAGCCCAGTCACCTTCTTT
The DNA here is from genome assembly GCA_034641835.2 of Pinus albicaulis. Classification (NCBI taxonomy): domain Eukaryota; kingdom Viridiplantae; phylum Streptophyta; class Pinopsida; order Pinales; family Pinaceae; genus Pinus; species Pinus albicaulis. The sequence goes on from CM076570.1 coordinate 918,656,132, forward strand.
GAATTTATTCTCTTCGATGTACTTGTCATGCCATCTAGTCCTTTGCTGTTGGATTAGACTTGTTTTCTAGACTGCATCTTGTCTGATCTCATCCAATTCATTAATATGCTCTAATCTATGCTTTTGTGCCTCTGTTAAATCAAGTCCTAGCTGAACTACCATTTTGAAAGTTTGAAACTGGAAATCTATGGGAAACAAAACTTGCTTTCCATAAACAAGTTCATAAGGAGTATGACCTATTGTGTTTCTCCATGTAGATCTATAGGCCCACAAGGCTTCAAGAAGCCTATCTACCCAATCTCTTCTATGTAAATGAACAGTCTTTGTTAGGATTCCTTCAATGACCTTATTAGTAGATTCCACTTGACCATTTGCTTGTGGATGATAAGGAGTATATTTTCTATGCCTGATTTTGTACATCTCCATCATTTGTTCCACGAGCCTTGATTTAAATTGAGCTCCTTGATCTGTAACAATTTCCCTTGGTACACCAAAACGAGTAAAAATATCTTCAAAAAGAAAAGTAACTACATATGCTTCATTAGCAAAAAGCAATGGCTTGGCCTCTACCCATTTGGTAACATAATCAGTGCAAACTAATATATATCTCTTTTGTCTTGATGGAGGACTAATAGGTCCTACAAAATCCAAAGTCCATTTTTCAAAAGGTTCAATATGTACCTGAGGTTGTAGTGGCATCTCACCTGAAGGAGAAGGTTTCCCTACCCTTTGGCAACTGTCACACCTTTTGACATACTCTTTAGCATCTTTAAACAAGGATGGCCAATATCCTAGATTAACGATCTTATAGGTTGTCCTCTTATCAGCAAAGTGTCCGCCACAAGGTTCATCATGACATGCTTTGATAATCTCAGTCATCTCATCTTCACGAACACATCTCCTAATGATCAAATATGGACCTGTCTTGTACAACTCATTAGAAACCCATGAATATTTTGCACTGTCATAAATGATTTTTCTTTTATCTCTTGCATTCATTATTGAAGGAAATTTTCCTGAAACTAAATAATTAGCAATGTCAACAAACCAAGGATTTTGAATAGAAATTGCAAAAATATATTCATCAGGAAATTGATCTTCAACTAGAGTGTCATATTTGATGTTTTGGAGTCTAGATAGGAAATTAGCTATTGTGTTTTGTTTTCCAGGCCTATCTAGGATGATACTGTTGAATTCTTGTAGGAGCAATAACCATCTTATGACTCTGCCATTAGTAATTGATTTTTTCATTAAGTATCTAATTGCAGAATGATCAGTGTGAACAAAAGTTTCATAGCCTGTTATATAGTGTCTAAATTTGTTTATGGCATGAACAACAACTAAAAACTCTTTTTCAGTTACAGTATAGTTTAACTCTGCAGGAGTCAAATTTTTACTAGTATAGTAGATGGCATAAGGAATCAGGTCTTTCTTCCCCAATAATACTCCTGGAGCTCTATCAGAGGCATCTGTTGAGATATGAAAAGGTAACTTCCAATTAGGTCCCCTTAATATAGGTGCTTCAGAAATTTTTGTTTTTAGGGTCTCAAAGGCTAACTGGAAATCAGAATTCCATTTGAATTCACAATATTTGGTGAGTAATTTGAAGAGTGGAGATGCTATCTTGGTAAAGTTTTCTATGAATCTCCGATAATACCCTGTAAATCCTAGAAAACTTCTAACATCTCTTTGACAACTTGGAATGGATAGGTTAGAAATGACTTCAACTTTTGCCTCATCAACTCTAATCCCATCCCCTAAAATGTGGTGCCCTAAAACAATACCTTCGGTAAACATCATAAAACATTTTTCATGACTAAGTGAAAGGTTTGCTTCTTGACATCCTTTTAAGACTTTTTCCAAGTTTTCTAAAGCCTCTTCAAATGTATTCCCATAAACTGTGAAATCATCCATGTACACCTCTACACAGTCATGTATTAGATCCGAAAAAATTCCTAAGACTGCCCTTTGGAATGTTGCAGGTGCATTGCATAATCCAAATGGCAATACTCGATAAGCATAGGTACCCCAAGGACAGGTAAATGTGGTTTTGTCTTGATCTTCAAGTGCTACTTGGATTTGGTTGTAACCACTAAACCCATCTAGGAATGAGAAGTACTTTTTGCCAGCTAATGTATCTAACACTTGATCTATGAAAGGTAAGGGAAAATGGTCTTTAAGAGTAGCTTTGTTTAATTCTCGGTAGTCTATACATACCCTCCATTTACCATTTTTCTTTGGCACAATTACCAAAGGAGAAACCCACTGACTATCTGAAATGGGATAGATGAAGTTGACATTTAACAATTTTTGCAATTCTTCTTTAACAATCTCCCTAAGATTTGGATTCATCAGTCTTTGAGGTTGTACGATTGGTTTACAATTTTCCTCTATATAGATGTGATGAGTGCAAGTCTTGGGGCTTATCCCTTTCATGTCAGTGTACTCCCATGCATATGCAGAAGAATGTCTCTGTAATACTTTGACTAACTTTTCTTGTTGAGATTTATTTAGGTTCTTATTTATGTTCAAAGTTTTTCCTGGAAAAATCTCACTTGTAGAGCTGCCAAATTTATCCATATAATGAAGAGACATCTGTCTTGATGACAAAAACTCAATGTTTGATCCTTCTTGAAATGGTTCATGTTTGTATTCTAAAGAGGATTAAATGTTTTCTAGAGTATTCAGAATTTGACTATCTTCACTAACTTCTGAAATTGTGAAGAGAGGTTGTAAGTCTTCTTCATCCTCTATCCATTGAGTATCATCTAAATCTGTAATTGTCCTAGCTGGAGGAAAGGTGGAGGATACGAAGTGAATTTCTTAGTTGAACTACCATCGTAGATATACATATCATACCGGATCTACGACTAATAAAAACGTAATTGTAGCCAGCAAAGTCTTCCTATTATGACGGGGATGGCCTCCTGGAGCGTTATTCTTAGGAGTTAGGATCATAAAATCCACAGGATACTCCCAAGAGTCTAGGGACACTGGAATGTCTTCTATTACCCCATTAGGTTTGATCACAGATCTATCTACTAATTGTAATAATGTGGGTGTAAAAATAAGAATAGGAAGTTTCAGTTTATCCATGATTTGTCTACTCATAATATTGATCGTTGCTCCTAAATCAATGAGTGTGTTTTGGATTTCAATTCCATTGCTGTGAATTTTGACAACTGGATTTCCTGGGTCTAGATACTTTGGAATAGCAATATTACCCATCATGATATCTGCTATTTTTCCTGCCAGTTGAATTTTCTTTGTCTCTCTTATTCTTTTTTTTGTTTTCTTCATGCTCAATGCCTTTATTGTTTTTGTTAAGATTGGAATTTCCTTGATGGCTTGCAATAATGGGATATTAATACAAACATTTCTCAGCTCATCTAGGAAATCATAATTAGGCACCATAATTTGTTTTTCTACACCCCTATCAATTTGTAATCTTTCTGGGAAAGGAGGTGTAGAAGTGGATGTTGATGGATGCTCTAATATAGGAGTTGAAAGTATTGAATATTGCTTTAATTTTGATCATTTGGGTCTTGAAAAGATGTATCTTCTTCAAAGACTTTTTACGTCTCTAAGTCTTCCTCGGAATTATCTTCATTCTTGTATAATCACGAAGGTTTCTCTTTTCAAGTATTCTTCCAGACCTAATTTTAACATCACTAAGGTCTAAAGGAGTAATTAAATAAGTTGGAAACTGGTGGCCTTCTATCATGTATGTGTTCTGAGGATTTTTATTGTTGGGGTTTGGTATGGGTTGAGTAGGAAACTGATTTGGTTTTTGAGGAAATGGTAATGGAAGTGGTTGATTTTGATGTGGTAGGTTTTGATGATGTTGTTGAGTATTTTGTTGAAAATTTTGTTGAGGATTACGAGGGAAAATTTTGTTGAAGTTTGAGGATAAAAATGTGGGTGGTGGATAGCATGGTTTCATGCTGATAGTGCGGGAGGTATCTTCCATGCCGAGTTTTGTGCTCCTTGTGTGACTTGAGATTGATTTTGAAATTGGGGCCAAGGTTGCTGCCAATAATTCCAAGGTGGAGGTTGATTATACATTTGATCATGGAATCATTGTGTTTGAGGTCCCTGCCATGGCCTTCTAGAAACAAAATTGAGAGACTCTGTGGAATTTATAGGAGTTTCCTCTTGAAAGACAGCTTTGAGACCAGGAAGAGAAGGAAAATTCTTGGTCTCATGTTTTTCAGAACAAATGACACTGGTCTCTACAACTTTTACATCCAAAGGGCACTCTCTCAAGGCATGTTTCTTTCTACATTTGGGACAAAAGATTGCTAAGGCATCATATTCGGCTTTTTACTTGTTTTGTAACTTAAGGGTGTCTATTTTTTCACTAAGACTCCCTAAGATGTCAGATTTGAAATCATCAAGCATATGTCCTATTTCTGACCTACTTACGGTCCCAAAAGCAGACTTACTTGCCCTTGCAAGAGCAGGATCTCTTGGACCTTTTACAGTTTTAGATTTCCCTCTTGAAAGGTTGATACATAACTCAGATATTTCAGGTAATGTGAGCTGTGATATATCCCCTTTTCCCATCATGTTAAGGATATCCAACCATTCATCCCTAATTGTTTTCAACAAAAGAACTTTTAAGGTGTCTTGATCTAAGTTTTCCATTTTTGCTCTTTTGATGTTGTAATGAAATCTCTCCAACAAATCTTCCAAGTTTTCATCTTCTTTTTGTAACATCTTAAACACTTCTTCCTTATGATTGACCAACATACAATAATCCAAATACCTCTCTAGAAATGCTTGTTTCATGTCTTCCCATGTCCTAATAGAACTGTTGATCAAACTCATAAACCACTTCAATGTTGCTCCTTTCAATGTTGAAGGAAATAGTTTAAGTTTTTGAGCATCTTGTAAGTAGTCATAATTTCTACATAGGACTTCAAATGCAAATAGGAAGGTTTTAGGATCTTCAGTTTTAAGCCCATAGAAGTTTGGAAGGATAGAGGGTGAAATATTTTTCATGGTTGTATTGGTTTCTTCATATACTATAGGAAACCCAAAAGAGCTTCCTATTTCTCTTCTACCTCTTCCTCTACCTCCTTCTCCTTCTATACCTCTACCTCCTTCTCCTCTACCTCTACCTCTACCCACTCTAAATAATGTGTGTTCTCCATTAAAGACTCCTCCTTCTCCTTCTTCTGCCATGGTTGATTCTCCTGTGGAAGTGGAAAAGTTTGTGTTCTTAACAGGAGTCTTTGGATCTTATTCTAAGGCAGGTTCAGTGGATGAAGTGGAAGGTTTCTCTAATGGAATATCTGATCTTAGGTCTTCTAGAAGTCTAGGATCAGTAAAGGATGGAATGTGGGTCTGAGTTGAAGGTGTACTAGCTTTTGGTCTAGGTGAAACAAGTGGTGCTCTAGAAATCAAACTTCTTCTTCCACTGCTTATGAATCTACCCCTTGAATCTCTCTCTCTACGCATATAATTGTTTTTGGGAGTTAAGAAACAAAGGTTACCTAATTTTCACTTCCCCGGCAACGGCGCCAAAATGTTTGGTCTCAACCTAGTCTCCTAAATTGAGTTCATTTAATTGTCAACCAGGGTTGGTAAACTGCTGAAGTGAAGTGCACTGTATGTGCCTAATTTTTTGTTTCTTAATGCATTGTGTTTAGTATTTTATGATGTTTTTGGTATTTTGATGGTTTTATGTTCACAAGGAAAAGAACTAGATGCTAGTGGGAAGAAGCTGCTAGTTAAAAACAGAGTGAAGCCTAATTTATTGATGACAAATGACAAATGCAAATGCAAATACTGAAACAAAATCAAACCTAAACTTATGACTAAGCAGAATACAAAGCTTGATAATGACTTCAAGAAAATGAATCAAAACATAAACTTAACTTGTCCAATTCTTTCATTAAAGGTATTTTGGAAGAGCTTGAGAAATGGGCAGCTAAGTATACAAATTCTCCTAACTAAACAATTAAACAATTAAGTTATAATGATACAACATCTTATCCATGATTAAAGGTTTTTTGAAGCATATTTGGAGAAGAATATTGGTAACATCATAAGATCTCTACTCTAAGACTAGCTCCTAATTCTATTCTGCAACTTAATTTAACATCACTAAACTTTACTCAAAAGTTATAGATTTCTTTTTAAAGTAGTCTTTTGAGGAAAGGCTTTGTTTATGAAATGATAAAGAGGTTGCAAAAGTACTTCAGGCCTTGGGATGATATTGTCTTCTATCCAGATGGTTATGAGTCAATTATAGATTTGGAACAAAAGAGGTTTTGTAAATAATGAAGGCCGTGGTGTTTAAGTTTAACAACTAATGTAATCTAAGATGCAATGGATGACAACTAAATGTGGAATGTGAATACAATGAGCTAAGCTAGAACTGAACTAAGATATCACTAGTCTACAATAAACAGTGCTGAACTAACAAGCCATTATAAAACTTAAAACGAAATAGCAGAGCATGAATTGAATGCAATTTGACTCTGGAGTACTCTAACTAAGTTATCATGCAATTAATCTATGGGATTCTACAACCTATTTTGTCCATCACGAATGGTATTTTGGAAGAGTTTGTTAGAACAATCCTGGCTATACAATTCAGTGCAAATGCAAATATAATTACTAAAAGCAATTTAAAAACTAAGACATCACAGCTATTTCCTACCCGTTGTTATGATATTTTGGAAGAACGTTTTAAGAGTAATATCGGCTATGCTACTTAGTGTAAACAAAAAACTGAAACATTTAGTATCACAGTCATGCCTTAAACATCATAAGGATTTTTTGGAAGAGTTTACTAGAATAAGTTCAATTGTGATAATGAACAAAAGAAATTACAAATAAAACCTACAACACTACAGTCATTTCCCATTCATTATCATGATCTTTTGGAAGAGTTTCTTAGAACAAGTATAGCTATAGTGAATAATGAAATTAAATATGAACTCAAACTTCAAAAAAAACATGAAAATGACTAAGATACTTATCTAAATTACGAAAGTAAAGTCGTGCAGGAGGCAGGGGCCCTCTACCACCAGCCGGAATCTAACTCAAAATCAACTCAACGCATTCAAAGCAATGTTGTCTTCTTCATTAAAGGAAAATAACTTGAAATAGAGTATTCTCGGTCTTCAGAAATATATCAGCCAATCTATGAAATCTAAGCAAAATCTAGAGCTTATCTCTCGGTTTCCCAAGTACATTTATAACAAATATTCATAACAGAACTTGCAACAATACAGGGATCATTGTCTTTCCCTATCAAAATCGTACTAGAACTCTAAAGATGGCAGCGTAGAGGGATAAAGGACATCTCGACTGTCCTAGTCCTATTAGGAGTCTGCCTCCTTGAATGATTTCCCATGTACCAAAACCACATCGAGAATTCGATTCATTCTTCGTGGTGAGCAACGAAGGATGTGGACATGATGTGGAATATACCCATGTGTGGCTTTTCCTGAGAGAACACTTGGAACATGCTTGAACGTGAAGACAGCTGCAGAATTGGCGGTTAGCTATGGAATGTCTGCATTCTGTAGCTAGTTTCAGTTCAAAATGCATTACAATGACAAAATCACTAAACTTAGCAAGTTAGCCATGTTATTCATTCTAAAAGTAATTTTAACTAATTTCATTGATCATTTGGGCCTGGGATAACAATGGACAGAGGAAAATGGAGTGAAATAAGATGAAAGAAAGAACAATCTTGGGGCTCAACAAAAATCTCCATGTTTGACTACGCTGTTGACCCATGTCCTCCATCATGTTCACATGGGGTGATCACCCTCTCCATAATGCATGCATTAAATGCATCAATTCCTCCACTATCTTATCATAAGTGCTTAATGATCTTCTTTGGAATACTTATGATCTCAGTTGACCTTATCAAAGATCTTTATGATTTAATATTTAATATCCATGATCTTATTTGATTGTTTCATCCTCCATAATCTATCTCATAAATGAGACATGATCTCCATTAATGGAGTTACTCCACTACTCCATGATTGTAGATCTTTGAATAAAGTCCACCAGAGAAAGGTCCTTTGCTGCCATCCTCCATCTCCTCCATGTAATATGGACAATCCAAACTCCCCCAAAATCAACCAAAGCAACAAGAGATCTTGTTGCTTTCTCTCCTCCTCATGTGCATCATGGAGTAAAAAAATATTGATAGACATGTGGAATGTCACATCATCACAATACAAATAAGCACCATTAATACACATTATGAGAGCATCATGCCAAGATTTACCCAATACAAAACACATAGACATAGGAGATGTCATGTGTTGGCCAAACTCTCTCAAGGGAAACTACAATGAACATGCCTTCTTTTACTACATTCTATCATTGATACATAAGGCATGAATTAGAAAAATATGAGTCATTGGGTGATAACCATACTCACCCAAGAGCAGCTAGCGTAGCCATGCCTCCTTCTTCATTTCATAAGTTTTTTTCAATGCATGAGTCCAAGGAATAGGAACCTTTGGGTAGTGACATAAATCTCCCAAAGGAAACCAAGATAACCAAGCTTGCTGGCCTATGTCATATATCTGAAAGTGGTCATGGACCCCCTTGCTTATCATCCTCACTCATTCATCCCAATGTGGGTGAATTATGATGTGCTGCATAATCATGGTATCCTCCCTTTGTAGAATACCATCTTCCCCAAACTGCTGAAGAAATTTGCACTTCATGAAAGGTTGAAGTGCACCTCCAATGAGATCTCTCAATGAGATTCTCTTTTCACCAAAGGCTCTCCAAAACCAATGAAGTTTTGGATCTGCCCTAGGTAGAATTTTCTCTTTGAGATGTGAGATGCTCATTGAGAAAGGGTCATCTAGAAAGGAGAAAAGATTCCTCATCTCAAGATGTCTACCATTTGTCATCTTTACCTCCATTTCTTCATGAGTGAAGCTACCTTCAGAATGCTCCAAGAATGATGGGGCCTCTTCATTTTCACATCTACTAAGTGGCAGTGTTGTAGATCTGCATGGTAATACATGTGATGTCTCAAAGCAAGGTACAATACTGATCTCACAACCAGCTATTGTACATAGGATCATGTCCATCCCATTTTCTGAAACTCTACACTTCAACTGAAAGGGTTGAATTTAGCTCAACAATAATGAACTGGAATAGTTCTTAATCTCCTCCTTGATTAGATCAAGGGTCCTCTACACTGTGACATGTTGCTGCTCCAAATCAGCATTTTGTTCTAACCCTTGGTTATGCATTGGCCCTGATGGCATGTCTTCATAAGTTTTAATAAGATCTACTTAAACAATATGTGATAAAAGTTCATGCATACCCTAGATCAACTTATGTATGGAAACCTCTTGCCAGAACACAAGAGTTCCTCCAATCGGGACAATCATGCCTCCAACTGCTGGTAAGAGTGATGGCTACTCTTCTCCAAGTGTACTAGCATTGGAATATCCCTCCTCTTCCTCATGCATCTCTTAAAATCATGCATGGGACTCTATGTGTTAAGAGATCAAGAATATCTTGCAAAAATGAAAGTTTTGCTTCTCCGGATGAAAATACTTCTATAGATGGTGGTGAATGTAGCGAATTCTTGTCCATAGTGACAATATTTTCATCCTCCACATCTTTGGTTTTCTCACATTAAATTCCTTCCTCAACTTGTGAAATAAATTTGAATATTTAGTCACCTTTGCATGCTTCATGTGACCAAACCACCAATCATTAGCTTCACCTAAAAGATGAAGTGTTTCAATTTGAATAGCCTCTCCTTCAGCTACAAGATGTAGCCTGAAAAATGCATCTAAATCTCTCCTTAAATCCTTAGCAGTTCTTGAGGAAGACCCATAAAATGTATGAAAATAGAATCTATTATGCCTCTTTCTTCTATTGCTGCTATAGGATCCTCTTTCTTCTTTGATTTTGAAGAATTGTTGGAGAGTTAGCTTCTCCTTGAATGCTCTAGACTGTTCTTTGTACACTTCAAGATATAGTCTGAGAGTCTCATGAGTCTCAGGTGTTCTTCTTTCTTCATTTCTACACCTCTCACCTTCTCCAAAGAAAGTGGGCATAGTGGATCTATGAGGAGATCTATGATTCTATGGTTTTCTTCTTTGTTGAGAGGAAGTGCTTGTACCTTCCTTATCACATATTTGTCTTGGATCTTCTTTTTGTCCTTCCTTCTTGATTGGATTGACCTCCTTGGAGAGATCTTGCATGGATCTAAAGAAAGGAGTGGCATAATTATCATCCTCCATGATAGATCTCATCTATTTGCTTCTTATTTTGATGTAAAAGACAAAGTGTTCACAAGCTGAGCCAAAGATCATGCTATGATACCACTATAATATCCCAAAAGGGAGAATGCAGTAATACTAAAACACAATATAAGAACTGCAACAAACTAAACAATAAATATATATACATAGCTGATCTGAAAATGGATTGTACTTGAATAAAGGGTGCAAGGTATCCATTTTCATTTATGTAAATGAGTGAAAATTCTCCAAATTTTAAATCTAAAAATGTGAGAACTTCTTATTTCTAATATAGAGATAGACTGTAGGGTCATTTACCGGATATGTCACATTTCAAAGAAAGGATGAATCCAGAACCTACCTGGCCCTCTTACAGACTCTACCTAAAGAAATAATAGAAGTAAACACTCAGACTTAATTAAAATGACCTTACTCAAACTTGACATTATGTAGAATTTTTGCTTGGAAGAGGTGTATGTATTTTCTTATGTTTATGTGTTTTAAGTTTATTTGTTTTTGCTGAAACTTGACATGTATATCAGAAACATAATTCAGCCATAGAATAACAAAACACAACAACAATATAATATAGGAGTTCACCTCAACTCTTGGGCTACATCTCCTTTGAGCTTCGTCAACATGACTAGACTCTTTGGGATTAAGGTACTTAAATTATTTTACAAGCTCCACACTTAACCAAAATGAATAAAAAATGATTCAAAGGGCTGAGAATACCATTTTAAATCTCTTTAATGGCTTTCCAATTCATGCAAACAATTTTAGGCTTCCATGGACACACATCCTTCTGTCGGTACACTAAGCTTCTCTGAGCTTCTAAATGGCACAAAATACCTTAGATTTCTATTTCTATCCCTGATACCACTAATTTTGCATCCAATAATGATCAAAAATCAAATATCAAATGATAAATTGCTTACATTAAGCACAACATGCCCAAAAATGGCTCTCCTCCATGGTTTGCCTAGGGCTGCCGACGACTTCATATCAACTTATCGAGCTGTATAAGTAATAGAAATGATCTGAAACCACTTCCATTGGTTCCAGAATGATTGAAATAGTCAAGATAACTTTTTTTTTCATCAGAAATGGCCTCCGGCTGCTCCGGTTTCGCATACATACTCTGTTTGGAAAATGGTCTGTAGAACTTAAATGAAGCTTTTCAGCTTTCTAATGTTCTTAACAGGATCTAAAAAAAATATAAACAGATTCAAAAGGTATGAAATAGCTAATAATGCCTATTCATTTACCTTAAACATAGAAACATAGTCCAATACACAACCTTCTCCTTCTAGGCCTTGATGGCTCCTTCATCTTCTTCGATGCTTAAACCTCTGAAGACGACCTCTGTTAGATTTCAGACCTACTCCATTGAGTCTATAAGGTTGAAGAAACCAAAAATAAATAAATAAATTCACTCAAAAAGGATCTCCCATGTGAAAGATATGCTCCAAACTGTATTTTTCCCAATGTTAGGCAAAAACCCCACTAATTGTGGGCCAACTTTAGTTAACTGGAGCTAAAAGTGGAATTCCACCTAAAATGGAGGGAACCGACTCTAAATTTGGGCAGCATATACTATTAGCATTAAATGTTAAGTGACATGTGGCTACACATTCTGCATTAACTTTTGTTGTAACCGCTAGATTAAAGTCGTGGTTCTGGGCCACGGTTATGTGTAGAGGGGGTTGGGCCCCTTTCAGCTCCAAATGAAACCTTTGGAAAATTAAAATATGCGTAAAGAGCATACTTTAACAAGAACTACATGCATGGTGTATTGGAAAAGTGTTGCACTATTTTCCAAGAGGTCTCGTGTTCGATTCACAGGTTTGTCAAAAAATTTAAACGATCACCATTTCACCGACCAGGGTGCCACATGGCGCCCTGTGGGCCTATCACGTGGCAGCCCATAATTGGTCAAAATTATGAAAATTCAAACCTATATCAAATGACAGATTGCCACTTGTCGCAATACAATTGGTCCACAAGTAATATTTTGTGGAATATTCCTTTTTTAATATTTGCCAATTTCTAAAGTCAAACTGGCATTTTTTCACTGAAATTGAAGAACTTCAAAGTTCAATAACTTCTTCATACAACGTCGGTTTTCAGTGCCATTTACGGCATTGGGATTGTATTGCTGAGGCCTATCCCATCACTCAGGTTCCAAATCAATTTGAGCACTTTCATTTTTGAGCTTTTTTCCCAAGCTAAGATTTGAGCTCCTGATCAATAGAAGAATGCACATAAATAGCTAAGCCATTTTATTAATTTGGAGGTGAAAAATCAAGTACAACAATGTTCAAAATATGAGACACTCAAGCCACACAAAAATCCTAGAATTACTTGCAATGATATCCCAAGAGGGACTACATAACTGCTGCTCTGATGGAAGGTATATTGCGATGTCCCTGCTACTAATATAGGGACTAAAAATACCTATAAGATAAAAAGTTAGATCTAGGTAGAATGTCGATGATGCTGAAATTGTAGATCTGGGCTCTAATATGGATTACCAATATAACCGAGGAAGCGTTCTCAGATCTATAAGTTTAAGACAACCTTCCCCTTAGGGCTTCACATATATACTGCTGGTAAATGTAGATATGAAGCTAGATCTGATGATATTATGGCTGCAATGATGTACAATCAGATCTATGTAAGAAGGGTTGATCCCTTCACTAGATTCTTGGGCTAAAAGCTCAAGATATAGCTCCTCCAATCTCCTCCACTGAAAATAGCTTATGAATGAACAACAGCTTGAGAAAACTGTTAGAAAATTATATATTACAGAGCAATGAAACACATAAAATATGTGGAAAATACAGGCACACAAAACACATAAAACCAGAGAGACAAAGATATACATGGTTTACCCAGTTTGGGATATGTCCACCTCGAACATCCAGTCCTTATTTTCTATTATCCAACAAAATGAAGAGACGCAACCTATAGTAGATCTATTGTAATATCCTCTTTTCTCTCTCACAGTCTCCCTCTCAGTTTCTTGCTCTGAGAATACACATACAAAAAAATACAGCTGCAATACAATACCCTCATAAAAGAGAGGGGTTGCCTTCTAGGGAAAAAAACCCTAAAATAAACATAACTTCTAACGTTAGATCATCCGCCTAATGAACGGCCCAGATTGACTAGAAATTACTATACTTTTACAAGGCAAATTTACATATGTTTTTAGCTTCGAGGGCACTGCCCCGAAACCCCCCGCCATGGGGGGGATCCATAAAGTCACAGCCACCCCCCCTGGACCCCCCAGGCAGTGTTTAATTACAGGCGATGTTGCTGCCCCATTAAGGTACACGGGTCCAATGTTGTGATACAAAATAAACAAGATATTCAGGCTCCACACCCAACAAAAACTGCACTATTACAGAGGGAGGAACTTTAGCCTGCTGTTAGATGTGGAAAATCAGCTCCTAAGTTATGGAAACAATAGATCCAATGTAAGGAGGTTATCCCTCACAGGGTTTCCAGCTAAAACACTGGAAACTTCCTTCCTCCAATAGATCTACAAGACAACACTATGCAATCCTTGAGGGGACTGTTGCTGCATGGAGGTAAAACCTAATGGCTTGAATGTTAGATGTAGATTTGCTACTCCTGAAAGTCTAGCTCTGAAGAACAAGGTGGTAGATGAATCTTCCACTAGTTTCCTAGATGAATGATAGAAACACCCTTCTGAAGATGGCACCAATACCTAATATGGGATGAATAACAATCCTCTTTCTAGAGCTACTCAAAGAAAGAGGTGGGATTCCAACTCGGGAACACCTTGCAAACTCTGCTAAACAGCCCAAGTTTGCATAGAAATGTCCTTAGACAAATCAAGATCTAAATAGATCAAGAGATGAATAATCCAAATCATCCTTCCATTGTGCCTTCACCTTCATTGTATGTATGAGCCTTCCATAGCCTAGGCCCACTCCAAATCTGCACTGTACATGTGGACAAAGTCTCCATGTTTGACTGCGCTATTGATCCATGTCCTCCATCATGTTCACATGGGGTGATCACCGTATCCATCATGCATGCATTAAATGCATCACTTCCTCCACTATCATATCATAAGTGCTTAATGATCTTCTTTGGATGAATTATGATCTCAATTGAACTTATCAAAGATCCTTATGATTTAATATTTAATATTCATGATCTTATTTGATTGTTTCATCCTCCATAATCTATCTCATAAATGAGACATGATTTACATTAATGGAGTTGCTTCACTACTCCATGATTCTAGATCTAGATCTAAAATATCCACATACACACATTAAAAGTGGATTTTATTCATCGTTGAGGTTTGTGGGTCCCTCCACCCTTTTATTTACTTAATTTATTAAGAAAATTAAGGACTCTAATATTCCAAATATGATGTGAAAATTTGGGAATATTACATATTTTTACTTAACTTGATTATTATTTTGTTTTCTATCATTAAAAAAACTATGAAAGAATGAAGATCAAATAGAAAAGAGGACACAAAATGTAGGCTAGTAACTAGGGGCAAAACCTTTCCTTTTGAGAGGAAAATCCACATGAATTATTTGCTTGTTATATAATATTTAAATGAAGAATTCCAAGACCTAAGACCCTTGACAAATACCCCTCCAATACCAAGTGAACCTTCATTCTTGATGATATTTCCTTACACATCTTAAACAACAAACTTTTACTTTCCAGCAACAACTTCGACCCCAATAACATTTCCAACAACTTTGACCTGCCTAGTAACTTCCAACAACATTTAATTTCCCAACAATTTTCAACAACTTCAACTTTCCCAACAACTTCTAGCAACTTCAACTTTCCCAACAACTTCTAGCAACTTCAACTTTCCCAACAACTTCCAACAACTTCGAATTGCTCAACAACATCCAACAACTTTGAGTTTCCCAACAAGTTCGACTTTCCCAACAATTTCAACTTTCCCAGCAACTTCCAACAACTTTGAATTTCCCATCAACTTTCGAAACCCTTAACATAAGAGAGAGAGAGGTCGGAAACTTCAATTTTTCTTCTTTTCTTCTTATCCTTAAATTTCGCCCTTTTCTTCTGTTCTTGTTGCTTCTTTCTTCTAGATATTGAAATTGCTTCTTTTTGTGTCCAAATAAGGTCGATTTTCTTCATATATATAGGCTTTCTAGGGGTAAAAGTTTCTTACATGAGGCCGAATTTATCTTTCATGTAGCACGACTTTCTTGACAAGGTCTTGGAGGGTCTTTATGACATTTTTTACTCTACAAAAATTTTCTTTACAAGATAAAACATGCCCAAAGGGGTATTGCATGTATGACAATGACTCTTTTGACTTCATAATTGTATTACAAACCTAGAAGCACTCAATTGGTGCCTGAACTATAAATAAATTTATGTCGGGAATGAAACCCATGCATCAAGAATGACAATAATAGTTTTTTTTTTTTTCATCAAATACATAAAATCGTGATTACAGTAGACATTATGAAGACCTAACCTAGTTATATATTCCAATACTCCTGCTTAAGTAGGGAGGTATTCATAATCCATACATGGTACTTAACATTATCGTACTAAAGAATTATCATAAAAAGAGTCGGATTGCTAAACCATCTCATAAGCTATTATTTCAACTTATCTCATTGCATATCATCATACCTACCAACATTGTCACATAGCAAGGCCTTTACTAACAACCTTATCTCTCCAAAATATCAAAGCACAATTTTGGTGAAGCAATGACTCATAGACACCACGATCATTTTCTCTTAAGGAACATACCCCACCTAGATGTTTAAAATCTATGTCCTTTTAGGACAATTCCTGTCTTGGAAAAACACATCCTTAAGGAATTTCCTCTTCAAATACTCTTACCTATTGGATGCCCTACCTAGGGAGCTCTTACATAGGGACTTGTTACCAATAGTAGCTATCTGCTCTTTGGTGGAGATCATGGTGCTATCAACTACTTTTAGGGCTCCTCTTTGTGCATCTTTTCATGAACTTCATACTCTTTGTCAAGGAGCCTTCTTCATCATCACTTTATCTTAGGGCATCAACCATACTATCCATCGCTTTCCCTTCAATGAACCATAGTGTTGAACCAATAATCATATCATGCTTTTCTTCCTCAAAAAGTGATCTTCTAGTTCACATCTAGCTTTTCTTCATACAACTACCTCCTCCAATTCGTGTTTATTTTAGGATCTTCTATGCAATTACATGAGTACTAGTTGTAGGTGACTTCTACAACATTCTTTCCGTAGCCTTGTTACAACCCATCTATATGTTTATCAAGAATCAAAATGAACATAAAATCAAAGTTACTTTTTATGATGGAATTTTGTAATGACATAAGGTTCTTGCAACATAAACATCCTACACATGTATGAATCCATCCCCAAGACATTATTTACCAAGGTTATCTTTCTCCAACATACCTATCAAGTTCTTCATACCTTCTTCATGTAGGTGTCATAGTTAATCCTTCTTGTTTTCAGATGTTTATCACTTATCTTATCATACATGACTATAGTTGCATCTTGCATATTTCTTCACTGCCAGGCCAAAAAAAGTAACTATAAAAAGAGAAAATGCCACTATGAGGCAAACAAAAGGGCACAAGGAAAAATATGAAATATAGCGAGACAATGGGAATTGAACCTAGAATGTTAGAATAGGATTTTGATAAGGTATAAACATAATTGAAGGAAATGACAGAACAAGGGATTGTGCCTCTTATCAAAACTATAAATAAGGGCGCCCAATAGCAAAGTGAGTTGCAGATCCAAATGAAATAGAAATTGGCGTAGATGTGTCTCATGATAGAGGATTCTAGGACAACAAATAATGTACCCAACACAACAGAGTCGGTAATAGAAATAGAAGCAACCATCTCACACCCTGTGTCAGTATCTAGCAGAAGCTGCCACAACCATCTATGACTTCCCCAGAACCTTGCACTTTAGTCATGCCATAAGTCACATTACATTTTGCGGACATTGATGTCCAACAATAAGCCAAGTCTTACCTTAGGTAGACTTTATTGTTTTTCAATTACCAATTCCTATTTTACATTATTTACAACATTCAATTTCCCGGAAGGTAGAATTTCAGGTGCAAGTAGCCTTTGCAGACCTAGTCCAATAGTTTTCCTAGCAGGAGGATCTGCAAGAAGGACATGCACAACTTTAATAATTAAGGAAACAAGTAGTGGAGATAAAAGGAGCACTTTGATGAGCTGTCAAGGCCATGTACAAAAAAAATCTGGGGGTCCCCAAGGAAGTTGATGTTCCTCTAAAAGAAAAATTGTTTAAAATAGAATCAGTTGTTTAGGGCCTAGATGTGAAGGTGGAGGTTAAAACTAAAAATTAAGCCTGCTACCCCACCAGAGGAAATCAACAAGAGGGAAAATGTGTAAAAAAATTCCAAATCATTTAAGAGCACACATAACTTGGAATAGGAGTGTTAAAATCTCTATGAAGTTGGAATAAAACTCTAGAACAAGCTATCACACAATGTCAATCTCCAAGAAATAGGCTCCAATATTTAGACTATTGAGAAACATAGTGAAGTGTACATAGTATTTTAATATCCCTACCCACCATAAAACGTTGAGCTACAATGCTCGAGAGTGCCACCTTAGGAAGACAAGAGAAATAATGGAGAGAAGATAAGCATTAGTTGGAAAAGAAGATGAAGAATTTATATGATGAGGATCTGTAGCTCACTCGTGATATTGCAACAACATAAAATGCAGTGCATAACCTTATTTCCAAGACTGAGCCACTATTCCAAGCCACCCTAATGCCTATAGAGGTTGATATGAACATTGTTGAAATCATGGATATAGTTAAAGCCAATACACATAAAGAAAAATAATCCTTTGAAAAATCTATGGAAAATACTATCAAAGTCCTCCCTTCCCTCGAAGCACAACAAAAACAAAGGGGCTTCGGGATGAGCCACAAATAGTGTTGGGGGAATGTTGGGGTAAAGAAGAAATGGGAGAATTTTTTTGAAATTTTTCCTAAGTATGGGGATACCACATAGAGGGGGGACTAAAACTATGCATAGGATACATGGAGATGTGTGATAGAGGCCAAATTTTACTATGCAGTAAATGAAATATTCCTTAGCCAACAAGGTATCTGCTAGCGATGTAGGTTTGTTAGATATTGTCTAAGGTGGAAATTTGGATCATTATAGTCCAGTAATATGATGGGTGTCCCAAATAAGTAGAAAATAAGCCCCATATAACCACTCCTAGGCACGTAAAAGTTACAGTAAACATTCCTTTTGGTACTTAATAACACTTTCCTAGATTAATGTATTCTTAGGAGGGTCAAGGATATTTTTCATTGTTTATGTGCCTAACATGATTGTAGTGAGGGATATTAAGAGGATTTCTAGACATATTTTGGCGATATATAGAAAAATATATATGTGGGTCCTACTCCCTACTACATAATACTTCAGGCTCAGCTAACCGAGCATAATAAATACTCCTTCCTATTACTGAGTAGTGACCCATGAGAAATGATCTAGATTTTTAGGGATTTTGGAGGGAAATTGCTCATCTCCTCTGGGAGGCTAGTCCCTACCCATTTTGTACAAATAGAGGGTTGAGAAACACATTATAAAAAGTATTACGAAGATATATAACAACAACATAAGAGCATTGATCAAAACTAGAACATGGACCAGAATGATAGCTCAAAATTCAAAGCGCTTAAAAGAGTGCCAAACCTGAATGACCGGAAAGGTTTCGTCGCTGCGATTTTGGCACCGCAAATGGTTCTCAAAACTGAGGTCATATGCAGAAGTTATTGAGGTTTGAAAATACCCAGTAAACTCCAAAAAAGGACCTTTCACTGAGTTTTACTTTTTATAAAAATTTTGTAAAAAAAATATATATTTTGCAAAATTATTTTTATATTAAGGTTTTGAAGGACCAATTACGGGCTACCACGTGGCAGGCTCAGAGGCCGCCATGTGGCCCCAGGTTGGAGAGAATGTGATATACCAAAAATTTATGTGTCTACGAGGTTTGAACTGGAGTCATCACCTCCACAGGCAAGAGCGCATACCGTCTTGGCTTTACTATGTCACTTAACCTATTAGGGTGGCTGGTGTCATTTAAATATTCACATGTGTTCATTGGCGAGGGAAAGGGCTAGCCCCTAAAGGCTATCCCCCATATAAAACTATGTCATATGCCCAAGAGCCAGCATTCAAGCACTAACAAAACCTTCAGTTACAGTTAAATTTAACCGGGCCCTTATGGCCAATGCACTTTAATATTTATCACTATAGTTTTTAAAAATGTTAAGGTTGCAGATCCGACAACTTGGGTGGCAGTCACCATGTGACTGCCCCACTCAAATGGTTAACCTAACTATTATTGCCACCTCAAATAGTCCACAAATTTTGGAGCAGAACCCGCCTTTTTCGTAGTTTGGCCAGTTTTGGTCGGATTAACTGGCAGTCCTCCACATTTAGTGGGGTTTTTGGGGGATATTGGGCATTTTTTTTGTAAAAGCCATAACTTCCTCATTATTGAACCAAATTGAGTGCAAAAATAGTCAATTTCGACTATCTCAGAATTTATAGACTCAACGGAGCAATCTAGAGAGCCATCATAGAGCTTCTAAGCAAGTTTTTTCTTCAATGAAGTTCAAGGGCCATCAGAGCCACAAGGAGAAAGAATCAGTTTGAGGGCTAGGCAGGGGAGCCAGAGTCCTTTTCCAAAGTTACAGTAGTCTAAATTGGATAATTCAGATGTTTTGAATCTGATGAGATGCTTTCAGAGACTGTAGAGTGTTTCAAGGCCAAAAAGCTTTAGTAAATTTCTAGGGGCCATTAGTGCTAGCTTTTGCCAACAGCAGTGCAAGGCTTAGCCAGAGTTGCTTGAGACCATATGCACTGAACCAGTGGTCATTCATCATTGAAAAAATCGTTATGAATCTAATGGAAGTGTTTTTAGCAAGTTTTGAAGACTTATAGAGGTTGAAAACTTAGCAGTGAAGTTTTCATCGACCCTAGTGATGGGGGTGCTGATAAGTGATTGAGGTGAAACTAGAGCAGCCAGAGGCTATTTTTGATGAATGAAAAGTCTATCTTGAATATTTTAGACATTTTTGAACCAATGGAAGTGGTTTCAGAACATTTTGAGAACTTCTAGAGCTCAAGAAACTGATGTACAGTTTTGGGCAGCCCTGGGCAAACCATGGAGGATAGCCTATTTTGGGGATGCAATGCTAGAATTGAGCAATTTATCAATTGATATTTGGTGTTTGATGTGTTTTGAATACATTAGGAGTGGTTTCAGTGAAAGAAACATAATTCTAAGGGAGTTTGTGACATTTAGAAGATCAGAGAAGCTTAGTGCACCGACAAAAGGAATCGTGTCAGGAAGAGCCTAAAGCTATTTGTAGAGTTTGGAAAACCATTAGAGGGATATTGATGGTATTTAAGTCCTTTGGATCATTTTTTTATTCATTGGAATTAAGTATTTACTTGTAAAACAACTTACCATAATCCCAAAGAGTCGAGTCAAGATGACCAAGCTCAAAGGAGACGTAGCCCACGAGATTTAGGGTGAACTCCTAGATTAAGTTTATTGTTGTGTTTAAATTTTTATTTTCTGCATTATGTTGCTATTATAAATGTTAAATTTCAGCAAGAACAAATGAACTTAAGACACATAAACAGTATAAATTCATACACCACTTTCAAGTAAATAATTCCGCAAAATTGTAAAGTACAAGCTAGATCATTTAATTTAATCTGAGTGGTAGGTTCTTGAAATACATACAAGTTATCTAGACCATTTTCAGATCAGGTTGGTATCGGAACTTATTTTCTTTCTTGATAGAGCACTTGGTTGTTTGATTGTATAGTTTGAAAGGTGTTTAGACAGTGTAAAAGATTGATTGTTTTACTGTTTGCAAACTGATTGTTTTTTAGTTGTCTTCAGATTTGGGGATAGCTACTGATTAATTAAGTATTGGAGAGGAAAAAAAGGAATAAAAATCATGAAGGCATCTTCCATACCCGAAGGGACCTCAAGGTCACTTTTGGAACAAACCATCTTGACGATTGTTTGTTAAGAAGCTCTTGGAGTTTGTTTGTTATTTGGCTGCTTGAATAAGAGTTTGTCTCTATATCCATTTGCTTAAAAAAGCTTTGTCATTTGTTTTGAAAAGCTTTGAGAACTTTGTTCAATTTAATTTTTTCATTGAAATCACAATGACAACTTCTACAAGTGAATTTTCCTCCTTCACAAGATTCTTCGATGAAGATATGAAGTGTGACTTTATTATATTGAAAGACATGGTGTAGATTCTGTTTGATGACAGAAGAGAAAGCACTAAGATTCATGAGAAATTTTTTTCCATGAAGTAAGAGAAGGAAGAAATTCTTCAAATATTGCATTATATGGAGATGCAGCTCCATCAAGCCCAAGAGGCTTTGACCAAGAACATGCGTGAGGAAGAGGTAATCCACTCTAATTTTTCTTTAGTTTCCTCTTTAGAAGGATGTGTTGGTTCTTTAGAAAAGCATACGAGAGGTATAGGGTCCAAGTTAATGATTAAAATGGGCTTTTAAGACAATGGTTTAGGCAAGCATGCACAAGGCATGGTTGAACCCCTTTTTGTTAAGGAACAACCCAAGAACCTTGGTCTTGGTTATGTGCAATTTAATGGCAGAAACTCTAAAGCCATGAAGGCATGCGAGGCTACTTTAAAGAGAAATTTTGTTCCAATTTCTAAGATGAAAATATGTCAAATTTGTTTCAAAGATGATTGCCATTGCTTTAAGCTTTTGTTGTAGCGAGAAAATGGTAAACATGCAACTTATGACAAGCATGCGAGTTTAGATAGTTTTCAAGACAAGAAAGATGATGTTAGCCTGAAAATGAAAGTTGGAGCCTCTACTAGTCCATCTCCTCATGAAGGAAACAGGGATGAACATGCAAAGTAGCACAAGAGGTATAAATCTTCCCATGATCAATTTGATTGTGTTTCTACAAGGCATGATAATTTTGCATGCTTAAATGGAAGAAATATTTTTTGTACATATTGTGGTCGATTTAACCATGATGTTTTGAGATGCTGGATGAGGAAGAAAGCATACAAGAAGTAGATGAGGCAAAGGCAATTTTAAAAGAAGGTGCATAAGATTTGCACATATTGCCAAAAGAGGGGACATGTTGTCTCCCATTGTTGGACTTTGCATCCAACTATTCGTCCCAAGCACATGCAACATGAGGACAGAAAGATTGGCAAAGGTGGAACCAAGGATTCCATTATTGATGTGAAAATGGAAGTTTCACATGAAGAAGAGTTGCAGTAGAAAAATTCGCCATGGAATCGGGTTGGTAAGAGGTGGATAGACTTCTTAGCATAGTAAGACGTACTCGTTTTATACATATGAAAATTTCAGTTGTATGCACATATTTTATGCTATAATCTCTCATTTGTTTGAGACACCTTGGATCATTGATCAAGGAAGCGATGTTTAGTTTCCTTCTGCAAATTTCTCCCCAGAAATGTTTGAGTGAGTGCAAGAAAGACAGTTCTTAACAGGAGGAGAAGCGAATCGAGGAAGGGAAGTGTGAATTTCTTTCTAGTTGTGGTTCAAAATCACTAGCCATGCAAGGCAAGTGTTTGGAGGCTGAAGAGAAGAGGGTGTTGTACTCTCATCTGCTGTATAGATCAGTATATCAGTCTTTTGGGGTCCAAAAGATTCCCAGTGGGGAGGTGTGATCAGAACTGGATCATGGACCAAAATGATGGCTCAAAATTCAAAGTGCTCTGAAGAGTGTAAAACCTGAACGACTGGAAAGGTTTCGTCGCTGTGATTCTGGCGCCATGAACAGTTCTTAAAACCGAAGTTGTATGTAGAAGTTATTGATGTTTGAAAGTGCCCAGTAAACTCTAAAAAATGACATTTGACTGAGTTTGACATTTTATAAAAAAAATTTAAACAAATTATATTTTGCAAAATTATTTTAATATTAAGGTTTTAGAGGACCAATTACAGGCTGCCACATGGCAGGCTTGGAGGTCTCCATGTGGCCCCAAGACGAAGAGAATGTGGCATACCAAAATTTTATGTGTATATGGGGTTTGAACCCGAGACATCACCTCCACAGGCAAGAGTGCATACTGTCTCGGCTTTACTATGTCACCTAACCTATTAAGGTGGCGAATTTCATTTAAAGATTCACATGTGTTCATTGGCAGGGGAAAGGGCTAGCCCCTAAAGGCTAGCCCCCATATAAAACTATGCCATACACCGAAGAGCCAGAATTTAGGTGCTAACGCAAATGGTGGTTACAGTTAAATTTACAGCAGTTGAATTGGGCCCATGTGGCCAATGCACTTTAATATTTATTGCTACAATTTTTAAAAACATTAATGTTGTGGATCCGACAGCTTGGGTGGCGGTCAACATGTGACCGCCCCACTCAAACGGATAACCTAAAATTTATGGCCACCTCAAACATTTCACCAAGTTTGGAGTGGAACCCACCTTTTTCACAGTTTGGCTAGTTTTGGTCAGATTAACTGGCCATCCTCCACTTTTAGTGAGGTTTTTGGGGGAAAATGGGCATTTGTTTTGGAAAAGCCATAACTTCCTCATTATTGAAGCAAATTGAGTGCAAAAATAGTCAATTTCAACTATCTCAGACTTTATGGACTCAATGGAGCAAGTTTTAGAACCATCAAAGAGCTTATAAGCAAGTTTTTTCGTCAATTAACTTCAAGGGGCCATTAGGGCCACCAGGAGGCAAAATCAGTTTGAGGCCTAGCCAGGGGAGCTAGAGTCATTTTCCAGAGTTACAATAGTATAAATTGGATAATTCAGATTTTATGAATCCGATGAGATGGTTTTAGAGCCTGTAGAGAATTTTTTAAGGCTGAAAAGCTTCAGTAAAATTCCGGGGGCCATTAGTGCTAGCTTTTTCCAGCAACAACGCAGGGCTTAGCTAGAGCTGCTTGACACCATATGCAGTAAACCAGTGGTAATTTTTGAATAAAAACATCATTATAAATCTAATTAAATATGTTTTAGCAAGTTTTGAAGACTTCTATAGGTCGAAATCTCAGCAGAGAAGTTTTTATTGACCCTAGTGCCAAGGGGTGCCGATAGGTGATTGAGGCGAAACTGGAGCATCCAGAGCCCATTTTTTCTGAATGAAAAGTATATTTTGACTATTTAAGACAATTTGGAAGAAATGGAAGTGGTATCAGAACATTTTGATAAATTCTAGAGCTCAAGAAGCTAATGTTAATTTTTGGGCAGCTCTAGGCAAACCGTGGAGGATAGCCTATTTTAGGGATGCAGTGCTCGATTTGAGAAATTTATCAGTTGATATTTGGTGTTTGATGTGTGTTGGATATAGAAAGAGTGGTTTCAGTGAAATAAACATAATTTTGAGGGATTTTGTGACATTTAGAAGCTGAGAGTAGCTTAGTGCACCGACAGAAGGAATCGTGTCAACAAGAGCCTAAAGATGTTTGCAGAGTTTGGACAGCCATTAGAGGGATATTGATGGTATTTTCAGTCCATTGGATCATTCTTGTATTCATTGGAGTTAACTATTTACTTTTTAAAAAACTCACCGTAATCCAAAAGAGCCGAGTCAATATGACCAAGCTCAAAGGAGACATAGCCCACAAGATTTCGAGTGAGCTCCTAGATTAAGTTTGTTGTTGTCTTTCAATGTTTATTTTTTGCATTATGTTGTTGTTATACATGTTAAATTTAAGCAAGAAAAAATGAACTTAAGACACATAAATAGTAGAAATTCATCCACCACTTTCAAGTAAATAATTCTTCAAAATTGTCAAGTACAAGCTAGATCATTTAATTTAAACTGAGTGGTAGATTCTTGAAATACATACAATTTATCTAGACCATTTTCAGATCAAGCATTAAGAGAAGTTTAGTATACATCTTTAACTTTTTCCAAGTAAACATAACCTTTTTTATTAATGGAAATAATATTTTTTTATAGTTCTTAGTTTGATTCTCCTTCAATAATATAAGGTTCATTGGGTTAGGGCCCACCTCAGGTGCTCAAGATTCATTTTGTACTATTTCTATTTATGAATTTATATATTTCTACAGTTTACTTATGAGCATTTCTTTTATGCATGGTTAATTAGATGATTTATGAATAATCTTTATTTACAAAGCATAGAAGCATTAGATGATAGTGTTGATAGTGGTTATAGATATCTAGTAGCATTATTTTTTATGCATTTAAGTTCATTTTGGTCTCTGAATTTTATTTGTTTCCCATCATTCATTGTTTAAATGTTTGCATAGTCCCTTGTTCACAACTGTAGGAAACCATATAGCCATGTATCTTGTTGAATAAACCCTACCATCACTAATATTATGACTTGGAAAATTGTTCGTTATTATTTTTTATCCCTTATTTACTTTATTTTCCTTCAATCCTTGATCAAATTGGGATCAGGGCCTAAGGATTTGTTCAAAATTCAAAATTATAGGATTGGGTTCGAAATGGAAAATAGGTTCAGAACCAGATCAACCAACAGAGTGGGAGCTGAATTGGTGGTTGTCATGGAGTCTTGAACTCTGCATAGAGAATCGGGGATTGCACAGCCATGGAATATTGAAAGTGGAACGGATAGTAAGAGTAAGCCGCAGAACGAAGCGATAGTGAGGACTGTGGATCTGACAACAATCAATGGGAGAGATCTTATCACAATCGAGAAACATCACACATTGCACAGAACAGAGTTTACCATTAAATAGTTTCGCAAGTTAAATTTTTGAACTTGTGATCCAAAGTGAGAAGGCGGAGATATAACGTGGATTTTCGGATCAAGAAACAAACCAACGATGGAGATCACAGCACTCGAAAAAGAAATTTCGCAAATCGTGATATTTAGAAGCTAAGGGTTTGCAAGATATGTTAAATTAGTTGTGATTTAGGAAACTTGAAATATGTGATGTGATGAAGGGAGCCACATGTTGGCATTGCGCACAAGTGCACATCACATAAATTACGGTTTCAGTGTTATCAGTACCAATTTAAACTTGTGGAAAAGTGATTTGCGATGCGTTGTGATTGGTTGCGTATTGTGGAACCTGAGAACCCTCTTCTGCATTTATGTAATCTGTTTAAGGTTATGTGCATTCTGTTATAAAGAGTGATGTTGGTTGCTTCACATATGTATGTAATTAAACTCCGAAATTGTATTTCAATGTGTTCCGGTCAAGCCACTTAACGGATGGGGGTGCGCATGTGGCCACCACCCTAATCGTAACGTTTAAATGTGCGGCTTAGTAGGTAGAGTGGATATGGGTGTGCCAAATTTTGCGTTCAGCCCTAATCTAACTTCCGTTAACTGGATTTCTCCACATTTGGTGGAGTTTTCCTAGGAGATATTGGGAAAAAGTGTAGAAGGCTCATTTTTTTACCATTCTGAGTGAAGGAAGAGCCACTCTTGAATGATTTGAGAATTATAGATCCATTGGTGAGGTTTGCAAGTCTAAATGAGTACTTTTGAGTGTGATTTTTCTTGAGAGAAGTTCAAAGGGCCACTAGGGCCACAAGGAGCCAGCAGGAGAATGAGGCCTATCCAGGGTAGCCAAAGGCCATTCTCAGGAAACAAATAGTCATTTATGACTATCTTGAACCTTATGAATCTAATTATGGGTTTTCTAGAAGCATTTGGAGACTTTTAGAGATGAATTAGCCACAGGGAAGTTTCAGGGAGCCTAGTGCCACTAGATGTTGGAGGCATAGAACGGGGAGCCTGAATTCATTCTGAGCAAATGAACAACCTATTTTGGATGAATGATATGTGCTGGAGATAGTAGAATAGGTTTTAGGAGCAGAATATGACTTCTTGGATATTTTGTGCCACAGAGAAGCTCAAGGAAGCTCAAGGACACCGATCGAAGAGGTCAAGCCCAAGGGATCCTAGGTATATTTCTAGAGATTGAGTAGTCAATCCAAGGGTATTTTGGTATTCTAAACCCACTGGTACAATCCAAAAACCATTGGAGTTGAGCATTATCTTTTAAAAGAAATTTACCATCTTAATCCCAAAGAGCCAAATCCATTGACGGAGGCTCAAGGAGACATAGCCCAAGTGTTGAGGGTGAACTCCTTTATTATGTTTTATGCTATGTGTTTTTGTTTAATTTGTTGAAAATTTCTGGTGGATTTGCAAGCTTTTAATCAGCTTAATTTTTTTTTTAATTGATCTCACATAAAGCCTTAAACCAGTTATAACACATACACCTGAATTAAGAATTCAATTGCGCACATGCATGTATAAGCAAGATCCTTAATTTGTTTTAATACAAGATATGAGATATTCAGAATCATCCAAGGAGTAAATTACTCTGGAATATTTTGAGGAATAATAATAATAAAAATAATAATAATAAATAAATAAATAGTCATATTTTGTCCTTAAAGCACTAAAATACATCCTAATAAAGAATTAATTTTATATTTCATAGAAATATGTTTTGTATGTGAATACAATCATTCCATTGGTAACTAATCATATTTTCCAATTCTGAAATTTGTATAGAAATGATAAGTTTCACCCTAGATCCAAACTCCTTAAATCTAGTTCTACTGTGA
Source organism: Pinus albicaulis (assembly GCA_034641835.2). Taxonomy (NCBI): domain Eukaryota; kingdom Viridiplantae; phylum Streptophyta; class Pinopsida; order Pinales; family Pinaceae; genus Pinus; species Pinus albicaulis. Next base: position 918,684,050 of record CM076570.1, read on the forward strand.
GGATTTGAGGAAGAACTGATGGAAACACTCAACCTACTATCCAATGGAGACATATATAAGCTTTTTTATGATGATGTTAAAATGGTATTAAAAATCAATCACTAAGTTTCCAAAAGAGAATTAGAGCAAACGGAATTTTGGTAATTCCCTCTTCCTCCTCCTTGATTACTGAAAATGAGATAGGAGGTATGATATAGGATATGAAGACGGAAATATTACATAAAATTCCACACACATGGACACACTACATATCAAGGAAAGTTATGAGGAAGTAGAAAATAAATTAGGCATATTTTATCCTTAATGCACTAAACACATCCTAAGAACGAATGACCTTTAAATGTCATAGAAATATGTTTTGTATGTGAATAAAATCATTCCATTGGCAAGTTATCATATTTTCTAGATCTAAAATTTGTATACCAAGTATAAGAAGGGATCATGGAGTAGTTACCAGAAGAGGCCACAAGCCCCTTGAAAGTTTCAACAAGGTATGAACCTCACCTCTCCTTTCAATGAAAATTACAATGCTCATTATAAACCTTGGTATTCTCATAACCCATATCCTTGGCCTATACCCACTCCTTGGTCATGAACCCCTCAAAATTACACTCCTTCCTTTTAGCCATACCCTACTCAACCTCCTCAATGTGGTAATACATCACTAGAATGGAGGCTTCAGGTGGCTCAACCACTTGCCCTAATGCGTCCTCCTCTACAATCTCAAGCTCCCAAAAAAATTCATCCAAGGAAACCACAAATTATTGTCTAACCAAATCTAAATCCTAACAATGAGTATGATTAACCAATCTACAAAAACGGAACTTCTTACCTAACTTATGATGTAGAAATGCAGGAAATAAAACTTAGGTCTAGGAAGGTCGTCCTAGATGTTCATCCACCTCCTCCAAAATATAACCTTGATGAAGGGAAGGGAGAACTTATGCCTCAAGTCAACTAACTAAAACCTACTTATCTTTAAAGGTTGACAACCCACAAAGCACACACCCTTGAAGAAGTTGAACTTCTGGAAGAGCTAAGAAAATTGTGTGTCAAGATCCCTATCCTTCAAGGAAACAAGATGTTCCTATTTACAAAAAATTCATTAAGGAAGAATGTATTAGAAGGCATGGGAGGATTAAGGAGGATTGCCCCAATATTAATGTGATAGGGTCACTATCTTATCTTACACAGGGGAGAGTAATCATCCCCAAGTAATTAGATCTCGGGATCCTAGTAGTGGATGTACTCATGTGCACATTAAATACATTGCAGTTCAAGACAATCTCATTGATCTAGGTGATGCAGTCAATGTCATGACCAATCAAGCCATATTAAGGCTTAGCCTTCAAATATCTCTATGAAATACCTCTATTTTTATACAACTTATTGATATATTCATGGTAGCACCTAAAGGTATCATAGAGGTTCTAATTGTCTATTTATTCTTTGGAGTATCCCACCAATTTCCTTATCCTTCATGCCATGTTCAATTTTAATGGTTAACAACCCACCCCCACTGGTAGCGCCAATTGTCTCCACTGGTGGTTCCATAACTACCACGGGACCTGCGGCCAATCCCAAAGTTATGCCCTATTCATCATAGGTCAGGGCCGAACTCTTGGAAGGTTCTAGTTTTGATGTGCTTGTCATGCCAACATTTTCTTTGCAATTGGACTACTTAAGTGTGCAATAAGGCATGCATTATGTATTCATCTAGTGCATTCAATTGTTGTAATATTTCATCATATATTTAGTTAGATAAATATCAAGTTGGAATGGAAACCTTAAGGTGTTATATTCAAATTCAAGTGAAATCAAATCTTTCTTACCATAGACTAGCTCTACTCATGACTAGATGATCAGGGCCTTGTTTGAGTCCTTTTTGTACCTGAAGTAAGATTGTTTTAAGGGGTACATGATCAGTTGTACTTGACGCCCCAAAGTACTGGTCCAAGTTTATTTCCCCTGGTGTGTTTTAAGCCCTATTGAGACATGCATGTAGTGTTTATCTCTTTTAGGTAGAGAGAGAATGCAGCATCAAGTTGTGGAATTAACCACTACTCAGGTACAAGAATGGAAAGTGTAGTGTACTTGTATCTAATCTTAAAGTGTAGTTGAAAAGTTAAAATATGAGATGGGGTCATAATGTAAGGGACCAAGTCAGAGAGATTTTAACATGATTGATGAACCATGCAAGTGAAACAAATTCATGGACAACTAGCAAGTACAACAAATGGTACCAATTTAGCTTGTTAGATGGATTTTTCTTTTTGACTTCAATAACCAATTGTATGTAGGCACAAGAGAGAAAAGAATAATAACCATTAGGAATAAACCTGAAGGGAAGATAATAAAAACTCATTAAAACTATTTTGGAGGCACTATACCAACAAAGGTTGGACTATTAGGTCATAGTGGCTGGTGGAAAAATGTAGGTAAAGGTTTGTTGAATAAATGATGGACTCATGATCATGTGTCACATATATGTTTGTAAGAAAACCTACAAAATTATGTTTGAATTAATGATTTTTTAATTTTATTTGATTCATACCCCCATAAATGACTTTCAAATGTAGGTTTGTGGTTACCGAAAAACCACTTAAAGGATGGTTAGATAAGAAGACTCTAAGCATGGTTAAGGGTCAATCGATAAAATCCAAAACATGGCTACAAAACTTGAGATGATGATAATGATAAAGGGAGAGGTATAGGTATAAATACATGTTTGTTGAATGAAGCATGTACAAGAAGAAACATCCTAGTACATCCATGATTGTAGTGGTTGGGCACCCATGCATTTCAGTCGATGGTTGTTTCTATATATGGACATAAAAAATATGACCTTATTTGTAAACACAACATTTTACTAGATGTAGACTTTGTTCTAATTAATATTGAAACAAGTATTCGTTCAAGGGGAGTGTTAGAATATGTGATTAGTGTCTGGTTGATATATTTTCTCAACCAAGTGATTATGTGTCCAAGTTAGTTTGTCTATCTTTAGATAATACTTTTTGTATTCATATGTAACCTCATTTGATCAATAAGAAGTGGTGTATGTTTGGTATTTTTGTTTAAACTCTATAAATAAACATATCAAGTCAAATATTTCCTTTAGATGGATACTAATGAAGAAAAACCCTATATTCTATCTTCAACCAAATTTAAGTGAGCTTGTTATGGTTAAAATGTTTCTCTTACAAAAGTATCTGAAAGCATATTAAATACATAAATATAAATGTATTCAATATATTTATATAAACAAAATTTTAATAATTCTTTGACTATGGATATAAAAAAACAATTATGGACATTCCATACTATATAAATAATGAAAAGAGAAAACAATAAAAAAATGAATTTAAATAAATGACATGGTAAAATACTTCAGATTTAAAATTATAAAAAATAGATATATAATTTGTTGAAGTTAAGGCAGACAGACTTCAAATTCTCGATCTCATCAGAGTGATGCCCCTAGTGGTTCTAGGAGTCCTCAGAAGAGTTTGAGTAGCAGAAGCTCAAATTATACATACATATACACACACTCTGATCATTGAATCAGATGAGTCTAAATTATATAGGCTTTCATACTAACGGGATGGTTTCAATCACTCCCTCGATATCAAAATATGAGATCTATGATTAGAATCTCAATCCTATTTTTATGATAACAACAACCTAACTATGGATTTCTCCATTAATTCCAACATTTATGCCATCTCTGTCTAGCATTCAACAATTTTTTTAAACCTTTGTGTTGTAGAGGAGAATTTTTGTTCTCCCTGTTTGTTTGGAGTAAATCAGAAATTCCAACATTGCAGATTTTGATCTTATTATCGACTTCTTAGAGTTCGACAGTCCTTGCGAAGGCATCCATGAAGATAGAGAAAATGAAACCAAAAAGAAATCCTAGGGTTTTTATAGATATTTTAGTTGATGGTGAGCTAGGAGGAACCATTATAATGGAGCTTTTTGCAGATATTGTACCTAAAACTGCAGAAAATTTTAGAGCACTCTGTACAGGAGAGAAAGGTATTGGTCGAACAACAAAGAAGCCTTTGCATTACAAAGGATCCACTTTTCATCGAATAATTAAAGGATTTGTAGATCAGGAGGCGAATTTTCAAAGAAAGATGGTACTGGAGGAGAAATTATATATGGTGGAAAATTCGCTGATGAAAATTTTCAGTTACGTCATGATGGCCCCGATATTATATATGTGGCCAATGCTGGTCTGCACACCAATGGTTCTCAGTTTTTTATTACTGTTGCAGCTGCACCTCATCTTGATGGCCCGCATGTTGTCTTTGGAAGAGTTGTGAAAGGAAAGGATGTTATGAAGAAAATTGAGCGGTTACGTACTGCAGATGGAGGCAGACCTATTGTTCCAGTTAAGATTTCCAATTGTGGTGAAGTTTCTCGAGAAAATATAATGGTATAGTTTCTATTGATGAAGATAAAAATAAAGGAAAGAAACTGAAGGCCACAGAACAATCAGGGTCAAGTGATGATGATAGTCAAGGGAAAATGCATAAAGGAAAAAGCATAGGAGGGTGCGAAAGGATCGAAGAAAGAGGAGAAGTCGCCATTATTCTTCTGATTCAGACGCCTTATCGAACACTGATTTAGATTTAGACACCTCTGACAGCGAGTCTGATACTAGCACTTCAAGTGAAAATGACAGGGTGAGAAGAAAGAAGAAATCATCTAGAAAAAGTAAGCATAGACATACAAAGCGATGGAGGGATAAGCGGAGAGGGAAAAGACATGGTCGGAAAGTGAAGAGATCAAGAGGAAAGTCTAAGTGGAGCTCAGATAGTGGCACGGAGAGTGAGAGTTCAAGTAAGAATGATACTGGAAGTGATAGTGACAGTGATGTAGGTAAGAGAAGTGTGAAATCAAATACATACTCCCGTGCAGTTGAGAAGCCTCAAAATTCTGACAAGCAAGGCATTGAAGAAGAAAAAGAAATCGTGGTCGAAGATATTGTGGAAGAAGGTGAATCAGTGAAAGAGAGCGAGGAAGAAACCAAAGAGATGGATGTGGTTGAAGTTAAGGCTGACAGGAGTCCGGATTCTCGATCTCCTCAGGGTTTGTGTTGAAAATATTAAAGTCACCTGTTGTGCCCTTGTACAGGAAGGAGAAGAACAGCATACAGCAGTAGCAGCAGCAGCAAAGATTGAGTGCACAGCACCATATAATAAAGAGGAATGGAGGAAAATTAAATTTTTGATGGGCCGCAGCCAAGTATGATAGCAGAGGAATTAATTTTGTTATGGGCGAGAAGTTACTTCAGCAGAAGAAATGAATATTTTGTCTACGGAGGAGCAGTTTAATTAAAACAGTCAAGTCGGGCATTTAAAGCCTCAACAGCCAAATGAATGAAATTGAATTAAAACAGGCTGAAGTCACTTATGAAGTGGAAGAACAAGTGGTCCCTACCAATTGAGCGCAAAAGCGCAAGATCGCAAGATCGCAAGTTCGGAAGTGTTAAATGTCTTGTGGATGTGGAAATTTGCGATGTGTGATGTGCGATCATCACAACATCACAACATCGCAAATATTGCAATATCGCAATTTTATTATATGTGTTTCCGCCCATCCATATGTGTCATCACAAAAGTTGAAAATTGTGATGTGCGATCGTCACGCCATCGCGCGATCGCACAATCGCATATTGCAAATTACAAAGTTGTCATCGCCCTCCACTGTCGCAAGTTTCGTTTTTGCAATGTGCGATCGTTGTGCCATCGCGCGATCGCACAATCGCATTTCCATTATTCCTCCACCGACATGTTATCACAGGTTTGAAAGTTGCGATATGCGCCATCGCAGATCGCACCGTCACATTTTTTTTTATCGCAAGTTTGATTGTTCTTCCGTTTGCGCCATCGCAAATCGCAATTTGGCCGACTGTGATGTGGACCCCACTCGTACGTCGCGCCATGTTAACGTTTTATGTTTTTCAAGGTTTTCCTTTGTATTTTGTTTATTTTTTTGGTTTATATTTTATATGTATTTTCTTCCGCCGCGTCATATAAAAGGAAAAAGGCCCCCGTGCATTAGAAGGTAATGTACTGTTATTTGTAACCATTGTGTGTGAGCCCGCGGGTGAAGAAAAGCACAATAAGAAGAACTGAGCAATACGTGTGTGTTCTTGAGAGACAGAGAGAGAAGATTTGTTTAGAGCACTATGTCTGTAGCAGTCTTGAGTTTATTTTGTAAATCCCTCACTGTTGAGGAAAAAATTTGTAACAGTTTTTGTTTTTAAGTTATGTTTAATGAAATAGAAAGCATATTTCATGCCATCTATGTCCAGAAGCGAATCTTTGTTTTAAAATTCTTTGTGTTGTGGAGGAGAGCGTCATTCTCTCCATTTCTGTTTGTTTGGAATTTCCCAATAATTCCAACATGGTATCAGAGCTAGTTCAGGCTCTTTGAAACTTTCAAAGAAGCTGAAGAAGAAGAAGACTTGTTGCAGCGTTTTCTCCAGCAGCGTGAAAAGCTCGATAGAAGTCACAGTCATGAATTTCTCAAAGATAATAGTGTTGTTGTTTTGATTTTGTTCTTTCAAAGAAGCAAAGACAGATTATTTAATTTCAGTGTTTAGTTTAAGAAGCAATGGCTGGACCAAGCACTGGTATGAGTCTTGGAAATGTTCAACTTCCAAAGTTTAATGGAAAGAACTATGATTATTGGGCCATTACCATGAGAGCCTTGTTTGTATCACAAGACCTATGGGAATTAGTAGAAGATGGTTTTGTTGAACCAGCTGATGAACATGCTTTTAATTCCTTAACTCAAGCAGAGAAGGATTTGTTGAAGAACAATAGAAAGAAGGACTCTAAAGCCCTCTTCTATTTGTATCAGGCAGTAAATGAGAGTTTGTTTCCAAGGATAGCAGTAGCTAAGAGATCCAAGGAGGCATGGGAAACTCTGAAAGTAGCCTATCAAGGTATGGAGAAAGTTAAGACAGCAAAACTTCAGTTGCTGAGAAGATATTTTGAAACTCTTTGCATGAAAGAGTCAGATAGTGTTGACACATTTTTTACACATGTGATTGGGATTGCAAATCAGATAAGATCCCATGGAGAAACTCTTGAAGAAAGAAGGATTGTGGAGAAACTTTTGAGATGTTTACCCTCAAATTTTGATGTTATTGTTACCACCATAGAAGAGACCAAAGATCTCTCACAGTTCACAGTGGATGAACATCATGCCTCACTAATAACTCATGAACAGAGATTAAGCAGAGATGAAACCTCATCTCTTGAGCACGGCTTCAAGACCCGATGCCTTCAGGAAGAGGAAGAGGTCAAGGTAAAGGAAGAGGAAGAGGCAGAAGCCAGAACAGAGGTGGAAGGAACAACCCTTCACATTCACATGGAAGGGGCAACAGTCAAAGTCAGAGCCATGGTCAATGCAACAGCCATCAAGGTGGACATCAACACCAACATGCTCATGGACAAAGGTATGACAAATCCAATGTCCAATGTCATTATTGCAAGAAATATGGGCACTATGCCAATGAATGTAGAAAGAAGCAAAATGACATGAAAAATAAGCAGAATGCTAATGTAGCAAAAGAGGAAAAGAACCCAAGTAATGTGCTATTAGCTTGTAATGTAGCACAAGATAGAGACGATGATGTTTGGTTCTTAGATTCTGGATGTAGTAATCATATGACTAGAAACAAAGCAATGTTTTCCAATCTGGATGAAGAAGTGAAGTCTGAAGTGACCACAGGGACTGATACTAAGATCTCTGTCAAAGGAAAAGGCAGAGTTAGTATTCGAGCCAGAAATGGGGAGCAGAAATTTGTTCCTGATGTGTATTATGTTCCAGGTCTGAAATGTAATATTTTGAGCATTGGGCAGCTCATAAACAAAGGTTACAATGTAATTTTTAAATATGATGTGTGCACAATAAAAGATATACCTCCAAGCAAGAAAATTATTGCTGAAATACAAATGACCAGCAATAGAATGTTTCCGCTCAAGCTCAACATTGACTTGAAGCAAAAGGGAAAGAGTATAGCAGCTGTAACACAAGAAGCCTTCCAGGAGGAAGAGAAATATGAAAACTGGTTATGGCACCTGAGATTTGGACATCTCAATTTCGAAGGATTAAATTTGTTGCACAGAAGAGGAATGGTAAGAGGTTTTCCATTGATAGAAAAGCCTGACAGCCTATGTGAAGGCTGCATCTTGGGAAAACAACACAGAGAAAGTTTTCCTTCAGGGAAAATCATAAGGGAAAAATCACCCTTAGAGATCATTCATTCAGATTTATGTGGGCCGATGAAAACAACATCAGTTTCAGGCAGCAATTACATGCTGACCTTCATAAATGATTTCACAAGAAAAGTGTGGGTTTATTTTCTGAAATATAAGAGTGAAGTCTTTCATAAATTTTTCCATTTTAAAGCTCTTGTAGAGAAACAGAGTGGGCAATACATTAAAGTCCTCAGAACTGACAAAGGAGGAGAATACATATCAAAGGATTTTCTGCAATTTTGCAGAGAGAATGGCATACACAAGCAGTTTACCACAAGGTACACACCGCAACAGAATGGAGTTGCTGAAAGGAAGAATCGAACTATAATGGAAATGGTTAGAAGTATGCTGAAGGAAAAACATTTTCCAAATGAATATTGGGCAGAAGCAGCAAACTGTGTTGCGTATATTTTGAATAGATGCCCTACAAAAGTTGTGATGAACAAAGTTCTAGAAGAAGCGTGGAGTGGCAGAAAACAGGGAGTCACTCACATGAGAGTTTTTGGATGTGTGGCATATGTACACATTCTTGACAAGTTGAGAAAGAAGTTGGATATTAAGGGGGAGAAGTGCATTTTCCTTGGATACTGTGAAGATTCCAAAGGATACAGATTGTATAACCCATCCACAAAGAAGTTTGTGATAAGAAGAGATGTGCAATTTATTGAAGAGGAAGCATGGGATGGAAGAATTGAGAAAAAATTCAATGTTAAAAGATGTTTGTCTCATGATGAAGATGAAGAAGATGTCGTTGAGATAAATAACCCATCCAAAGCATAACCTCCACTAGCACAAGGACAGCAAGGGACACCTCAAGCAGCAGCGAGAACAACCTTGAGAAGAAGCGGGAGTGCATCTCCAAGCACACCACATGGAGCAGAAATGAGTGCTTCATCAAGCACATCTACACCAAGTGAATGAGGAACAAGGTTTAGAAGTCTTAGAGAAATTTATGAGCAAGGAGCAGCAGATGAAGGTATGAATTCCTTATTTGCTTTGTATTGTCAAGTTGATGATCCTATTCATTTTGAAGATGCTATTAAAGATAGAAAATGGATAGAAGCTATGGATGAGGAAATTAAAGCCATAGAGAAGAACAAAACATGGGAGTTAGTTGATCTACTAGAAGGTAAAGAATTCATTGGAGTTAAATGGGTCTATAAGACCAAGAGCAATGCTGAAGGAAAGATAGAAAGACACAAGGCCAGACTTGTTGTCAAAGGATATAAGCAGAAGCAAGGTATTGATTATAAAGAAACTTTTGCACCAGTTGCAAGAATGGAGATAGTAAGAGTAGTGCTGTCCATAACAGCACAAAACAAATGGAAAGTATACCAGATAGATGTAAAATCTGAATTTCTAAATGGAGTTTTAATGGAAGAGGTATATGTGGAACAACCTCTTGGATATGAAAAGAAAGGCCAAGAGCATAAGGTCTGCAAATTGAAGAAAGCTCTTTATGGGCTGAAGCAAGCACCAAGAGCATGGTACAGTAGGATAGACTCCTATCTACTGGAAAATGGATTTGAAAAGTGTGAGGGAGAACCCACCCTCTACATCAAAGAAAAAGATGGCAAGATGCTCATTGTTGTTTTGTATGTTGATGATTTAATATTTACAAGTAATGATGATTACCTTGCTGAAAATTTTAAAACAGTCATGAACGATGAATTTGAAATGACTGACATGGGTTTGTTGAGATACTTCTTGGGAATAGAAGTAGAGCAAAATGAGAAAGGGATTTTTATTTCTCAAGCAAAATATGTGAATCAAGTTCTAGAAAGATTTAATAAGCAGGAGTGCAAAGCTGCAATTACTCTCACAGTAATGGGATTGAAGTTGAGAAAAGATGACAGCAGCAAGGATGTTGATCCAAGTTTGTATAAAAGCATAGTTGGCAGCCTGATGTATTTGACTGCAACTAGGCCGGATATTATGCACACTGTTAGTTTAATTTCCAGATTTATGGAGAAGCCAAAAGAAGCACATTGGCAAGCAGCAAAGAGAATTCTGAGGTATGTTAAAGGAACTAAGATATTTGGTATTTTATATATAGCTTCAGAAAATTCAGAATTAGTTAGATACACTGACAGTGATTGGGCTGGAAGTGCAGATGATCAGAAGAGCACTTCCGGTTATGTTTTTCATATCGGTTCAGGAGCCATTTCATGGGCTTCTAAGAAATAGCCTATTGTAGCATTATCTACGGCAAAAGCAGAGTATGTGGCAGCGACAGCAGCAGCGTGTCAAGAAATTTGGATGAGAAGAATTTTGAGAAGTTTGTGTCAAGAACAGGTAAAGGGCACTGTGATTTATTGTGACAATAGCTCAGCTATTGCATTGTCAAATAATTCTATGTTTCATAAAAGAATGAAGCACATAGACACAAAATTTCATTATATCAGAGAATTGGTGAACAATGGAGAAATTGTTTTACAGCATTGTAAAACAGAGGAGCAATATGCATATATTCTAACAAAGCCATTGGCACAGAAGACATTTGAATTTCTAAGGAAATGTTTGGGTATGATTGATAACCCAGCAGCTGACTTTAAGGGGGAGTGTTGAAAATATTAAAGTCACCTACTGTGCCCTTGTACAGGAAGGAGAAGAACAACGTACAGCAGCAGCAGCAACAACAATGATTGAGTGCACAACACCATATAATAAAGAGGAATGGAGGAGAATTAAATTTTTGATGGGCCGCAACCAAGTATGATAGCAGAGGAATTAATTTTGTTATGGGCGAGAAGTTACTTCAGCAGAAGAAATGAAGATTTTGTCTACGGAGGAGCAGTTTAATTAAAACAGTCAAGTCGGGCGTTTAAAGCCTCAACAGCCAAATGAATGAAATTGAATTAAAACAGACAGAAGTCACTTATGAAGCGGAAGGACAAGTGGTCCCTACCAATTGATCGCAAAAGCGCAAGATCGCAAGATCGCAATTTTAGAAGTGTTAAATGTCTTGTGGATATGGAAATCTGCAATGTGCGATGTGCGATCATTGCAACATCGCAACATCGCAAATATCGCAATACCGCAATTTTATTATATGTGTTTCCGCCCATCCATATGTGTCATCGCAAAAGTTGAAAATTGCGATGTGCGATCGTCATGCCATCGCGCGATCGCACAATCGCATATCACAAATTACAAAGTTGTCATCGCCCTCCACAGTCGCAAGTTTCATTTTTGCGACATGCGATCGTCGTGCCATCACGCGATTGCACAATCGCATTTCCATTGTTCGTCCGCCAAAATTTTATCACAGGTTTGAAAGTTACGATATGCGCCATCGCAGATCACACCGTCGCATTTTGTTTGATCGCAAGTTTGATTGTTCTGCCGTTTGCGCCATTGCAAATCGCAATTTGGCCGACTGCGATGTTGACCCCACTCGTACGTCGCGCCATGTTAACGTTTTATGTTTTGCAAGTTTTTCCTTTGTATTTCTTTTATTTGTTTGGTTTATATTTTATATTTATTTTGTTCTGCTGCGCCATATAAAAGGAAAAAGGCCCGCGCGCATTAGAAGGTAATGTACTGTTATTTGTAACCGCTGTGTGTGAGCCCGCAGGCGAAGAAAATAACAGTAAGAAGAACTGAACGCTGCGTGTGTGTTCTTGAGAGACAGAGAGAGAAAATTTGTTTAGAGCACTGTGTCTGTAGCAGTCTCGAGTTTATTTTGTAAATTCCTCACTGTTGAGGAAGAAATTTGTAACAGTTTTTGTTTTTAAGTTCTGTTTAATGAAATAGAAAGCATATTTCATGTCATCTCTGTCCAGAAGCAAATCTTTGTTTTAAAATTCTCTGTGTTGTGGAGGAGAGCGTCATTCTCTCCATTTCTGTTTGTTTGGAATTTCCCAATAATTCCAACAGTTTGAGTAGAAGCCCAAAAAGGAGCCCAAGAAGTCGTAGCCGAGAGGGCACACCTAAATGTGTGAAAAGAGGTCGTGGGTTTAGCCAGTGTTACTCTTATGCCCATCGTTATCATACTCCTTCTCCAGAATGCTCTCCCCCAAGGTCTCATCGGAGTATTCCTGAAAGGGACAGATATTCAAGTTATAGGAGTTACTTTTAGCCCTCAGCAGAGTTTGAGCAGTAGAAGCCTAAGAAGTCATAGTCTAGAGGGAAAACATAAACGTGTGCGAATAGGTCATGGGTTCAGCCAGCGTTACTCTTATGCTCGTCGTTATCGTACTCCTTCTCCAGACCCCTCTCCCCCAAGGTCTCATCGTGTCAGTGAAAGGAGTATTCCTGAAAGGGACAGATATGAAAGTTATAGGAGTTACTCTAAGCGCTCTCCACTAAGACATTACAGAAACCCACCAAGAGGCAGGACTCCTCAAAGGTATAGGAGGAGCAGGAGTCGAAGTCTCAGCCACGGTCGTAGTCCTGCAGATGAACGTCCTCATGTAAGTGATCAGTTGCACTCTCGTCTTGGTCCTCGAGATTCATACGAAAGTAGAGAAAGGAGGGACCGGTCCCCCTCAAGGAGTAGAAGCTCTGCTATGTCAAGATCATCCGGGAGCTTGCCTGCGGACAATCGTCGCACTGCTTCTAGTGATAAACACAAATAAGGACATTACCCCAGGGGGCAGTGGTAACCAGTAGCTTCACATAGAAAATCGAGATCTCGAAGCCGAACACCACCGGGAAATGGGAACCTTGTTTCATATGGGGATGGAAGTCCTGATTCACGTTCCAACTAATTATGTAGTATTGTCCATTGAAGCATTGATAATGGATTTATTGAATCCAACACTAAGGGTGTTATTTCATGTATTCATTTCACTCCTACCAAGGTTGTTACTTTTTTATTGCTCATTGATGATTTGCTAATGAAATTCTTTTCCAGCAAAGAAACATGTAGATTATTCCTTTATTGCTTATTGATGATATGCTTTATTATTAATGAAATTCCTTTCTAGCAAAGAAACATGTTGAACTCCTAAATTTATGTTCCAATTTCGAAATTTAATTTTGGAAATTTATAAAATTAAATTGACTAGCACAGTTACTCTTTCTCTTTCTCACTATCATTGTAATTTTTTGAATCTTATCATTAAAGCTTCAATATTTGCAACAAAATTTGTTAAGGAATGACTAGAAACTGTATATATTTTCTTGAAATATTTGCTAGATCTCCACATCTCTATTGCTTTATAGAGACCATGCAATCAAGTCCAACTAAGCTATCATGTATCGCTAAGAAAATAAACAAGTGGTACCTTCTCTGCTCAAAATAGGTACCCAAAAGGTGAAAATCTGCTCAAAATAGGTACCCTAAACGTCAAAATTTGTTGTAGTGAAGCTCCCATCAATTTTGGAAAGTTTCCTACTAGGTCCCAAGCTCGTGGGAGCACGGGAGTATGGGGTACGTGCTCTCCAATGGTTGGGAGTGGTACCCATGTTACTATGTATCAAACCTAATTGTTATAAAGTGGAATATTGGCAATGGCTTATAAAGGAAGTGGAAAATCACATTAGGATTTAGTGTAGTTGTTGGTTGTATCAAGGTGGGAGGATAATTATGGTTAAGGTGATTGTATAGGTCATTCTACTTTAATAAGTGGCCCTTATTAGCTGGCCATTCTACTTTAAATCTGGAACAATAATTGAAAATAGACTGGTTTGGTTTGTCTTTAGATGTTTGTTTCTGGAACTGGGTTAAAAACAATTATTGTTCTAGATTCCATTACTTGTCGGCTTATGTTTTATGGTGGATATTGAACCATTGGAATACGATTACTTTTGAAAAATTTCGAATTAATCCCTTTATGAATGCCTTCAACATTAGAAATTATTTTAATGAACAAGTTCCTTATCAAATTTCAACTAAGCAAAAATTAGACAAAAGTGGTTATTAATATGGATATCTATTCTAGTGTCTTTTTTGATGGAGCTTGTGTCAATGGAAACTATGGAGGTGGTATGGTAATTTATATCAACCCTTATTCTAATATGCAAATGAAGTTAGAAATTGGTTTGTTGGTCCTTCTTAAGATTGTTGCTCATGAGAAACTTTTACAATTTTTCATTTTTGTGGATTCTAAAAACACTATTTACTAGATTAATAGGAAGGCTATTATGTGTGGAATTCATCTTGAATGTTGGTAGATGAAGATAAGGGAATTACAAGAACAATATGATGAGTTAAAGGACATACATATTTGCATATGTTCTAACTATATTGCTGATACGCTATCTAAATAATGAATTTTCTTAAATGTTAGTGAATGTCATCTAAATTTTTATTAGATGGGCACCTGTAGATTAAATATTTTTTTTTCCATGTTTTGATAGGTGTCCCTGAAGGGTCACCATTAGATTATGTTTTAATGGTAGTTGAATAGTAAAGTGACTAGTTATGTCTAGAAAAGTGTATATGCGCTATTTTTGAGAGGTAAAAGTGTTTGTACATTTTGATTTTATAATAACAAAGATACTTTTTTGTTGAGAAATTCAATTCAAATAAACATTCCTTATTCGATGAATAAACAATATAAAATAAATAAATTATAAATTCAATAGGATTAAATTCAAATTATTATTTTATTTTACTTTACAATAGGATTTTAACCCAAAAATAACTTCAATCACATCTAACATAAGTCATCATGCATTTTGTTAAGAAAATAAATTTCACTAAATCCTATGAGATAGTATGAGTAAAAATAAGGTTGAGATATATCAATGGGACTTTTGAATGTGGATAATTTTAAACTTAAAGTTGTTTAATACTCTTATACTCTTAAGCCACGATCCACCCAACAATTTTTAGATGTAACCAAATTATATGAGATTTTATTTGAGAAGATGAATCACACTAGATGGTTAAAAACACATAAACTAAAATTTTTCTATATAATTTTTACTGAAAATCTCTCAACGCTCTTAATAAAAATTTATTCAAATATTAAACTATTTTTATATTTATAAGATATATCTTAATTAGTTTAAATAGAATTTAGTTTCTACCCAGTATTCAAACTTCATAGGAAAGGTTAGAATAAAAATTAATTTGGAAAAAATAAACCTCCCAAGAGGGACCATCTTAATCAGAACCCTCAGTCAAAATTTTGAATGATTGTCCTTTGGGAAAAACATCATCAACTATTAACTGAAATGTTGATGTCGATAGGAAAGCAATTAGTTGGATAATCGATGTCAATGAAAGAAAAATCAACCTATTTTGCCGATAGTGATGGAAATACATTTGGCCAATTCGCTGGTGATCGACGCCATCGAAGGAAAAAACAATGGGTCCATTCCGGTGACTTTTACGGAAAAATGTCCAACTCACAGATTGACGTTGATAAAAAAAAACTAACCCATTTGTTCGATGAGTCACAAATTGGATATTTTACTACGTATCTAGGGCACAGGCCTTTCCTATCTTACGTTTAGGGAACAGAAATTGGATGCCAAAGCTCCTAGGAATGATTCTTAGACAACTCCATGATTCCCATGTCTGACCAACTTGAAATATATATTCCTATTGCTAAAATATTTAAGGTATGTCGTGCATGGGTACCATTTGATACAATTCCCTTTCCCTTTGCCGTGGGTACCCATCATAACGATTTGGTGGCAACAATCATCACCCAGTCTCTTAGCATTGGAGCATTTCCCACTTACCATTACGATTATCCAGTGAGTCTCCAGTGTAATGGTGATTATTGTTTAGATATTCAGCGAAGACTAAATACCTTATTATTCTTACACAAAACCAAATGTCTTTCTTTAGTTATCTTGCTTTTTCGGAAAAAAATATGGGACCTTATTGGCACACATGGAATCTTGTGAATGGTTTCAACATCTACTATGAAACATGTCTAACATTTATCAACTCATGAATATATTCCACATAATTGGTGATATATATTCTAACAAGTTCATAAGCCAATGAAGTTGTACATGATGCAATTCACTTGATTCATATGACCAATAATGTTAGGTCCCTATATTACTAGTTTAGCCCCTTATTGTTATTAATGTAGCCCCCTTATTGTTATTATTGTAGCCCCCTCTAACCCCAATATTGTTATTATTTTGCCCTTACATTGTTATAGTTAGGTCGGCTAGGATTACATTGTTGCCCCATGGACTCCTATATATAGAAAGGAGGTTTTGTCATTTGTATCATCCAAGAATTGTTCATTCATGTAATGTCTTGGAAGTTTCCCCCTTAAAGTGGCTTATTTCTAAGGTGTTGATATCTCTTTTCTTCTATTTTTGGAGCTAGTTTCACAACATTTGGTATCAGAGCTTTGGATTCTAGAGCTTCGCTGCTCGAAATAGGTCATCATGGTATTTTCACTATAACGTTTTTTCTACGAAGGTTTAGAAGCTGAAATTTTTAGAGTACGAAGCTGAAATCCTGAGGAACATCGTCACAAATTTTCAGAGCTTGGTTCACAATATTTTCGGAGATATGATCTATGGAAATTAGGTATTTTTGCAGGCTCCTCAATTTAACCTGAACAAGTATTCATAACATTTTCGCTATAAATTTTTTCTATGAAGGCTCAATATCTGAATTTTTTATAGTGCGAAGCCGATCTCCTAAGGAACATTGTCGAAAAATTTCAGATCTTGGTTCACAATATTTTCGGAGATATGGTCTGTGGAAGTGAGGACCTTTTTAGTTTCCCGAATTTCATCTCAAAGAGGTGATCGTGGGAAAATCTTAATAACTCTCTCTCTGAGCATCGGATTGGAATTATGTAAAGAATGGACACAAGAGCATAGAATTAAGTTTCCTATCTACCAATTTCATAGCCGAAGGAGGAAGCAGTGACACATGGAAAGTCATACAAGTGCGCTTTACTAAACCCATCCATAATTAGGTCAGACTTGTGGCATTCAAAAGAGGATTCCGAGGGATACCTTAGTACCAAATTTTAGATATGGAAGATCCGAAATCATAGAGATATTTTAGTTTCAATATTGCACTCCTCAAAAGCAAGAAAAAGGTGTGTGTTTTTTGTCGAATTACATATGTCTCGTTTGAAAAAAAATAGTTGGAATTTAATCCAAGGGCATATTGAAGAGTAGATATCGGTATTGGGTTCTAAAATGGCCCCTAAAAGGAATTAAACACTCATTAAGCATTCATAAGGCTCTATTATGACTCATGAAGACTAAGAAACACAACAAGAGATATCAAAATTACAAGAGCAAGTGAAAAAATTTCACTATCACAAAGAGCAACAAAAAATGAAATGGAAGTTTTGAAGAAAGGGGTGGAAACTAAGATGGATGATTTGAAGAAAGGCGTGGAAGCTAAGATGAATGTCTTGGAAGCTAATATGGAAGGCATGGAAGTGGGCATGGAAGCTAAGATAGATGAAAAAAAGAAAACATAAAAGTAGACATTGAAGGTTTGGCAAAGTTGATACAAAAAATGTTTCCTAATGGCGAAAAGATAGTAGAGGAAAATCATGATGAGAACAAAATAAATGTTAATCATGATTTCATAAACTCTAATGTTGGATGGAAGAACCACCATATTCCAAAGATGGATATGAGGAAGTTTGATGGCAAGGATCCCATAACATGGATATGACAGATGGAGCAATATTTTGATCTCAATAATGTGCAAAGCACACAAAAGGTATGCATTACAACTTTACATTTAGAACAAAATACATTTGTATGGTATCGATGGCTTTTCTCCCGTAAAAAAATTGTCACTTGGTCAATTTTTACGGAGGAAATGATAGCACATTATGAGGATAAAAAGAGCAACACCTTCTTTAGCCAATTAATAAATCTCAAACAAAAGGGTTTAGTGGGGGAGCACATTGAGGACTTCCAAAAATTAAATTTAAGGGTAATTGATATTCCAGAGGAACACAAGATTGATCTCTCCATAGGTACTGTAAAGGATAACATCCAACATGAAGTTCCAATTTTGGAACCTGATTCATTGGAGAAGGCATTCAGGTTGGCAAGAAAAATTGAATGTAAAATTATGGTGACATGGAAGCCTACCAGTCACTTCTATAAAGAGGGGAGTGTTGCTACTCCTAGATTTCCACAACCTACAAGGTTGACACCACAAAAATTTGAAGAAAAAAGATCAAAAGGGCTTTGCTACAGTTTTGATAGCAAATACACTAAAGGTCATAAGTGTGTTGAGAAGAAACTACTTTACATAGATTGTGAAGAGGAAAAAGAACATGAATAAGAAGAGGATATACACCAGGAACCAACCCTAGAAGAGGAAGAAATGAGTCCGACCATATCGTGTAATGCATTGGCAGGAATTACCACTCCTCAAACCCTTAAGATAGAAGGAAATATCAAGAAGCAAATGGTAATAGTGTTGATTGATTCAAGTAGTCCCATAATTTTATTCATTGTAAGGTATACAAGGAATTGAATTGTTTCCTATACATAGCACCAGAATGTCAAGTGATGGTTGCAAATGGAGGAGCTATAAATTGCTCTGGAAAATGCCATAATATCAAGCTAACCATGGGGGAATATATATTTAATATTACAATGCTTTCCATTCCTATGGGAGGTGTTGATGTTGTACTAGGAGTACAATGGTTACAGTCTCTAGGGACGGTAGCTTTTAATTTTCAAGAAATTTTCTTCAAATTTCTTTCAAAAGGAAAGGAAGTTGAATTACGGGGTATCGCAGGGAATTTGGGAAAGATAAAAGCTTTAATTTCATGAAAAATCTTCTGAAGAAATAACAACAAGGCATAATTGCACAATTATGCTCACTAGAAGTTCCAACATCAAAACCATCTATTTCTGCAGATCTCCAAAAAGTCTTGGACAATCATTCCAAGGTGTTTGAAACTCCCAAAGGACTCCCACCTATTCATGATCATGATCATGCTATTCATTTGATTCTAGGAAGTGTTCCTCCAAACATCAGGCCTTATAGATAGTATAAAAGAGAAAAATTGAATGTGTGATTGTAGAAATGTTAGAAGCTGGTATAATTCAACCTAGTCAAAGTTCCTTCTCTGCTCCAATAGTATTGGTGTACAAGAAGGATGGATCATGGTTCATGTGTCTGGATTATAGGGAGCTCATAAAGCTCACCATTAAATTTCCCATTCTTGTGATTGATGAATTATTGAATGAATTACATGGAGCAATTTATTTTACCAAGTTGGATCTTTGTTTAGGATATCATCAAACTAGAATGAAGACTGAAGATATTCCGAAAACATCATTTTGAACTCATGAGGGTCATTATGAATTTTTGGTCATGCCTTTTGGCCTTACCAATGCACCTTCTACATTTCAAGGGTTGATGAATTCCATTTTCAAACCCTTCCTTAGAAAATTTGTACTGGTATTTTTTGATGATATACTAATCTACAATAGGTCTTGGAAGGATCATGTTCAACATGTTGAAAAGGTGCTCAAAATATTGTGGGAGAAACAATTATATGCAAAATCATCCGAATGTTTCTTTGGAGTAGAAGAGGTGGAATATTTGGGTCATATTGTATCTCACGAGGGTGTTAAGGTAGACCATAACAAAATTAAAGCCATTAAGGAATGGAAATTCCCCACAACTATAAAGCAGTTGCGAGGATTTCTCAGTTTAACAGGGTATTATCGCAATTTTGTTAAGAATTATGGGATATTAGCAGCACCTCTAACAACATTATTGAAAAAATATGCATTTTCATGGATTCCTGAAGCAACTAAGGCCTTTTAACATCTTAAAGAGGCAATGTGCCTAGCACCGGTCTTAGCTACGCCAGACTTCACAAAAACCTTTATTGTGGAATGTGATGCTTCAGGAAATGGAATTGGTGTTGTTTTAATGCAAGAAGGAAGACCCATTGCTTTTGAAATTTTTCCAATCAAAGGAAATTATTTACAGAAAGCTATTTATGAGAAGGAAATGTTATCAATACTACATGCACTAAAGAAATGGTGACCTTACCTAATGGGAAGACACTTCAAGGTAAAAACTGATCATGATAGTCTTAAATTTTTTTTGGAACAAAGACTATCTTCAGAAGAGCAGCAAAAATGGGTCACAAAGATGTTGGGTTATGACTTTGAAATAATCTACAAGAAAAGGAAGCTAAATTTTGTTGAAGATGTACTTTCAAGAAAAAATGAAGAGGTGGAAGCATTGCTTTGTGCCATTTCTATTATCCAAACAGATTGGATAACTGAAGCAAGGGATGAATGGAAGAGGGATGAAGAAGTGTGAACACTCATTCAAAAGTTGCAGCAAGATCCTAGTACATATGATACATTTATTTTGAAAAATGATTCCTTATGGTACAAAGATCGCTTATATCTTTGTAAGAATGCCCAACCAAAACAAAAGATTATTTTGGAATTGCACACTTCTCCTTTAGGAGGACACTCGGGATTTTTAAAAAATTATGACATGGTGAAGAAAGAATTTTTTTGGGATGGCCTTAAATCTTATATTAAAAATTTTGTGGTGGAATGTTTGGTTTTCCAGCAAAATAAAGTTGAGATAATTAAGACCCCAGGTATTCTACAACTTTTATTGATTCCAAGTCAATGTTGGGAGGATATTTCAGTGGATTTTATCACAGGTTTACCTAAGTTCGAAGGAAAGAGTGTCATCATGGTGATAGTTGATAGAATTACCAAGTATGCACACTTTTTTGCAATATCTCATCCATTTAAAGAAAGTACAGTTGCTACTACATTTATGGAAACAATTCAAAAGCTGCATGGAAACCCAAAGGTTATTGTGAGTGATAGAGATCCCATTTTTACTGGAAATTTTTAAACAGAGTTATTTTCTTGTTTAGGTACTCAATTATCTCATAGCTCATCTTATCATCCTCAATCCGATGGTTAAATTGAGATAGTGAATAAATGTTTGGAAGGATATCTTAGTTCTTTTGTATCTGATAAACAAACACAATGGGTCAAGTGGTTACCTGTCACTGAATGGTGGTATAACACTTCCTTCCATACTGCAGCAAAAATGATCCCATTTACGGCACTTTATGGATATCATCCACCATCCATCACATCATCTTCAAGAGAAAATTCTAAGGTTCAAGCAATGGAAGATGACATCGAGCATCAACAAGAAGTTCTCCAACTCTTAAAGGATAACCTAAATTTGGCACAAAATCAACATCATAGCGAGAGAAGTTTTGATGTAGGAGACTGGGTATTTTTACAGCTACAACCACACAAACAAATGTCCCTCAAGCAAGCTAAGAAGGATAACAAATTATCACCAAAGTACTATGGTCTGTACAACGTGTTGCAAAAGATTGGTACTATGGCATACAGATTGGAGCTTCCTACTTCTTCACAAGTGCATCCAATTTTCCATGTTTCACGCTTAAAGAAGGTTATAGGTGAAAATCTTCTAGTTCAAACAATATTGCCAGAACTTGATGAGGAAGGAAAAATCATATTGGAACCTGAAGTGGTCATAGAAACAAGAACTGGATAGCTATGAAATCGATCAATTTCAGAGTATCTCATCAAGTGGAAGAACTTACCCACTGAATATTCTACATGAGAGGATGATAATTTTATATAGAAGCACCCAGAGCTACACAAGCATTGAGGACAACACCTTTTTGAAGGATAGGGGCATGTTAGGTCCCTATATTACTAGTTTAGCCCCTTATTGTTATTAGTGTAGCCCCCTTATTTTTATTATTGTAGCCCCCTCTAACCCCAATATTGTTATTATTGTGCCCTTACATTGTTATTTTTAGGTCGGCTAGGATTACATTGTGGCCCCACTAGGATTACACTGTGGCCCCATGGATTCCTATATATAGAAAGGAGGTTTTGTCATTTGTATCATCCAAGAATTTTTCACTGATGTAATGTATTGGAGGTTTCCCCCTCAAAGTGGCTTATTTCTAAGGCGTTCATATCTATTTTCTTCTATTTTTGGAGTTGGTTTCACAACAAATAAACTAGGACCAATGTCTATTAAATTGAGATCTTTATTCATATTGACCACCTCAATACAACAAAAAAATATTTAATCATTAGTTATACACATTCAATGCTTCAAGCCACCACAACTCAAGTTTGTGAATACAAATTCACTTAGCAAAGGCTTAGAATTCCACAAAGGTGCATTCCTTAATGCATTGTGGAAATACCATCATAATCAAGAACCTTGCTCCTCTTAGGAATAACATATCAACATGCCAAATTCATTTGAATACAAAAACATTTAAAATTACTTGATCAATCATCTTAGCATGCCCATTTACATATACTTTCAAGTAGGTATTACCCATGCACTTATACATATATATTTATCTATAAGTTACATCTTGACATGAAAGAACATGCAAATATACGTTACTCATCCAAAACATATATAATAGAGAGACGTGTCCTTAAAATATAACCAGAGGGAAATAATAGTAAACACAAAGATGATTATGTGCATACAAGCATAGTGTGAAGTAAAATTCTTATTTAAATCTTGAAAAACCAAATTTATTGGAACAAACCATTTTCCATTGTTGGCCATCTTGAGCTAGGTTATGATACCACAAGGGTAACTATCACTTCTCAGGAAGAGTTATACAAAAAAAAGAAACTCTCTCCTTTGAAAAAATAAACAATTAGAGAACTCTTCTTCCCTACTGAGTCTGGGGTCTCTATAATATCTAGAGGTGTCCCAGTTGGCTATAAAACAAAAGAGGAAGCCCCTTCACTTCTTATTAGTCCCTTAATGGTTTTGTTGCCTCTTACTTCTTATGATTGTCAAAAAAACATCAAATTATGACCCCCTTAGTTTAGCCAAGTTCTAGGACTTATACAAGTATTTAGAAAATAAAATCAATCTTTGTAAGCCCAAAATTATACAACACTTGCCCAATCCATAAATGGAACTTTTTGAGATGTCTTTGGGAAACCATAATGAGTTCTAATCACCAAAAATTCTATAGCACTAATCCAATTCATGAATGTCATTACTTCAAACATATTTTTGAAACTAATTCAAGTTATACTCCCTTAGAATGCTACAACCTCCATTCCACATGAGACCAAAAAAATTCTACCCCCGAAATCACTTATGTAAGTACACATGCAACCCTTGCTAAATTTGGACACATTCTTCCAATCATGGGTATCTACTAAATTGTATATTTTCACATCAAATTTCATTGATTAGAAAATGGGTTGGATAAGTTTTTATTCTTTTCAAGAATCTCCCACTCAGTTAGGCAAATTAAGATGTAGCTCATTCTTGACTTGTTCGGAAATGAATACTTGAAACAGGTCTATGGTTTTTTTTTTATTCTGTTTAAGTGCTTAAGAAAATTTTCTTTTTATTATATTAAGCATGTTAAACAACCATAAAATGCAATGAAAAAGAATCAACACATAACAAAAAATTTAATAAAGGAGTTCACTTGAATATTGCAGGCTATGTCTCCTCGAGCTCTTGTCAACTGACTTGGCTCTTTGGGATTAGGGTGGAATTTTTTTTTGCAAGTTACAAAATAAACTCCAATGGTTATCTGAACTGAACCAATGGGTTTATAATACCATTTATATCCTTTTTATGGCCGAAATCTCTTTGAAGATGAACCTCGTCTCCCTTAGACTGACCTCCTTGAGTCGGTGCCCTTACGCTTCCCTGAGCTTCTCTATGGCACTAACACCCTCAAAAATCCTTTTAAGTCCTTGAAAAATTTTCTACAATCTCAAACATACATCAGAAATCCACAATAGGTTGTTCCTTTGCTCAAAATGAGCATTGGCTCCCCAATCTAGGCCTCTATCCACTATTGGCCCTCGGGTGCCCAAAACTTCCTTGTGGCTCTTCAACCTTAAAAAGTATTCAAATGAATCTTAATATATGTTAATTGGATTAAAAAATTCCAAAATAATAATAAAAAACTATTCACTTGAAGAAATTGGCCTTCGGCTTCTTCAGTTTCGCCTCCAACACCTAGTGGCACCCCTTGGCTCTCGATTCACTGAAAATTTATCTGAAGCATATCAACCTTCAGAATTCTTCAAAAGCTTCTAAAAACCCATCCAATGGACTTAGAAGGCTCAAAATAGTTAGAATAGAATATTGGTTTGCTAAGCATGGATATTGGCTAACCTAGATAGCCCTCATTCTCCTGTTGCCACTTCGTGAACCTTGGAACTTCTCTGAAGCATCTTGGCCTTCAAAATTCCTCTATATGCTCTGAAAACCTCACCATTAGTTCCATAATGTCTGAAAAATCCAAAATTTACTATTTTATTCCTAGGTAAGGCCTCTACCTGCCCTTGTTAGGCCTCAAACTCCTGATGACTATTGGTGGCCCTAGTGGCCCCTAGAACTTCTCTGAAGCCAAATCACACTCAGAACTCCTCTGATAGCTCTAAAACCCTCAAAAATGAGTTTTTAATGTGTGATATACTTGAATTTTACTATTCACACTCTTATAATGAACAAATATAGCTCAAGATAGAGCCTATTCAATTTTTTTCCAGTGACCCCTAAATCAGCTCCACTAAAAATGGAGCAACTGCAGTTAAACCAACCAAAATAGCATATCCACCCTCAATTTTAGGCACACTCCAAATGATCTTCCAGCACTAACCATGCATTAAAAGTTGGTTGGGGGGTTGGGCACATGGCCCTAACCCCGTAGTCTTCAAACTATAACCATCAATGAGTTAACCGCATGGTTCTACAGATGTGACAACGCCTCAGCATGTAACGAGTGGAGGTTTTAACTATTGGGTTAAATATTTATGTGTTGATTTACCAACATGTGACCACCATCCATAAACATATGACAGTTGGGTTGACAGTACAGAGGATAAGGTGCCTGGTTCCAGGGTTAAGGTCCTATGGGGAGGGGCTAGCCCCTCCGCTCCACCATATTCAAGACCATTCAACGTTAAATTAAATGCAAAAAAATTATGGTTAAGAACTAACCATAGGAGAGTCAGAGAGACCCCCACATTTTTTGTAGGAGGTCTTGTGATCGATCTCGCGGACTCCAAACAAAATTTTATTACTCGGTCCCAAGGACACGTGGTGACCTCAGGGTTGGCCACATGTCGCCCTATAATTGGCCCTTCATAAACCATACACGCAATCGGATTGTGCCACTTTTCCTTCTATAGTTGGCTAAAAGGGAATATTCTAAGGTATATTCAAAAAATATTCCATGGAATATTCTTTTTTTAATTGCCAAAAACCCAGTCAAACGTGGTCAAAGGTCAAAAATTGTAGTTTACTGGACTTTTCAAATCACGATAACTTCATCATATGGTGTCAGTTTTTCAAACTATTCACGGCACCAGAATCAGGAAGATGAGATCTATCTGGTTGCTCAGGATTGACACACTTTCGAACACTTCTGAAATTTGGGCTATCACTTAGGTCCTTGATCCAAATTTGATCACACCTCCCCATTGGGAATATTTTGGACCCAAAAAGACTGATTACATAATATGTTCAGTAGATGAGAGTACAACACCCTCAATTTTTTAGCCTCCATACACTTTTCCTTGCTTGTCTTAGTGCCTTTGAACCCCAACTTGAATGTAGTCAATAGTTCCCTTCTTGGATGTGCTTGTCCTCCTGTCAAGAATTGTCTTCCTTGAACTCACCCAGAAATTTCTGAAGAGAAATTTTCCATAGAAGGTCGCTGAACATCATGTCCTTGATCATCGATCCAAGGTGGCTCAAATAAACATAAGTTTCCAACAAAAATGCATACATAACTAAAATTTGCATATGTACAAATAATGTGTCTTACTGAGTTAAGAAGTCACACCACTTCTTACCAAGCCACTTCCATGGAAATTTTTGCTGCTGAAAATCTTCTTCATGTGAAACATCTATTCTCACATCAATGATGGAATCTTTCGTTCCACTTTCGCCAGTCTTTTTATCCTCTTGCTTCAAATTCTTGGGATGATTAGTTAGATGCAATGTCCAACATTGGGAAACAAAAGGTCCCTTCTTCTGGCAATGTGTGCAAGTCTTTTGCACCTTCTTTGTAAGTTGCCTTCACTTCAACTGTTTCCTGTATGCCTTCATCCTCTTCCAAAATTTTGAAACATCATGGTTACACAGACCACAATAGGAACAAAAACTCTTTCTTCCATTCACGCAAGCAGATTTTCCATGCTTTACAGAAACATAATCAACTTAACTATTGGACGAATTATACCTCACATGTTGGTTTTCATGTCCATTTTTTTTTACCTTCTTGAGGAGATGAACTTGTAGAGGTTCCATCTTTATTTTGAAGACTAACATTATTGTTGATGTCATGATAGCTGTCAGAACTCTCTTTCTCACCATTGTTTACATGTCTTCAAACATCTTGCTGCAACATAGGCTTCAAATACTGGCAGTCAACTTGAAAAAAAACTTGACATGTTTGTGGTTTAGAACTTGGAACAGAAGTTATTCTTTGAGTTGTCTCACATGCCTTCATGGCTATAGAGTTTTCGCCATAATATTGAACATAGCCTAGACCAAACTTCTTAGGTCTTTCCTCAACCAAAATAGGATCAATCATGCCTTATGCATGTTTTCCTAGACCCATGCCTTGATATCCCATTTTAAACATCAACTTGGACCCTATACCTCTAGTGCGCTTTTCAAATGAACCTACACATCTTTCTAAAGAGGAATTCGAAGACCAATTTGAGTGCTTTACCTTTGCTTCAAGCATGTTCTTGGTTAAGGCCTCTTGGGCTTGATGGAGTTTCTTCTCCATCCCATGAAATCTTCAAAGAATTCCTTCTTTCTCTTGCTTCATATCAACAAATTTTTCATGAAGACTAGTGCTTTCTCTTCCATCTTCATACTGAATTTGCACCATATCCTTCAGGATGTAGAAGTCTCACTTCATGTCTTCATCAAAGAATCTCGTGAAGGAGGAGGATTTTGAAACCTCACTTGAAGAAGATGTCATCATAATCTAAATTAACTAAATAAATTCAATAAAAAAATCACAAAGCTTTCAAAAAATAGTTGACAAATCTTCTGATTAAAAAGGTTGTAGAGTCAAGCTCTTCTTCAAGTAGCCTTTTGCAAACAAACCCTCTTATGCTTCAAGGGTTTCCTTGAGTTCCTTTGCATAAGGAGAATGATTTAAACCTTCTTCATTTTTGTCCTCTTATGGAATTATATATTATTATATTTCCCTTCACCTCTAGCAAAATAAAATCAGTCAATTTTCAAACAATATAATTATTTGCACTGTTAAACACCTTTCAAGTCAACAGGCAAGCTAGTGCTCTGTCAAGCAAGAAAATATGATATGATAAGCAAGAAAACTAGTTCTCTGATACCAACCTGATCTGAAAATGGGTTGGATAACTTGTTATTCTTTTCAATAATCTCCCACTCAGTTAAACAGATTAAGATCTAGCTTATTATTGACTTGTGCGGAAATGAATACTTGAAACATGTGTATATTTTTTTTTAACTGTTGAAGTGCTTTAAGAACACTTTTTTTTTGCTGATATTAAGCATGTTCAGAAACCATAAATGCAGCAAATAAGCATCAACACATAACAGAAAATTTAATAAAGGAGTTCACCTGAATATCGTGGGCTACGTCTCCTTGAGCTCTTGTCAACTGACTTGGCTCTTTGGGATTAGGATGGAATTATTTTTTTACAAGTTACAAAATGAACTCCAATGGCTCTCTGAAATGAACCAATGTGTTTATAATACCATTTATATCCATGTTATGGCCAAAATATCTCTGAAGATGAACATAAAATCCCTTAAATTGGTCTCCTTCAGTCGGTGCCCTTATGCTTCCGTGAGCTTCTCTATGGCACTAACTCCCTCTGAAATCCTTTTCTATCCCTAAAACCTTTTCTACAGTCTCCAACATACATCATACATCCAAAATAGGCTTTTCATTTGCTCAAAATGAGCATTGGCTCCCCAATCTAGCCCTCTATCCACTATTGGCCCTGGGCTGCCCAAAACTTCCCTGTGGCTCCTCAACCTTCATAAGTCTTCAAATGACTCTAAAAATAATTTCATTGGATAAAAAATGTCCAAAATAGCCATAATATACTATTCACTTGCAGAAATTGGCCTCTGGCTACTCCAGTTTTGCCTCCAACACCTGGTGGCACCCCTTGGCTCTCGGTTCACTGAAAACTTATATGAAACACCTCAACCTTAAAAATCTTAAAAATATTATGCAAATAAATTGAATGGATTCAAAAGGCTCAAAATATTTGGAATATACTATTGGTTTTCTAATAATGGATACTGGTTGCTCTGGATAGGCCTCATTCTCCTGCTGGCATCTGGTGGCCCTACTGACCCTTGGAACTTCTCTGAAGAATCTCAGCCTTCAGAAATCCTCTATAGGCTCTAAAAACCTCACCATTAGTTCCATAATGTCTGAAAAATCCAAAATTGACTATTTTTTTCTTGAGCAATCCCTTTAGCTTTCTTGGCTAGGCCTCAAATTGTTGTTGGCCCCTAGTGGCCCTAGTGGCCCCTACAACTTATCTAAAGCTAAAACAAACTTATAAGTCCTTTGATGGCTCTAAAAACCTCACAAAAGAGTCTGGAATGTTTGATATAGTCAAAATTAACTATTCACACTCCTAGAGTGGACTAATCCAGCCAAGATAGAGCCTATTCAATTTTTGTGCAGTGACCCCTAAATCTGCTCCACTAAAAATGGAGCAATTACAGTTAAACCAACCAAAATAACATATCCACCCTAAATTTGGGGCATGCTCCAAATGCTCCACCAACACTAATCATGCATTGAAATTTGATTGTGGGGTTGGGCACATGGCCCTAACTCTGTATTCTTCAAATCGTAAGTGTCAGCGGGCTAACCGTGCGGTTCTGCACATTTGACATTAAGGCCTCAACATATAACGGGCAAAGGTTTCAACTGTTGGGTTAAAAAGTTTATGTGCCGCTTTATAACAACATGTGACCACCATCCATAAAAAATTAGTAGTTGCATTGACTGTTAGGAGGATAAGGTGCCTGGTTCCAGGGCTAAGGTCCTATGGGGAGGGGCTGACCCCTCCGCTCCACCATATTCAAAACCATTCAACATTAAATTAAACGCGAAAAGATTATGGTTAAGAACTAATCATAGGAGAGTCATTAAGACCCTTGTGTGTTGTGCAGTAGGTCTCATGATCGATCTTGAAAACTCTAAATAAACTTTTATTACATAGTCCAGGGGACATGTGGTGGCCTCAGGGCTGGCCATGTGTCGCCTCGTAATTGGCCCTTCATAAACCATACACCCAATCAGAATGCACCACTTTTCCTTCTAAAATTGGCCCAGAAGGGAATATTTATAGGACTGTTCTAGGAATATTCCATATTCTTTTTTTTGAGTTTCCAAAAACCCAGTCAAACATAGTCAAAGGTCAAAAATTGTAGTTTACTAGACTTTTCAAATCACGATAACTTCATCAAATGGTGTCAGTTTTTCAAACCGTTCACATCACCGAAATAAAGAAGATCAGATCTATCCAGTCGCTCAGGTTCAACACACTTTAAAACACTTTGAAATTTGAGCTATCACTTAGGTCCTTGATCCAAATCTGATCACCCATGTCCATGCCTTCTCTCTCGTGCTACTCGTCTACCATCTACCACTACCAAAACTTTTTCAATGTTCCATATTGGTCATTTAAAAATTTCTTCAAACTAAATACTCTCACCCATGCCTCCAACCTCTCAACTACGAACTAGCCTACATTAAATTGGTATGTGTCTTTCTCGCTACCTCATTTAATGAGTTTTCAACCAAACAAAAAAAGTAAAATGAAATATTAAATTTGAGTTTCTCTTCATGGCTCTCAGAAAATTTCCAAAGGAAATTCTCAACAGTACCCTCGGTAGTTTTCATTCATTCCCACTCATAATATCGCATGCTATATGTTCTCAATAACTTGTGTCAACATATTATTTAATCAAGAAATTAGATTATATAACATCTTCCATAGATCATCCACTTCATCTATTATAGTAGTGACATATTCACACCAACATAGGAAACATAAATACAATTAGCATACTTACAATTAAATGAGAGGGCCAAACTGAAGATTTTATAATGCACCTCTACATTAGTTTCAAAATACCACACACACACACACACACACACATATATATCATGTATTCCACGATGGAAAATTGGGAAGTCGACACCTGAACACATCATGCATAATCTTCCATATTACTTTCTCGATCATTTGGATACCTTCCTTTTCCAACCCATACAAAACAATAGGAATATTATATTTTATCCCCCTTCAATGGAAAAGAGGTTGTCGCTCCAAACATTGATTATAAGTATAAAGGTCATTGGACACACTATAGCCTTTCCATATTCAATCACATTATGATGGCACACATATCTAGCTCTATTTTCCTCCATTTCTATAATAGGAGTATAAAACCCAAGCACCTTGGTTATCAAATAATAACCAATATGACATAAGATGCTATTAAATTTTACATTATTGCATTGATCCATTGTATAACCTTTATATATTCAAGTCCCTCTACATTTACCTATGATATCCTGTTTATTAATTTTTTAGAAATTTCAAGGGTTTAATTCAAAAAAATTCATGACAATTTTATCTCAAAAATTTCATATACCAAAATAGGAAAACATCAACAATTAAAGAAATGTTCAAACTAAGAAATAAAAGGATGCAAGACCAACAATATTTTATTGAAGGAACTCGAGGAATGTTAGATAATTTTTTTATATTAATCTTGGAAATCATTAATCCCTTCTACTGATAACTCATCTAGGTAATATGGTCGAAATTTTTTCTCGTCTATTGTAGCCCAGGAGGAGAAACTCAGAATCTAATTTGGCCTCTTACAACCCAAGAATTCATTCTCCAATCAGCATAGAAAATTTTCCCCAATCAACTAACGAATATGCCCCTTGAGAGAGATGTGTTTTACGCAGGGAAAATTTTAGGGGTAATATTCACAGGTGGTCTAATATTCCAAAAAGATTCACCAATTTCTATTTTTCTAAAAATGAATTTGCCCAAATTTTATAATATAAAATTATTTTACATTAAAAATCGCCGATATTATATATTTTCTAATATCAAATACTTAGAAATATAAAATTTTTTACAAAATTATCATCAAACATTTTAATATTTTGATATTAGGGACTAGTAAGATTCGCCACGGTTGCTAAAATTTAAGATAAACTTCCATCCTTAAAATTCTCCTTGGTTTTGCTTTTGAAAAATGTTAAAATTGACCCTATGATATATTATTGTAAATGGAAATTTTACAAAACAATTATAAAATTCAACTTCCCTTATTCTATTCTTGGAAATAGGAAAATCACTACAGATAAATTCAATTTCTCTGTGTTGCTCAATTTGCTTCCTTGGCAATTTATCCCTAGAAAAATTGGAAATTCAATCGAGTGAAAAAACCCATGATCTAAGTATTGAAATTTGCCAATTAGGTCCCAACAATCATAATAAATTAAGCTCATGCAAATGGATAAACTTGGCTTGCAAGATAAGATGATCTTGGCCTACGATAAACATGTGCTCAACTCCCACAATAGAATAAACTTGACCCTTGAAAAGCTATGAGCTCAAACCACACCGTGGATGGTGAAATCATCCTCCATTTTAATCTTCTTGGCCATGAGAGAAACTTACAACCCAATAATTGGCTAAGGTGTGTCTTTCAACATTAAAACCAACAATGTTTAGCTAGGGTGCATCTTTCAACATTGAAACTAGCAATGTTTAGCTAGGTTGTGTCTTTCAACACCAAAGCTAGAAATACTAGGGCTTCTTTTTTTCTCAACAGATCCTAGAGCTCCTTGTAAATTTCCTAATAATTCTTCTCATCTCCTCATTCAATCCCCTTTTCCCATTTAATAATAATTACCTCCTTCAAAAACCATCTATAATACCATGTGTCACCTAATTTCCCGAAACTGATTTTTTGCCCATTTTATTTAATCATTATCTATATTATCATGGTGCCTCCTTATTTTTTTATGTCAATATCCCATGGGATCTAAATAGGCTAAGACTGAACCTCATTTTTATTCCAAGAGTTAGAAAGGGAAATCTATGGCCTCATTTTCCCTTATGGGGTTTACTTGGAAATAAGTATCTTGGAGCGACATAGCATTTCAGATATCTTCTCCCATTGCCCCATACTCCCTTATATATTATAGGAAGTTTTTTCCCTTCTTCTGTTGGTTACCTATTGGCTCCTATATGGAATTTTGCATGAGAGGTTTTTAGGAGGTCAATTTTACAAGCGGCGGTACCAGATTGGCAGAGTTACTAGCTTTAGCATGATGATTATCATCTTCTCCCAACATGTTGTAGCCTTTTTTTGATCCCTTAGCTTCATTATTGGATTGGTTTTCACAAATAATTATCGTGGAGTAGGAAACTCCCTTTAGAGCTTGAGCCACATCTTGTTACCCTTTGTTCACCATTAGATCCATTTCATGTAGTCCTCAGTCTAATTCCTAGAGTAACTCTTGTTTTCCTCTGGCTAAATCATTCAACATGTATTTGAAGCTCTCCTAGGCTTGATCTTCATGATCCTCATCTTATATTTTTCTTCTTCTTTCTCCTGCTTCTTATTTATATACATTATGTACCCTTAATCTCTTGGAGTCATCAAATGTTAACCCTTCAAAACCTCAAGTTCGCAGGAAAGCCAACTCAGATACCACTATAATATCCCTTTTATTGATTTTGCAAGAATTTCATGTGCTTTTATTCAAAAATTATGTCATGAGAATTTTATATCAAAAATTACATAGATCCACACAAAAAAACTCGAGAAATTAAATAAATTTACAAACCCATAAATAAAATGATGCAATACCAACATTATTTTATGGAAGGAATTAGAGAAATATTACATAAATATTTGAGATTAAACCAAGAAATCAATTTTTCCCTTCTACTAATAACTTGAACAAGTAATATATTCCAAACTTTGGCTCATATATTATAGCCCAAGAGGAGAAACTTGGCCTCTAATTCGACCTCTTCCAACCTAACAATTTATCCTATAATTAGCTTTAAAAATTCAACCCAAATCAACCAAGTAATTTTCCCCTTGAGAGAGACGTGTTTTTCCTTCAAAAAATGTTAAACAAAACACTTTGGTATAATAAAGTAAATGGAAATTAGACCTAGCTATTATCAAAATCAGCCTCCCTTCTTTTGCTCCTGAAAATAGGAAAATCACTTCACATAAATTTGGCTTCCCCTTACTACTCAATTTTCTTATGATTTTGGAAACTCAGCCCTAGAAAAATGTGAATTTTGGCCCAGTGGAAGGAACCACAAACTCAACCTTGCAATTCACCAATTCAACCCAAGCAATCATAATAAATTTGGCCCATGGAAATGGATAAATTTGGCTTGCAAGATAAGACAATCTCGTCCCAACAATCTCATGAAATTAGACTCTTCTAAACACGAACTCAACTCTTGCAATAGATGCCCTAAAAAAGAAATGGGCTCAACCTACACAATGGATGGAAAAATTTTCCTCCATTTCAATATTCTTGACCATGACAACAACCTGCAACACAATAACTAGATAGGGTGTGCCTTACAACACCAAAATGAATGATCTTCAACTATGGTGTGTCTTTCAACATTGAAACTAGAAATACTAGGGTTTCTCCTCTACTTGGAAACTCCTAAATATCCCTGTCAATTTCCTCAGTAATTCTTCTAATGTTATAATTCAATCTCCTTCTCCCTTTAAATAATAATTTTCTCCTTTGAAAACCATGGGTAATACCATGGGTCACTTAATTTCCCCAAAGTGACATTTTACCCCTTTTATTTAATTACTATCTATCCTATCATAATGACTCCTTTATTGTTTCTATCAATATCCCATGGGATATAGATAGGATACTAATCAACCTCCTTTTTCTTATAAGGGTTAGAAAGGGACATTGCATTACTACATTTAGTGAAGTGTCATGCTCATATCAACACAAAAATTTGATTTTACTAAAGGAATATTAAGTTAATAACCTTCATCATTATTGCAACATAAACTACCAAATTTTTACTTTCATGGATTTTATTGATTTAATTGAGATTACCTGATTAACTAATAGCTTATAGAGCCTCACGTGCTTATTCTACCAACCTCTTCTTCAAAATTTTACCATCCTCATTGTATTCATATTGATGGCTATCATATGTGATGGAAATATCATCAACACTTTCAACCATGCTATAAATTTTTATCATGGATATATAAACCATCGTTGGTCACATTAAATTATCATCATTATTTCATATATAATAAAATTTTACTTTTAGTCTACAAGAATGCCACATGTATGCCCAAACTTGTCCATATTCACCAATGCACATATATATGAACCAAAAATTATTTCTTAGTAGGCATATTATTGGTTAGGAATTCTATATTTTCTATATGTGTTATTCATTTCTTTCAATATCATCTCCAATACTTATTTTTTGTTACTTCTTGTGATATCCATGACTACTCTTGATATCCTTGACTACTCAAGTTTGATTCAAAATCATGTTGTTCATGCTTTTAGGTTTTATAGGTATTTCTAGGTCTTTCTAGTTCTTTCTAGGATAAATAATAATAGTGGTCATGTGACATAGTCCCATTTGGACTCATTGCAGTAAAGAAATATATTTAATTTATGAAGAAAAATCCATTTTATATCCCAAAAGCTAATCGACCCAAGAGAAAATCAAGTCAACCTAAGGGAGGGTTATTCAACTCCTCAAGAAGGGCATAAATACAATGAGCCCGAACTCATTTGAGACACTCAGTAATCTGAAATTTTATCTGCAATAGAAAAGAACGGAAAGAGTGGTTAAGAGGATGAAGAAGAGGAGAAAAATTTGAAATATTTGTAAGGTTATATTTTCTTTTCCACACGTGTGAAGCTGATAGGGTTTGTGAAGTTACAAAGATGTAGGAGGCTAAAATTGTAGGGTAGAAAATATGAGTAGCAGTTGCAGGGACGAAAATCTGAGGAGAAATTACAGGGCCGAAATTCTAGGACGAGGTTGTAGTAGATGAAAGTTCAGAAGATTCCTTGGAGAAGATCTTGTTGGGGCCTAACTTGGTGCTTGGTGTTTAGAAATCTAGGGGCAACTAGATTAGTTTATTTATCTTACTTATTTAACTACTTGTGATGTATTTTTACTTAACTTGATTAGCTTATTCTTTAACTTGATTATTATTGTGTTTTCTATCATAAAAAAAACTACGAAACAATGAGGATCAAAGAGACAATAGGAAAAAAAATGTAGGCTACTAACTAGGGCCAAAAAATTTACGTTGGAGAGAAAAATCCACAAGAATTCTTCTCTTGTTAAGAATCTTCAAATGAATAATTCCAAGACCCAAGACCCAAGACCCTTGAAAAATACCCCTCCAATACCAAGTCAACCTTCCTTATTGATGATATTTCCTTACACATTTTACAACAACAAAATTTTACTTTGCAGCAACAACTTCGACCCTAACAACGTTTCCAACAACTTTGACCTGACCAGTAACTTCCAACAAATTTGACTTTCCCAACAACTTCCAACAGCTTGGACTTGCCCAAAAACTTATAGCAACTTCAACTTTTCCAACAAATTCCATCAACTTCAACTTGCTCAAAAAATTCCAACAAGTTTGACTTTCCCAACAACTTCAAATTTCCCAACAATTTCCAAGAACATTCACTTTCCCATCAACTTTAGAAACCCTTAACACAAGAGAGAGAGAAAGAGGTCCAAAACTTCATTCTTTCTTCTTTTCTTCTTATCCTTAATTTTCGTCCTTTTCTTCTAGTCTTGCTACTTCTTTTTTCTGGAGATTGAACTTACTTCTTTTTGTGTCCAAATAATGTTTATTTCCTTCTTATATATAGGGTTTCTAGGGGTACAAATTTCTTACATGAGGTTGAATTGATCCTCCATGTACACCGAATTTCTTGACAAGATATTGGAGGGTCTTTATGACA
The DNA here is from genome assembly GCA_034641835.2 of Pinus albicaulis. Taxonomy (NCBI): domain Eukaryota; kingdom Viridiplantae; phylum Streptophyta; class Pinopsida; order Pinales; family Pinaceae; genus Pinus; species Pinus albicaulis. The sequence goes on from CM076570.1 coordinate 918,720,342, forward strand.
TTTTTTACTCTAAATTTTTTTTCTTTACAAGATACATATGCCCAAAGGGGTCTTAGATGTATGAAAATGACTCTTTTGACTTCAAAATTCTATAAAAACCTAGAAGCACTCAATTGGTGCTTGACTTATAAATAAATTTATCTTGAGAATGAAACCCATGCATCAAGAATGACAATAATAATTTTATTTTTCTTTTTTCATCAAATACATAAAATCATGATTACAATATACATTATGAAGACCTAACCTAGTTATATATTTCAATACTCCCACTTAACTAGGGAGGTATTCATAATCCATACTTGGTACTTAAACATTCTCATACTAAAGAATTATCATAAAAAGAGTCGGATTGGTAAGCTATCTCATAAGCTATTATTTTAACTTATCCCATTGCATATCATCATACCTACTAGCATTATCACATAGCAAGGCCTTTACTAACAATGCTATCTCTCCAAAATACCAAAGCACTATTTTGGTGAAACGATGAATCGTAGACACTAGCATCATTGTCTCTTAAGGAACATACCCCACCCAAATGTTCAAAATCTATGTCCTTTTAGGACAATTCCTGCGTTGGAATAACACATCCTCAAGGAATTTCCTCTTCAAATACTCTTACATATTGGATGCCCTACCTATGGAGCTCTTACATAGGGACTTGTTACCAATAGTAGCTATCTTCTCTTTGGTGGAGATCATGGTACTATCAAATGATTTTTGGGCTCCTCTTTGTGAATCTTTTCATGAAATTCATATTGTTCGTCAAGGAGCCTTCTTCATCATCACTTTATCGTAGGGCATTGACCATATTATCCATCACTTTCCCTTCAATGAACCATAATGTTGAACCAATAGCCATGTCATCCTTTTGTTCATCGAAAAGTGATCTTCTAGTTCACATCTGGATTTTCTTCATATAACTCCCTCCTCCAATTCATGTTTGTTTTAGGATATTCCATCCAATTACATGAGTACTAGTTGTAGGTGACTTCTACAACATTATTTCGGTAGCCTTGTAACAACCCATCTAGATGTTTATAAAAAATCAAAATGAACATAAAATCAAAGTTACCTTTTATGATGGAATTTTGTAATGACATAATATTCTTGCAACATAAACATCTTACACACGTATGAATCCATCTCCAAGACATTCGTTACCAAGGTTCTCTTTTTCCAACATACCTATCAAGGTCTTCATACCTTCTTCATGGAGGTGTCATAGTTAATCCTTCTTGTTATCAGATTTTGATCACTTACCTTATCTTACCTGACTATAGTTGCATCTTTCGTGAATTCGCATTTCTTTTTTCATTGTCAGGCCAACAAAATTACATATAAAAAGAGAAAAGGCCACTTTCAGGCCAACAAAAGAGCACAAGGAAAAATATGAAAGCTATCAAGACAATGCGAATTGAACCCAGACTGTCAGAAAGGGATTTTGAGAAGGTAGAAACACAATTGAAGGAATTTATAGAACAAGGGATTTTGTCCCGTATCACAACTATAAAGAAGGGTGAGCAATAGAAAATTAAGTTGTACAGCCAACTAAAATAACAATTGGCATAGATGTGTCTCATGATAGAGGATTCTAAGACAAAAACTCATGCACCCAACACACCAGAGTCAGTAATCGAAATAGAAGCAACCATCTCACACCCTGTTCAAATATCTAGCAAAAGTTGCCACAACCATCTATGTCTTCCTTAGAACCTTGCACCTTAGTCATGCCATTAGTCACGTTACATTTTGCAGACATTGATGTCCAACAACAAGCCAAGTCTCAGCTTAGGTAGAGTTGATTATTTTTAAATTTCCAATCTCTATTTTACATTATTTACAACATTCAATTTCCCAGTAGGTAAAATTTTAGGTGCAAGTAGCCTTTGTAGACCTAGTCCATTAATTTTCCAAGCAAGAGCATCTGCAAGAAGGACATGCACAACTTTAAGAATCAAGGAAACAAGTAGAGGAGAGAAAAGGACAACTTTGATGAGCTATCAAGGCCATGTAAAAAAAAAAAAATCTAGGGGTCCCAATGGAATTTGATGTTCCTCTAAAACAAAAATTGTTGAAAATAGAAGTGGTTTTTTAGGGCCTAGATGTGAAGGCGGAGGTTACAACTAAAAATTGATCCTGCTACCCCACCAGAGGAAATAAACAAGAGGGAAAATTTGTAAACAACTTCTAGATCATTTAAGAACACACATAACTTGGAATGGGAGCATGCAAATCTCTATGAAGTTGGAATATAGCTCTAGAACAAGCGATCACAAAATGTCAAGCTCAAGGAAATCGGCTCCAATATTTAGAATATTGAGAAACATACTGAAGTATACGGAGTATTTTGATATCCCTACCTGCCATAGAATGTCGAGATATAATGCTCAATATTGCCACCTCAGGAAGACAAGAGAACCAATGGAGAGAGGATAAACATTAGTTGGAAAATAAGATCAAGAATTTATATGACGGGGATTTGTAGCGCACTTATGACATTGCAATAACAAAAAATACAGTGCATAACCTTATTTCCAAGATTGAGTCCCTAGTCCATGCTACCCCAATTCCTATAGAGGTTGCTATGAACATTTTTGGAATCATGGATATAGTTGAAGCCAATACACATAAAGACAAATAATTCTTTGAAAAATTTATGGAAAATACTATTAAAATCATCCCTTCCCTTGAAGCACAACAACAAAAACCTGGCTTGGGGATGAGCCACAAATAGTGTTGGGGAAATGTTGGGGTAAAGAAGAAATGGGAGATTTTTTTTTAGATTTTTCCCACATAGAGGGGGAACTGAAGCTATGCATAGGAGACATGCAGATGTGCGATAGAGGCCAAATATTACTGTGCAGTAATTGAAATATTCCTTAGTGAAAAAGGTATTTGCTAGCTATTCTTGAAGCCTTCATGTGTTTTTTTTCCTCTGAAGCAATCCTCAATGCTATGTCCATCAAAAAGACTCAATGTTTGTGAAATAAAAAGCTATAAAAAAGGCCTCCATTTGCTCCATTTCATCCCTCGAAGCCTACATTTTCATCACTTTTCCTCCTCACAAAAGTCTTATAAAATACCCTTTTTAACACTCCATCTCATCCTAAAACCCTTTTTAAACCTTATGGCTCCCTTCATTTGGCTTAAAAATATCCTTTGTTGCCTACCGGAACCCCTCATTTGGCTTTGAAAAGCATTAAAATTGGCCTAAAATACTCTATTTTACACTATATCAGGCTAAGCACTTGACGGATTATACAACCTAGCCGCTTTCTTCATAAGCCTTTAGTCCCGCAACTGGGCACTGAAAAGCCAAAAAATCCCTTAGAAAGGCCTTTTTCCCTTTCTAAACAATTCTCTGCTCATTCTGAAGAATTAGGCCCCTGACAGCTTATTCCTTTCGGCCCCTCCACCATACAACCTGCGCTACGACCAAGCACTAAGGCCCCATCATGAAGTGCAATCAGAACTCTCCTATCTGACTTTTCCTTTGTTATTTAAAAATTTTCTGATGCGATGACCTTTTCTCCCCCCGACCATCGATCTAATCTTGATCGTCCGCCTCTATGGATCTGACGGCTGAGATACAATCAGGTCTCCACTCATAAGTCCTTCGCTAGTGCCCTTTGATTTGATCTGAACCATTGATCTCCCCTCTGATCCAACGGCCAGGATCTAATCACATCGCTCATTTTCTGTTTGTCCACCAGGCCCCGTGACATTTCTGTGATTGAATCTCAACCGTTCATTTGTATAGATCCAACGGCTGCAATTAAACCCGATGAGTCTGATGGCCCAGCACATACACTACCGCTCCATCCAATCTTAGCCGTCCAATCAGTCTAATCCGATGGTTAGAGAAAATCCTGGTGCCGCCACCATCTGCCCGTGCATATTTTCCCATCGGAGTCCTTTTGCACCGTCTGATTGATGTGCTTCCATCCGATGGTTGAAGACGTGTTTCGCAAAATTTTTCCGCCCAAGGGTTAACATTCAAAAAAAGTCTGAAACTGGTGGTTTTCTAAAGGACACATGTTAGGCAGCAAGGCATATCACATTTTTTTGCAGAGTTTTCAAAACCTCTTCGAAGTTGCGCGAAACCAGCAGTTCTCTGCTAAAACCACCCCTCTCCAATATAACCCTTCATTTAATCTCGACCATTCATTTGATCTAGATCAACAACCTATATCACATCGCATTTTTATTCATCCACCGTTCAAACAAATTATTCATGATATCTCCACCATTGATCTTTTTTTATGATCAAACGACCCACATTCACTCCTCGCTTGCTCCCGGTCCCACCACCAAACGGCCTCGTTCCTCTCTTTTTCATATTTTCCCTTTACATTTTCCCAGGTGTAAAATTTTCTGCATTTTAACACTGAAGCCATTTTCTCCATCTAGCCTTCTAAACAAATTCGTCAGAAGATCTGAGTCGTAGATCACCGTTGTTTAAAGAAATCCAACAGTCCTGTTATAACCTCACTTCCATCCATTATTCATTCGTGCACCCTCTGAATAACCCCATTGACTAACATCCGCCGTCGATCATCGTCAGTTGATCTAATCAGACGGTCTAGGATGCACCTCGCCCCAACCTTCATCAACTCTGTTTTTCACCATTCTGCCGTGTTTTTCACCATTTTTTCTCCTGCAGCTACCATTCTTACCACCGTGCCACCATATCCATGGTCCACCAGAACACTCCCTCCCACTCCCTAAGGATTTTTTTCAACATTTTTGTTGCGTTTTGCAGGATCACGGATGATGAAAATCACTCTCAATCTCACAATCATAGACAGTGAGATACAAAGCGCAGAATGCCATGATTCAGAGCCAAAAATAGCAGATAAGAGTATCAGTGAAGAGAATTACAAGATTAAAGCCCATTATTGAAGATTAATGATTATAATCCAATGTTCAAAAAGGATAAAGATGCAGTGAAGACCATAAATATGTTTGAAAGGCCTGATTAAGCCTAAAACATAGAATCAGACAAATTAAAGGTGTTTTAGAATAAAACAAAGAAATCTATCAATCCGAGAAGCCTCCACCGCCACTCAGAGGCTAATTGAACCCTCTCCAGCTACCAAAAGCCACCTGCAGCCTCACAAAAATCAAAGAAGGCCTAGTTATTGCAAGAACAAAAGATATTTTCCTAAAGACAGCTGAACAATTAATATAAATCAAAAGAACTTATTGCTACTTTTCAGAAAAGTTATTTTAAAGATAAAAAATAGTCCTAAAGTCAATCTTTTCATCCATTAAGCCTCAAAAAGCAGAAACAGAGTTATGAAGCAGAGTTATAGGTAGAATTCATTCCTGCCTTATGCCTTGCATGATTTTCAAGGCTAGGAATTTCATTGATTATGGAATTAATGATACTTGACCCCTAGAAACTCTCCCACTTCCTCATTTTCTTATAAATTTTCCTTGAGGAGCACATTGTAATGGTTGGTCTCTAGATACCTATTGCATGTAATATTTTTTTGAAGCTGATGAAGCCTTGTTTGAAATTGAAGATACATAAGCTGAGATGAGCAGTTTGAAGTTGTAGAGACCCACCGGGCTTGATGATTGTAACTGGTTTTAGCATCAAATACAAGCTGATTTATGGGATCCTAGTCTATGTCAATGGTGATGTGTTTCTTATTGTGAATTTTTATTTCTCTTTTTGTTTTCATTCTATCCACTTTCTCTAATAAAGAATAACAAAAATAGAGATAGGATTTACTCTTAACAGTACCCTCTCTCACTGATAAGCTCTATCTCTATGTTTTCCTCCTTCGAAAGTTTCCCTTAAGAGTAAATTGAAAGAAGGTTAGTTTCAAAGCACTTACTTGATCTTAGACTACTCTTTATGATTATCATCTGTGTTTTCCTATAGAATATGCTGAAAGCAGGATAGGTTCAAAGTCCTTACTTGATCTTAAGCTATTCTAAGTGTTTTATATGTTTTCTATTGAAAGTACTTCAAATCATATTAGTTTCAAAGTACTTACCTGATCTTAGATTACTTTTATGTTTTCCCTTAAATGCATGCTAAATCAAGATAGTTTCAAAGTACTTACTTGATCTTAGGCTGCTCTTTGTTCTTCATTTTTTTGTTCTCCATTTCCTTTTTGTTTCATTTCATAAAATCAACTTAAGAGATCCTTTGACATAGATGACTTGCCCCATGGATCACTCTTGAACCTTGCTGTCCAATTAAATCCTCTTATGACTCCATAGCCCAATGGATTGAAGCTGCTTTCTGCCTATATTATCAGCTGAATCATCCCTTCACTTGCATACACCCTCACCCTTTATTTGAACTTCCTTCACCTTCATCATGTCCTTGTCCAACTAAGAACAAACAAAAACAAAACCTATGTTCTTCATAACTAGCCTAATATCACATTAAAAGCCTTCAAAGATAAATCAATATTTGCACTCAATAGAGAGATCCCTCTTTGGATTCAGGAGGGCTAGATCCTAGAATCCCAAAGTGGTTCATATGTAGTCTTTGCAGTTTGTATTCACTAAAATTGCAAATTATAGAGACCTAACATTCTGGCGACTCCACTTTGGAGAAGACCACATTAGCCTATGTTTAGTAGTAAATCACTGTGGTGGACAATAAATATCCTTCATGACACTTTAAACCTTCCACCTCGCAACTCCACAGTTCTTGAATCACCAAAAGACTCCACTGGTGATCAGTAGCCCTGCTGATTATCTTTGTTTTCACAAGACTCCACTGGGAGACCAGTTTCATTACAACATCATCCATTTTAAAGGAAACACATAGGATTAAGCTTCTTTGTTTGAAGATATTTTTCCTCTTAAATACTGTCATATCTGGCCAACCTTCTTCGTTGAGATTGTCATACTTACTAGCTTCAAGAACAATCCATACCAGAGCTTATCCTAATCTGAACTCCCCTGCAATAGTGGACAAACCTGAGAGTATTCTTAGGAAGCCTTATTCTTATAGGGATCCAACCATTGTCAGAGAAATTCATAGAGCTAATTCATCACCTGAGAACCTTACAGCTCTATCAGAGACTCAGTTTGATTTAGAATTACCAAGAAATTCACCAAGAACTAAGTCATTTAGTAGTTTAGATCAGACAAAATTTGAGCCTTCAAACTCACCACCTCATAGTGCTCAGCATATTGGTAACAGATAAGCCCCTCCATACAAACCTCTTGATATACATTTCATTCATAACTTGGATCTCTCTTACCCTAGATCTGCTCAACAGTTTGTTACTGGTCCTAGCATTTCTGTCATTCATATACCTACTGCTCAAGCCCATCCTTTACCTCCACAAAACACCATCATGGCAGCATGGTATGCTCCCTTAGTGTTACCTCAGCCTTTAGCTCCTTTACCCAATGAAAATTAGTCTAAAATGCCTCATTTCACTAGGAAAGAATCTACTACAGCTCAACACCATGTAGATAGGATGGAAGATGCCTTTGATTACATGGAAATAGAGGATGAGACAATTAAGATGAGGATGTTCGCTCAGAGTTTAGGAGGAGAAGTGAAGAAGTGGTTTAAATTTTTACCTCTTAATAGCATCAATGATCTCCCCTCCTTACTTCAAAATTTTATAAATAAATGGGAATTCAAAAGCAACCCTCTCCAAATCTTAGCAGAATATAAGAATCTTAAAAGAAATTAAGGAGAGAGTGTCCAAGATCAATCTACTAGATTTAATAGTGTCTACAATGCTCTTCCACCACACATGAAACCTTCCCAAGGGATGGCCTTAGTAGAATACCTTGAAAGCTTTGATGCTGATATAGCCTACCAGCCTAGGGAAAGAGATTATAATACAATGGAAGACATGCATAAAGGAGCAGTGAGTGTAGAGGCAAACTTGATTGAGAAAAGAGCGGATGAGGGATGAGAAGAAGGCAACCTAGGACGAAAAATAGCCAATGCTTAACTGGACCAAATAATATAGGTCTAGCCAAAAAACACAGAGAGACGAAGAATGAGTGAGAAAATGGTTATCCAACCCATTAATGGAACAAACAAAAGTCAAAATCCACAGAATCCAACTTTAGAGAAACAACCCCCAACAGAACAAAGAGACCTCTAGATCAACAAGCCTATACTCTTATTCAAAGGAGAATTTGTTTGATGATAGATGGAAGACACAGAAAGCATCAAGGGAAATCCACTGGCAACATGGTGGAAGCAGATGAAAAAGACTCACACCCTTTCAGCAAGATAAACCACCCTCCACTACATTGGAACGAGGAAGGGTTGGAAACTGAGGACTATAGGTTAGGATTCGAAAATGCCATCATGCAAGTCTGGGAACAATATGACCTCAGAAGAAAAAAGAACACAGATAATCCCAAACCCAAAGCCTCTGAAATCACTATCAAGAAAAGGCCTGAAAGGACTCCTAAAGTGATTCTTGAAAGCAGTAAATCAGCAGCTGAGAATTCTGGTAAAAATAAAGATAAGGACACCCAAACCAGTGACAAATTAGGCCAAGAATCTAGTAGCACTAGCATTGCAACTAATGCTCCTGATAAAACAGCTTCAAACACTTTACATACTGAAAAACAACAAGCCGATCTTGTTAATAAAACGGTACCCAAAAAGACAGAATTGAACCTCTTAAAGAGTCAGTCTCCTTTCAGTTTGGAGAGTGAAATAGCCAAAATTAAAATTTTTGTCCCTATCACTGAGTTGGCCACCCATGATGTATATAAGAATCAAATTTTGAAAGCTTTAAACTTGGGAGAAAAAAGTGACACTGTCAAGTTAAATGATGATCAACCAGCTCTCTTGTTTGGCCCAAAAATTGAAGGGAAATGGTAAGTGTAAATGTGTAGCACCTCCTTCACAGCTTTTCCATTCTCCTCATTATAAAAAAATCCCGCATAATGCTATGCATGACCTCCAGAGTCACACAGAACTTATGCCAAAAGCGGAGAAATGGAAAGCTAGCCCAGAGATAACCACAACTACAAGGATTTATGTATTTTACCCTAGCAAAGAAGGCTTTTTATTTAATCAAAGATCTTTGTGTGGACTGGACTCAAACCCCACCAAGGTATGGTCATGGATGTTGTGGTGGTTGATGTACCTCCTAAGTATGGCATGTTGTTGTCAAGATCATGGGGTGCTAAACTCCAAGGCACAATGCAAATGGATATGACTTATGCAACAATCCGTGTCTTTATCCAGGTTAGAAGACTATATAGGGAGGCACACATGAAGTTTATGGTTAGCAGCCCAGAAAAACCTGAAAATTCCCTCTATACTCTGTCCATACAGACCTGGATTCTTTTATCCTTTACAACGATGAATTCACAAATGAGCCAGAGTTGGAAGACAGAAATTCAAACAACAGAGTAGAGCTCATAGATCTTAATGTAATGGAAACTCTACATATAGAGGAAAACAAGAGAGAAACCTTTGAATAGTGTGCTGAAACAAAAAACCAGAGTGAACAAAGCCAAGACTGCAAAAAATAGATTACCCATCACTCTAAAATCCATGAAAATCCTGAAGAACAAGACACAACACAACATGGTGCAGACCTCAGAATGCAACATAATGATGAACATGGCATTAGGGATGAAAATGATGTAAATCCTACAAAAAATCCCTTATGGTGCATGAAATTTGAGGGGTCTTAAACTAAAAAGAATACAAGAGCTGGGGTATGGTTGTAGAATGCTAAAAACAACTATACTGAGAGCGATGCCTTCAAGCTAGACTTTAAGTGCACAAACAACATTGCAGAGTATGATGCTCTTATCCTAGGATTGCATCTATTGAAAAAACTAGGAGCTAAGAGAATAGTTGCCCAGGGGGACTCATAATTGGTCATCAAACAATTAAATGGAGAGTATATTCCAAAGCATCCTTGATTAAGGGCATACAAAAATAATACCATGGATTTTCTTAAAACATTTGTAGAGTATGAGCTTGTGTTTGTTCCTAGGATTCAAAACATAATTGAAAATGGATTGGTCTGTGCTTCTAGTTCATATCAGAAATCACCTAGTGACAAACATATCATTATCCAAACAAAATACAGACCTGCGACACTAGATAATGAAAAATATTGGCAAATCTTTGAGGGTGACAAACAGATAGAGGATTTCTTGCTCTAAAGGAATGAATTTGAACTACCTGATTCAGACTCTAAATATGATGAAAACTGTTTAGATGAAGAACCTCTTGATGAAGAAAAACCATCCCTCAATGCAGAAATAAACATGTTAACAAAAGAATTTGAAAAAAAAACTGAAGAATACATGAAAACAGATAAAAAAGACATTAAGGTGCTCCAATCCAAAGAAAAAAGCATACCTAGAGGATTAGCACCCCTAGAGGATCTTTTTTATTTTAATGATGTGGCAAAGAAACCCACTATAGAACACATTGAATCAAATGTTGAAGAATGCAATATAGGCAACAAGGATAAGCCTAAAATGATTAAATTATCCAAGTCTTTGCCTGCCCATATCAAACAAAAATACATTGATCTATTCAAAGAGTTTGTTGATGTGTTTTCTTGGAGTTATGAGGACTTAAAAGCCTATGACATAGAGATTATCCAGCATAAAATCCCCTTGAAAGAAAACCAAAAACCCTTTAGGCAAAAACTGCACAGAATTAACCCAGTACAATTGCCTCTAGTGGAAAAGGAAATCAAGAAAATGTATGAGGTAGGAATCATAGTGCCTGTGAGGTTTTTGATTGGGTGTCCAACCTTGTAGCTGTGAGGAAAATGACAGGAGAAATCAAATTTTGCATTGATTTCAGAAATTTAAACAGAGCCTCTTTAAAAGACAATTACCCTTTACCCAAAATGGAACACATCCTATAAAGGGTAGTTGGCTCAAAAAGGATTTCGTTGTTAGATGTCTTTTCAGGGTATAACCAAGTCTTAGTAATCCCAGAAGATCATCTTAAAACAACCTTCACAACTCCTTGGGGCACTTTCATGTATGTGAAAATGCCTTTTGGACTAATGAATGTTAGGGCCACTTTTTAGAGGGCCATGGACATTGCATTTTCAGAGGAAATAGGGTACTTCATTGTAATTTACCTTGATGACATAACAGTTTATTCCAAAACTGATGAAGAGCATCTCAAACAATTAAGAAAAGTCTTTGCAAAATGCAAAAGGTATGGGCTATATTTAAATCGAAAAAAGACAGTGTTTGGCCTACAAGAAGGTAAACTTCTTGGCCATATTATATCAGAAAAGGGGATTAAAATAGATCCACAATGAGATGAGGGAATACTACAGATTAGCCACCCAAGGAACATAAAAGAATTGCAGTCCTTCATTGGGAAGATTAACTTCTTAAGGAGGTTTATTCCCAACTTAGCAGAGCTCCTTAGAAACATGACCAATATGCTCAAGAAAGAAGGGGGGGTTAAGTGGACTGTAGAAGCCAAAAATTCCTTTGAATTGGTAAAACATGCACTCACCTGAGCACCAGTTCTAATCAACCCAGATTTCACATAATATTTCCTCATTTTCTCCTTTGCATGAGAGCATATTGTGGTCACTGTCCTATTGCAGAAAAATCCAGAGGGACAAGAGCAGCCAATAGCATTTTTTAGCAAGGCACTAAGAGATGCACCCTTGAAATACAATATCATGGAAAAACAGGCCTATGCCTTGGTAAAGGCCTTAAAAGACTTCAGGGTGTATATTCTACATTCTCACATCATTACTTATGTGCCTAACCTAGTGGTAAAATATATCTTGTCACAAGATCTAGATGGAAAAAGAGGTAAATGGATTGCAGTAATACTAGAGTATGATTTGGAAATCAAACCTACAAAACTCATTAAAGTGCAGGGCTTAGCTCAATTAATGGTTGAATCTAACCTACAAGCCCTTGACATTAACATGGTAGATGCCTTGGATGAACATGAAGGATTTCCTGCTCCCACTATCGAAGAGCAGTTCCAAAACTCACCTTGGTATGCTTACATCTTGTATTTTCTTACAAATCTTAATTCTCCTCCTGATTTATCGAAGACTAAGGCAAGGCTTCAAAGTTGAAAGCTAGGAATTATTGCATTTTAAATGAATGTTCATATTGGAAAAATTACAATGGTTTATTGCTTAAATGTTTGCCTGAAGTTGATGTAGAGAGGATCAAGCTTGAATTCCATGAAGGAGAGTGTGGAGGTAATATCTAGTGGAAAACCATAGCCAATAAGATCCTTAGAGTTGGCTTTTACCGGCCCACCCTCTTCCAAGATGTCCCTAAAATGATAGTTGGCTGTCACAAGTGCCAAATTTTTTAGGGAAAAAGAAAGCTCCTCCCCTTACCATTACAACCAATCACTGTTGAAGCTCCTTTTCAACAGTGGGGCCTAGATTTCCTAGGGGAAATCCATCCTGCTTCATCTACGCAACACAAATGGATTCTCACAGCCACTAACTATTTCACAAAATTGATAGAGGCCATCTCTTCTAGGAATGCCATAGATTTTGTTATTATAAAATTCCTTGAAGACGATATCCTATCTAGATTTGGATGCCCTAGAAAGGTAATCAATGATAATGCTGTTGCTTTTGGTTCCAAGAAGATGATTGATTTTTATCATAGGTATCAGATTGCACTTGGTCATTCTACTGCTTATTGCCCTCAAGGTAATGGGCTAGTAGAATCATCAAATAAAAGTTTGGTGACCATCATAAAGAAGCTGCTTGAAGAAAATAAAAAATCATGGCATAATAAGTTGGTGCATGCTTTGTGGGCACACATATTGACCACGAAGAAATCCATTGGAATGTCCCTTTACCAGCTTGTTTATGGAGCAGATGCAATGTTTCCTACCAGCCTAGGAGTACCAGTGATTAAATTAGTCCAAGAAATACAGTCAGAAGAGGACAGCATGGTAAGAAGGATCAACCAAACTATACATCTCCAGCAGACAACGGAAGAGGTCTACAACAGAGCTCAAAAGGTGCAAGAGAACATCAAAAAGTTGTTTCACAAGAGAACCAAGGCTTGTGACTTCAAAATTGGAGATAAGGTACTCAAGTGGGATTCTGGAAGAGAAGATAAGGGTAAACATGGAAAATTTGACAGTTTGTGGCAAGGTCCTTATATTATTCAGTCCACCATTGGTCCAAATGCATTCTTCCTGCAAGAGTTAGATGGTACAAAACTGTTTGGGGGTCCTGTCAATGGCAGGATGCTCAAACCATTTCTTTGTTCAGTTTCACAAAAAAGAAAAAACACAAAAAAAGGGAAAAGAAAAGGTTTAGACAAACTCAAAACTTGAACCTCTGAAGTTTCAAAGAATGGCTCAAATTAGCCCAAAACCTGAGCCAAAGAAATGGAAAGCTAGTTTTAATATGCTCAAAACCTGAACCAACAAAGAAAGAAGAAGAATTAGCTCTAACAAACTAAAAAATAGAGCTGAAATGAAGAAGAAAAGTGACTCTAACAAGCTCAAAATCTGAGTCACAAACGAAAGAAGGATGCTTCAAAAGTTTCACATTTTCAAGCCTTCACAATTTTGGTTTCAATTTCCTACAAATTTTAGTTCATGTGCAGCTATCATTATGCCATGGACCCACAGAAAACTAGACAGTCTAATCCTGGTTCGATTGTTTTTAAATTTCTTTTTTAGAATGTAGAGAAAGAAATATGGTAGACATTTTAATCCTAGCAGATATTAGTGTAGGTAGAGAAGCTATGAGGCCAACTGTCTAATCTGGTCTCATGGAGGAATAAGGGTAGAATTATATTAGTGTTTTCTGCTTTCAATAAAAAGAAATGATGAAGGTGGTTTGCAAGTCTAAGTGTACCTTGAAGAAAAAATGTTAGGACAGTAGGATGGGTAGGTAGATTGTTTGGGAGAATATTACTATTGATATGATATTTTCATGATTTGTAACAGTTGAACAAAGAAAAAAAGGATGGTTAAAGACCAGGCATCTGGCCTACTTCCAAAGAATTAAATCTGAAGTTCTTGACACCTTCAAGAAGTAGCCATCCCCATGTGGAGCCATTGTTAGCCACCTATAAAATTTTGACATAGAAAACAGGTGGCTAAATGGTTTCTAAGTCTTCAATAGGAACATTTTCCTTGAAAACCTACCATTCTTGAAGCCTTCATGTGTTTTTTGTCCTCTGAAGCAATCCTCAATGCTATGTCCATCAAAAAGCGTCACTGTTTGTGAAAGGGAAAGCTTCAAAAAAGGCCTCCATTTTCTCCATTTCATCCCCTCAAAGCCTACATTTTCATCACTTTTCCTCCTCACAAAAGTCCTCCAAACGCCCCTCATTAACTTTGCATCTCATCCTAAAACCCATTTTAAACCTTATGGCTCCCATCATTTGGCTTAAAAATCTCCTTTGCTACCTACTGGAACCCCTCATTTAGCCTTGAAAAGCACTAAAACTAGCCTAAAATACTCTATTTTACACTATATCAGGCTAAGCTCATGAGGGCTTATACAGCCAAGCCCCTTTCTTCATAAGCCTTTAGCCTCGCAACTCGGCGTTGAAAAGCCAAAAAAATCCCTTAAAAAGGACTTTTTCCCTTTCTAAACAATTCTCTGCTCATTTTGAAGAATTAGGCCCCTGAGAGCTTATTCCTTTCGGCCCCTCCACCATACAACCTGCGCTACAACCAAGCGCTAAGGCCCCATCACGAATCACAATCAAATCTTTCTTATCCGAATTTTCCTTTGTTATTCCTAATTTTCCGATGCGATGAACTTTTCTCCCCCCGACCACCGATCTAATCTCGACCATCCGCTTGTATGGATCCGATGACTGAGATACAATCGGGTCTCTACTCATAAGTCCTTCACGTGCGCCCTTCGATTTGATCCAAACCATTGATCTCCCCTCTGATCCAACAGCCATGATCTAATCACATCGCTCATTTGCTTCCTGTCCACCAGGCCCTGAAACATTTCTCTGATTGAATCTCAACCATCCATTTGTATAGATCCAACGCCCACAATTAAACCCAATGAGTCTGATGGCCTAGCACATACACTACCACTCCATCCAATCTTAGCCGTCCAATTAGTCTAATCCAATAGTCAGAGAAAATCCCGATGGCACCACCATGCACCTGTGCATCTTTCCCCATCGGAGTCCTTTTGCACCATCCAATTGATGCTCCTCCATCCGACGGTTGAAGACGTGTTTCACAAAAATTTTCCGCCCAGGGGTTAACGTTAAAAAAAATTCCAAAACTGGCAGTTTTCTAAAGGACATGTGTCAAACACGGTTACCAATGAAATAGATAACTTGACCTCAAAATGGGAACTCTAGCCCAAAAAGACTCAAAAAACATGAAAAAACACCCCAAAAACAAAAAAAGTGTATTCCAGAACGCACTTGGTTTTTTTTTAAGGTCAAATTTCAACATTTTATAAAATTATGCTAAAAACAAAATTGTTTCTTGAAAAAAGGATTGAAAAACACCCGCAAAACAAAAGCAGTTGATGTTGGAATAACAAAAAATTAAAATAATGTCATATTTTTGACATTTTAAAAAATAGAAATAACATTTTTTAATTTTTTAAATTCAAACATTAAAAAAAACCTATAATTTAAGAAAAAAATAAATTTAAAAAATAAAAACATTTTAAAGCTTAAAATTCAAAAATATATAGGAATAAAAAAACAAAAATAAAAACAAAATAAAAAGTTTTAATCAAACATTAAAAAAAAACCTAAAATTTAAGAAAAATAAAAAATAAATTTAAAGATTAAAATTTCAAAATATATAGAAATAAAAAAAAATATATTAAATTTAAAAAAAAAAAGAAAAAAAAACAAGTTCAAAAAAAAAAGAAATTATAAAAAATAAAATATAGAAATTAAATTTAAAAAAGAAAAAAAATGTTTATTAAATAAAAAAAAAATTACATTATTTAAATTAAAAGTAAAAAAAAATGAAAAATTAATTAAAAATGAAAAATGAAAAATAAAATACAATAAAAATATTAAATTTAAATATATATATATATATATATATATATATATATATATATATATATATATATATATAAAAAGAAATTTTAAAAAATAAATTAAATTTAAATTATAAAAAATAATATATATATATAAGATTTTATTAAATCTAAAAAAATGCTAATATTAAAATAACAAATTAAATTTAGAAAAAGAAAAATATTCAATTTTAATAAATAAATGAATAAACAATTAAATTTTGAAATTAAAAAAAAAAATTAAATATAAAGAAAAAAAAAACATTGTTAAAATAAAAAGTTAAAAAACTTAAAAATCAACTAAAATTAAAAAATTGAAAAAAATAAATTAAAAATAAAAATAAAAATAAAAATTAATTTGAAAATATTAAATTTAATTAAAAAAAAAAAAAAAATCTAATTTTAAATACACAGATTTAATTGTAATAAAAAAGTATAAATTTTTTATGTAATTAAAAAAAAATAATAAAAAAGTTAAAAATTTAAAAAAATATATATATTAAATTCAAATAAATTTAAAAAAAATACAAAATTTATTAAATTTTAAAAAATTAAATGAAAAAACTAAACATGAAATTTAATAATAAAAAAAAATATGAAAAAATAAAAAAAGAAATCATTTAAATAAAAAAAAAATTACAAAATTTAATAAAAAATATTAACAAAATTTAGAAAAAAAAATTAAAAACAGTAAAAATGAATAAAATTTAAAAAAAAAATAGAAAAAAACAAAAAAAATTAAAACAAATTAAATTTCAAATCTTAAAATTAAATTAAAAAAAAAAAAAAAATTAAAATTTAAAAAAAAAAAAAAAAAAAAAAAAAAAAAAAAAAAATTGATTGTGGTGGCCCCACCAACTGGCCTCCCGCCGAGGTGGTGGTGAATGCCAGCCGCTGGGCAGGTGGGGACGCTGCATGTAGCCCCCTGCCCGCCCAACAGCCGGGCTCCACCGCCACCTAGGCGGGAGGCCGATTTCGGGAATCGGCCTCCCACCGCGGGAGGGTGATTCCCAGAATCGGCCGCCCGCCACGAGAGGGCAATTCCCATAATCGGCCTTCGGCTGTGGGAGGGTGATTCCCGGAATCGGCCTCCCAGGGCAGGAGGGCGATTCTCGAAATTGACCTCCTGCCGCGGGAGGGCGATTCCCGGAATCGGCCTCCCGCCCAGGTGGCAGCGGAGGCCGGCCACTGCGCGGGCAGGGGGCTGCATGCAGCCTCCCCACCCGCCAAGCGACCAACATCCATCGCCACCTGGGTGGGAGGCTGATTCGCGATGCCACCACGATCAAAAAATTCTTTTTTTTTAATTTTTTTAAATTTTTAATATTTTTTTTTTCTAATTTGATTTTTTTTATTTTTTTTTTTTAAATTCAAAAAATTTTAAATTATTTTTTTTTTTAATTCAAATTTTTTATTTTAATTTTAATTTGTTTTTTTTTTTTTTTTAATTTTAAATTCTGTTTTTAAATTTAATATTTTAGATTAATTATTTTTTAAAATTCAAAATTTATTTATTAAATTTTAATTTAATTTAATTTTTGTTTTAATCTTTTAGTTTATTTAGTTTTTCATTTTTAAAATTTATAAATTGTTTCATTTAAAAAAAAAATAGTAAATTTATGGATATTTGTTTTTTAATTATTTGTACGTGCTTTTTTTTCTTTTTTTTTCTTTTTTAATGATAGCTTTTTTATTTTAATTTTCTTTTTCAATTTTAATTTTTTTTTTTTTTTTTAATTTGTTTTTTTTTTTTTTAATTTTGAAATTTGTGTTTTTTTTCTTATTATTATTATTTTTTTAATTTAAATTTTTTTTTGGTATTTTATTTTTTTTTATCTAAATTTTAATTTTGTAATTTAAATTATTTTTTAATTTTCTATTTTTTTTTTTTTTTAATTATATGGTTTTTTTTAATTTTTTAATTCTATCCACTTTCTCTAATAAAGAACAACAAACATAGAGCTAGGATTTACTCTTAACAGTACCCTCTCTCACTGATAAGCTCTATCTCTATGTTTTCCTCCTTTGAAAGTTTCCCTTAAGAGTACATTGAAATAAGGTTCGTTTCAAAGCACTTACTTGATCTTAGACTACTCTTTATGATTATCATCTGTGTTTTCCTATAGAATATGCTGAAAGCAGGATAGGTTCAAAGTCCTTACTTGATCTTAAGCTATTCTAAGTGTTTTAAATGTTTTCTATTGAAAGTACTTCAAATCATATTAGTTTCAAAGTACTTACCTGATCTTAGATTACTTTTATGTTTTCCCTTAAGTGCATGCTAAAGCAAGATAGTTTCAAAGTACTTACTTGATCTTAGGCTACTCTTTGTTCTTCATTTGTTTGTTCTCCATTTCCTTTTTGTTTCATTCCATAAAATCAACTTAAGAGATCCTTTGACATAGATGACTTGCCCCATGGATCACTCTTGAACCTTGCTGTCCAATTAAATCCTCTTATGACTCCATAGCCCAATGGATTGAAGCTGCTTTCTGCCTATCTTATCAGCTGAATCATCCCTTCACTTGTATACACCCTCACCCTTTATTTGAACTTGCTTCACCTTCATCATGTCCTTGTCCAACCAAAAACAAACAAAAACAAAACCTATGTTCTTCATAACTAGCCTAATATCACACTAAAAGCCTTCAAAGATAAATCAATATTTGCACTCAATAGAGAGATCCCTCTCTGGATTCAGGAGGGCTAGATCCTAGAATCCCAAAGTGGTTCATATGTAGTCTTTGCAGTTTGTATTCACTAAAATTGCAAATTATAGAGACCTAACATTCTGGCGACTCCATTTTGGAGAAGACCACATTAGCTTATGTTTAGTAGTAAATCACTGTGGTGGACAATAAATCTCCTTCAAGACACTTTAAACCTTCCACCTGGCAACTCCATAGTTCTTGAATCACCAAAAGACTCCACTGGTGATCAGTAGGCCTGCTGATTACCTTTGTTTTCACAAGACTCCACTCGGAGACCATTTTCATTACAACATTATCCATTTTAAAGGAAACACATAGGATTAAGCTTCTTTGTTTGAAGATATTTTGCCTCTTAAGGACTGTCATATCTGGCCAACCTTCTTCGTTGAGATTTTCATACATACTAGCTTCAAGAACAATCCATACCAGAGCTTATCCTAATCTGAACTCCCCTGCAATAGTGGACAACCCTGAGAGTATTCTTAGGAAGCCTTCTTCTTATAGGGATCCAACCATTGTCAGAGAAATTCATAGAGCTAATTCAGCACATGATAACCTTACAGCTCTATCAGAGACTCAGTTTGATTTAGACTTACCAAGCAATTCACCAAGAACTAAGTCATTTAGTAGTTTAGATCAGACAAACTTTGAGCCTTCAAACTCACCACCTCATATTGCTCGGCATATTGGTAACAGATAAGCCCCTCCATTAAAACCTCTTGATATACATTTCATTCATAACTTGGGTTTCTCTTACCCCATATCTACTCAACAGTTTGTTACTAGTCCTAGCATTTCTGTCATTCATATACCTACTTCTCAAGCCCATCCTTCACCTCCACAAAACACCATCATGGCAGCATGGTATGCTCCCTTAGTGTTACCTCAGCCTTTAGCTCCTTTACCCAATGAAAATTAGTCTAAAATTCCTCATTTCACTAGGAAATAATCTACTACAGCTCAACACCATGTAGATAGGATGGAAGATGCCTTTGATTACATAGAAATAGAGGATGAGACAATTAAGATGAGGATGTTCGCTCAGTGTTTAGGAGGAGAAGTGAAGAAGTGGTTTAAAGGTTTACCTCTTAATAGCATCAATGATCTCCCCTCCTTACTTCAAAATTTTATAAATAAATGGGAATTCAAAAGCAACCCTCTCCAAATCTTAGCAGAATATAAGAATCTTAAAAGAAATTAAGGAGAGAGTGTCCAAGACCACTCTACTAGATTTAATAGTGTCTACAATGCTCTTCCACCACACATGAAACCTTCCCAAGGGATGGCCTTAGTAGAATACCTTGAAAGCTTTGATGCTGATATAGCCTACCAGCCTAGGGAAAGAGATTATAATACAATGGAATACATGCATAAAGGAGCAGTGAGTGTAGAGGCAAACTTGATTGAGAAAAGAGCTAGATGAGGGCTGAGAAGAAGGTAACCTATAGGGATGAAAACATAGCTACTTAATCTGATTCCAAATATGATAGTCTAGCCAAAAACATGGAGAGGATGGAAAGAATGATGGAGAAAATGGTCATCCAACTCAATAATTAGAACAGAAACCAAAGTCAAAACTAGAACCAGAACTTTAGGAGAAACAATCCCCCAAATAGAAAAAGAGACTCTGATCAACAAGTCATACCTCCATTCCAAGAGAATTTCCTTGATGAGGATGAAGGGATAATAGAAATATCATAGGGAACTATCATAAACATGGTGGAAGTAGATGAACAAGATCACACCTTTTCCACAGAAGATAACCAGACCTCATACTCACATTGGAACGAGGAAGGGTTGGAAACCGAGGATTATAGGTTAGGATTTGAGAATGCCATCATGCAGGTTTGAGAACAATACGACCTCAGAAGCAAAAAGAACACAGATAATCCCAAACCAAAAGCCTCTGAAATCACTATCAAAAAAAGACTTGAAAAGACTCCTAAAGTGACTACTGAAAGCAGTAAATCAACATCTAAAAATTCTGGTAAAAACAAAGATAAGGACACCCAAACCAGTGACAAATCAAGTTAATAATATAGCAGCACTATCATTGCAGCTAATTCTCTTCATAAAATAGCTTGAAACATTGTACATACTGAAAATCAGCAAGTTGATCTTGCTAATAAAACGGTGCCCAACAAGACAGAATTGAACCTCTCAAAGAGTTAGTCTAATTTTAGTTTGGAGAGTGAAATGGCCAAAATTAAAATTTATGTCCCTCTCACTGAGTTGGCCACCCAAGATGTATATAAGAGTCAAATTTTGAAAGCTTTAAACTTAGGAGAAAATAGTGACACTGTCAATTTAAATGATGATCAACCCGCTCTCTTGTTTGGCCCAAAAATTGAAGGGAAATTTTAGGAAGGGGTAGTACCTCCCTTCTATGTCAGTCTCAATATGAAAAAATCCTGCATAATGCTATGCATGACTCTAGAGCTTCACACAACCTTATTCCAAAAGTGATAATGGAAAAGCTAGGCCTAGAGATAACCAGACCTTACAAGGATTTATATTCTTTTGACTCTAGCAGAGTGAAGTGTCTTGGCCTAATCAAAGATCTTTGTGTGAATTTGACTCAAATCCCAGCCAAGTGCATGGTCATGGATGTTGTGGTGGTTGATGTACCTCCTAAGTATGGCATGTTGTTGTCAAGATCATGGGGTGCTAAACTCCAAGGCACAATGCAAATGGATATGACTTATGCCACAATCCGTGTCTTTATCCAGGTTAGAAGACTATATAGGGAGGCACACATGAAGTTTATGGTTAGCAGCCCAGAAAAACCTGAAAATTCCCTCTATACTCTGTCCATACAGACCTGGATTCTTTTATCCTTTACAACGATGAATTCACAAATGAGCCAGAGTTGGAAGACATAAATTCAAACAACAGAGTAGAGCTCATAGATCTTAACATAATGGAAACTCTACATATAGAGGAAAACAAGAGAGAAACCTTTGAATAGTGTGCTGAAACAAAAAACTAGAGTGAACAAAGCCAAGACTGCAAACAACAGATTACCCATCACTCTAAACTCCATGAAAATCCTGAAGAACAAGACACAACACAACATGGTGTAGACCTCAGAATACAACATAATGATGAACATGGCATTAGGGATGAAAATGATGTAAATCCTACAAAAAATCCCTTATGGTGCATGAAATTTGATGGGTCTTACACTAAAAAGAATGCAGGAGCTGGGGTATGGTTGCAGAATGCTGAAAGCAACTATACTGAGAGCCATGCCTTCAAGCTAGACTTTAAGTGCACAAACAACATTGCAAAGTATGAGGCTCTCATCCTAGGATTGCATCTATTGAAAAAACTAGGAGCTAAGAGAATAGTTGCCCAGGGGGACTAAGAATTGGTCATCAAACAATTAAATGGAGAGTATATTCCAAAGCATCCTTGATTAAGGGCATACAGAAATAATACCATGGATTTTCTGAAAACATTTGTAGAGTATGAGCTTGTGTTTGTTCCTAGGATTCAAAACATAATTGAAAATGGATTGGCTTGTACTGCTAGTTCATATCAGAAATCACCTAGTGACAAACAGATCATTATCCAAACAAAATACAGACCTGCAACACTAGATAATGAAAAATATTGGCAAATCTTTGAGGGTGACAAACAGATAGAGGATTTCTTGCTCTACAGGAATGAATTTGAACTACCTGATTTAGACTCTAAATATGATGAAAACTGTTTAGATGAAGAACCTCCTAATGAAGAAAAACCATCCCTCAATGCAGAAATAAACATGTTAACAAAAGAATTTGAAAAACAAACTGAAGAATACATGAAAGCAAATAAATAAGACATTAAGGTGCTCCAATCCAAAGACAAAATCATACCTAAAGGATTAGCACCCCTAGAGGATCTTTTTTATTTTAATGATGTGGCAAAGAAACCCACTATAGAACACACTGAATCAAATGTTGAAGAATGCAATATAGGCAATAAGGATAAGCCTAAAATGATTAAATTATCCAAATCTTTGCCTGCCCATATCAAACAAAAATAAATTGATCTATTCAAAGAGTTTGTTGATGTGTTTTCTTGGAGTTATGAGGACTTAAAATCCTATGACACAGAGATTATCCAGCATAAAATCCCCTTGAAAGAAAACCAGAAACCCTTTAGGCAAAAACTGCGCAGAATTAACCCAGTACAACTGCCTCTAGTGGAAAAGGAAATCAAGAAAATGTATGAGGTAGGAATCATAGTGCCTGTGAGGTTTTTTGATTGGGTGTCCAACCTTGTAGCTGTGAGGAAAATGATAGGAGAAATCAAATTGTGCATTGATTTCAGAAATTTAAACAGAGCCTCTTTAAAAGACAATTACCCTTTACCCAAAATTGAACACATCCTATAAAGGGTAGTTGGCTCAAAAAGGATTTCTCTGTTAGATGTCTTTTCAAGGTATAACCAAGTCTTAGTAATCCCAGAAGATCATCTTAAAACAACCTTCACAACTCTTTGGGGCACTTTCATGTATGTGAAAATGCCTTTTGGACTAATGAATGTTGGGGCCACTTTTTAGAGGGCCATGGACATTGCATTTTCAGAGGAAATAGGGTACTTCATTGTAATTTACCTTGATGACATAACAGTTTATTCCAAAACTGATGAAGAGCATCTCAAACAATTAAGAAAAGTCTTTGCGAAATGCAGAAGGTATGGGCTATATTTAAATCGAAAAAAGACAGTGTTTGGCCTACAAGAAGGTAAACTTCTTGGCCATATTATATCATAAAAGGGGATTAAAATAGATCCAAAATGAGATGAGGGAATACTATAGATTAGCCACCCAAGGAACATAAAAGAATTGCAGTCCTTCATTGGGAAGATTAACTTCTTAAGGAGGTTTATTCCCAACTTAGCAGAGCTCCTTAGAAACATGACTAATATGCTCAAGAAAGAAGGGGGGGTTAAGTGGACTGTAGAAGCCAAAAATTCCTTTGAATTGGTAAAACATGCACTCACCTAAGCACCAGTTCTAATCAACCCAAATTTCACATAATATTTCCTCATTTTCTCCTTTGTATGAGAGCATATTGTGGTCGTTGTCCTATTGCAGAAAAATCCAGAGGGACAAGAGCAGCCAATAGCATTTTTTAGCAAGGCACTAAGAGATGCACCCTTCAAATACAATATCATGGAAAAACAGGCCTATGCCTTGGTAAAGGCCTTAAAAGACTTCAGGGTGTATATTCTACATTCTCACATCATTACTTATGTGCCTAACATAGTGGTAAAAGATATCTTGTCACAAGATCCAGATGGAAAAAGAGGTAAATGGATTGCAATAATACTAGAGTATGATTTGGAAATCAGACCCACAAAACTCATTAAAGGTCAGGGCTTAGCTCAATTAATGGTTGAATCTAACCTACAAGCCCTTGACATTAACATGGTAGATGCCTTGGATGAACATGAAGGATTTCCTGCTCCCACTGTCGAAGAGCAGTTCCAAAACTCACCTTGGTATGCTTACATCTTGTATGTGCTTACAAATCTTAATTATCCTCCTGATTTATCGAAGACTAAGGCAAGGCTTCAAAGTTGAAAGCTAGGAATTATTGCATTTTAAATGAATGTTCATATTGGAAAAATTCCAATGGTTTATTGCTTAAATGTTTGCCTGAAGTTGATGTAGAGAGGATCAAGCATTAATTCCATGAAGGAGAGTGTGGAGGTAATCTCTACTGGAAAAACATAGCCAATAAGATCCTTAGAGCTGGCTTTTATTGTCCCACCGTCTTCCAAGATGTCCCTAAAATGATAGTTGCTTGTCACAAGTGCCAAATTTTTTAGGGCAAAAGAAAGCTCCTCCCCTTACCATTACAACCAATCACTGTTGAAGCTCCTTTTCAACAGTGGGGCCTAGATTTCATAGGGGAAATCCATCCTGCTTCATCTACCCAACACAAATGGATTCTCACAGCCACTAACTATTTCACAAAATGGATAGAGGCCATATCTTCTAGGAATGCCATTGATTTTGTTATTATAAAAATCCTTGAAGACGATATCCTATCTAGATTTGGCTGCCCTAGAAAGGTAATCACTGATAATGTTGTTGCTTTTGGTTCCAAGAAGATGATTGATTTTTGTCATAGGTATCAGATTGCACTTGGTCATTGTACTGCTTATTGCCCTCAAGGTAATGGGCTAGTAGAATCATCAAATAAAATTTTGGTGACCATCATAAAGAAGCTGCTTGAAGAAAATAAAAAATCATGGCATAATAAGTTGGTGCATGCTTTGTGGGCAGACATATTGACCACAAAGAAATCCATTGGAATGTCCCCTTACTAGCTTGTTTATGGAGCAGATGCAATGTTTCCTACCAGCCTAGGAGTACCATTGATTAAATTAGTCCAAGAAATACAGTCAGAAGAGGACAACATGGTAAGAAGGATCAACCAAACTATACATCTCCAGCAGACAACGGAAGAGGTCTACAACAGAGCTCAATAGGTGCAAGAGAACATCAAAAATTTGTTTCACAAGAGAACCAAGGCTTGTGACTTCAAAATTGGAGATAAGGTACTCAAGTGGGATTCTCGAAGAGAAGATAAGGGTAAACATGGCAAATTTGACAGTTTGTGGCAAGGTCCTTATATTATTCAGTCCACCATTGGTCCAAATGCATTCTTCCTACAAGAGTTAGATGGTACAGAACTGTTTGGGGGTCCTGTCAATGGCAAGATGCTCAAACATTATTACTTCCAAAATTTAGATTTTAAAGTGTTCACTTCCATTGTAAATACCATTTCTTTGTTTAGTTTCACAAAAAAAGAAAAAAGAAAAAAAAGGGAAAAGAAAAGGTTTAGACAAACTCAAAACTTGAACCTCTGAAGTTTCAAAGAATGGCTCAAATTAGCCCAAAACCTAATCCAAAGAGAGGGAAAGCTGGTTTTAATATGCTCAAAACCTGAACCAACAAAGAAAGAAGAAGAATTAGCTCTAACAAACTCAAAACTAGAGCTGAAATGAAGAAGAAAAGTGACTCTAACAAGCTCAAAATCTGAGTCACAAAAGAAAGAAGGATGCTTCAAAAGTTTCACATTTTCAAGCCTTCACAATTTTGGTTTCAATTTCCTACAAATTTCAGTTCATGTGCAGCTATCGTTATGCCATGGACCCACAGAAAACTAGACAGTCTAATCCTGGTTCGATTGTTTTTAAATTTCTTTTTTAGAATGTAGAGAAAGAAATATGCTAGACAGTTTAATCCTAGCAGATATTAGTGTAGGTAGAGAAGCTATGAGGCCAACTGTCTAATCTGGTCTCATGGAGGAATAAGGGTCGAATTAGATTAGTGTTTTCTGCTTTCAATAATAATAAAAATGATGAAGGTGGTCTGCAAGTCTAAGTGTACCTTGAAGAAAAAATGTTAGGACAGTAGGATGGGTAGGTAGATTGTTTGGGAGAATATTACTATTGATATGATATTTTCATGATTTGTAACAGTTGAACAAATAAAAAAAGGATGGTTAAAGACCAGGCATCTGGCCTACTTCCAAAGAATTAAATCTGAAGTTCTTGACACCTTCAAAAAGTAGCCATCCCCATGTGGAGCCATTGTTAGCCACCTATAAAATTTTGACATAGCAAACAGGTGGATAAATGGTTTCTATGTCTTCAAGAGGAACATTTTCACTGAAAACCTACCATTCTTGAAGCCTTCATGTGTTTTTTGTCCTTTGAAGTAATCCTCAATGCTATGTCCATAAAAAAGCCTCACTGTTTGTGAAAGAGAAAGCTTCAAAAAAGGCCTCCATTTTCTCCATTTCATCCCCTCAAAGCCTACATTTTCATCACTTTTCCTCCTCACAAAAGTCCTCCAAAAGCCCCTCATTAACTTTGCATCTCATCCTAAAACCCTTTTTAAACCTTATGGCTCCCATCATTTGGCTTAAAAATCTCCTTTGCTGCCTACTGGAACCCCTCATTTAGCCTTGAAAAGCACTAAAACTAGCCTAAAATACTCTATTTTACACTATATCAGGCTAAGCTCATGAGGGCTTATACAGCCCAGCCCCTTTCTTCATAAGCCTTTAGCCTCGCAACTCGGCATTGAAAAGCCAAAAAAATCCCTTAAAAAGGCCTTTTTCCCTTTCTAAACAATTCTCTGCTCATTTTGAAGAATTAGGCCCCTGAGAGCTTATTCCTTTCGGCCCCTCCACCATACAACCTGCGCTACAACCAAGCGGTAAGGCCCCATCGCGAATCGCAATCAAATCTTTCTTATCCGAATTTTCCTTTCTTATTCCTAAATTTTCCGATGCGATGAACTTTTCTCCCCCCGACCACCGATCTAATCTCGACCATCCGCTTGTATGGATCCGATGACTGAGATACAATCGGGTCTCTGCTCATAAGTCCTTCACCAGTGCCCTTCGATTTGATCCAAACCATTGATCTCCCCTCTGATCCAATAGCCATGATCTAATCACATCACTCATTTGTTGCCTGTCCACCAGGCCCCGAAACATTTCTCTGATTGAATCTCAACCATCCGTTTGTATAGATCCAACGCCTACAATTAAACCCAATGAGTCTGATGGCCTAGCACATACACTACCGCTCCATCCAATCTTAGCCGTCCAATTACTCTAATCCAACGGTCAGAGAAAATCCTGATGGCACCACCATCCACCCGTGCATCTTTCCCCATCGGAGTCCTTTTGCACCACCCGATTGATGCGCCTCCATCCGATGGTTGAAGACGTGTTTCACAAAATTTTTCCGCCCAGGGATTAACGTTAAAAAAAATTCCAAAATTGGCAGTTTTCTAAAGGACATGTGTCAAACACTGTTACCGATCAAATAGATAACTTGACCTCAAAATGGGAACTCTAGCCCAAAAAGACTCAAAAAACATGAAAAAACACCCCAAAAACAAAAAAAGTGTATTCCAGAACGCACTTGGTTTTTTTTGAAGGTCAAATTTCAACATTTTATAAAATTATGCTAAAAACAAAATTGTTTCTTGAAAAAAGGATTGAAAAAACACCCACAAAACAAAAGCAGTTGATGCTGGAACAAAAAAATAAAATAATGTCATATTTTTGACATTTTAAAAAATAGAAATAACATTTTTTAATTTTTAAAATTCAAACATTAAAAAAAACCTAAAATTTAAGAAAAAAATAAATTTAAAAAGTAAAAACATTTTAAAGCTTAAAATTCAAAAATATATAGGAATAAAAAAACAAAAATAAAAACAAAATAAAAATTTTAATCAAACATTAATAAAAAACCTAAAATTTAAGAAAAATAAAAAATAAAAAATAAATTTAAAGATTAAAATTTCAAAATATATAGAAAAAAAAAAATATTAGATTAAAGAAAAAAAAACAAATTAAAAAAAGAAAGAAATTATAAAAAATAAAATATAGAAATTAAATTTAAAAAAGAAAAAAAATGTTTATTAAATAAAAAAAAAAAATTTAAATTTAAAGAAATATACTAAATTTTAATAAATTTAAAACCTTAAAATAAAAATTTAAAAAAAAAAATTACATTATTTAAATTGAAAGTAAAAAAAAAATGAAAAATGAAAAATAAAATACAATAAAAATATTAAATTTATATATATATATATATATATATATATATATATATATATATATATATATATATATATATATATATATAAACAAATAAATTTTAAAAAAATAAATTAAATTTAAATTATAAAAAATAATATATATATATATATATATATATATATATATATATATATATATATATATATATATATATTAGATTTTATTAAATAAAAAAAAATGCTAATATAAAAATAACAAATTAAATTTAGAAAAAGAAAAATATTAAATTTTAATAAATAACTGAGAAACAAATAAATTTTGAAATAAAAAATAAATATTAAATATAAAGAAAAAAAAAAACATTGTTAAAATAAAAACTTAAAAAACTTAAAAATCAATTAAAATTAAAAAATTGAAAAATAAAATAAAATAAAATAAAATAAAATTGAAAAAAAAAATCTAATTTTAAATACACAAATTTAATTGTAATAAAAAAAATATAAAATTTTAATGTAATTAAAAAAATAATAATAAAAAAATTAAAAATTTAAAAAAATATATATATTAAATTCAAATAAATTAAAAAAAAATACAAAATTTATTAAATTTTAAAAAATTAAATGAAAAAACTAAACATAAAATTTAATAATAAAAAAAAAATATGAAAAATAAAAAAAGAAATCATTTAAATAAAAAAAATACAAAATTTACTAAAAATATTAACAAAATTTAGAAAAAAAAAATTAAAAACAATAAAAATGAATAAAATTTAAAAAAAAAAAGAAAAAAACAAAAAAATTAAAACAAATTAAATTTCAAATCTTAAAATTAAATTAAAAAAAAAAACAATTCTCAATTTTTTGAATTTAAAAAAAAAAAATTAAAAAATCAAGTTAAATTTTTTTTAAAAAAATTTTAAAAAATAATAAAATAATAAATAGTTTTTCATTTTTAAAATTTATAAATTGTTTCATTTAAAAAAAATAGTAAATTTATGGATATTTGTTTTTTAATTATTTCTACGTGGTTTTTTTGTTTTTTTTTTGTTTTTTAATGATAGCTTTTTTATTTTAATTCTTTTATTTTAATTTTCTTTTTCAATTTTAAATTTTGTTTTTTTTTTATTTGTTTTTTTTTTTGTTAATTTTGAAATTTGTGTTTTTTTTCTTATTATTATTATTTTTTTAATTTTTTTTTTTTTTTGGTATTTTATTTTATTTATCTAAATTTTAATTTTGTAATTTAAATTATTTTTTAATTTTCTATTTTAATTTTTTTTTAATTATATGGTTTTTTTTAATAACTTAAAAAAAATGTTTTTGATGTCTTTTTCTTTTAATTTTTTTGTTAATTTTTGTTTTTTTCTTTAAATTATGTGTTTTTTTTTTCAAATTTTGTCATTTCTTTTTATATAATTTTTGAATATTTTTGTTTTATTTATTTATTTATTTTTGTTTAAATTTTTTATTTTTACAAGTTAATTTTGTTTTTTTTTACATTTTTATTAGTTTATATATATATATATATATATTATCTAAGTTTTGTGTTTTATTACCAACATGAAAATCACTGCTCTAAAAAAAAAGTTGATGTTGCAATAATACATTTCAAAATTAGCATGAAAATCACTAACATTTTAAAACAAATAAACATACTTCATAAATAAAAATATTAGAGTGTCAAAAATGTGCACAAAAAAAAGGGGGTGATTCTGCATCACCACTTTTCAAAATCGGGTGCCTTCTATGCTACCAAAAAAAAGTAGGTAACAGTGCGGTTACCTATTTCATCGGTAATAGTGTTGTCAGGCGGCAAGGCATAACGCATTTTTTCAGAGAGTTTTCAAAACCTCTTCGGAGATGCACGAAACTAGCATTTTTCTACTAAAACTGCCCCTCCCCGATATAACCCTTCATTTAATCTCGACCGTTCATTTGATCTAGATCAACGGCCTATATCACATTGCGTTTTTGTTCATCCGTCGTTCAAACGAATTCTTCATGAGATCTCCACCGTTGATCTCTTTTTATGATAAAACGGCCCACATTCACTCCTCCCGTGCTGCCGGTCCCATCGCCAAATGCCCCCGTTCTTCTCTTTTTCATGTTTTCCCTTTGTATTTTCCTGGGCGTAAATTTTTCTACGTTTTAACACTGAAGGCATTTTCTCCGTCTAACCTTCTAAACAAATTCGTCGAAAGATCTGAGCCGTAGATCACCGTTGTTTAAAGAAATCCAACGGTCCTGTTATAACCTCACCTCCATCGATTTTTCATTCGTGCACCCTCCAAATAACTCCATCGACGAACATCTACTATTGATCATCGTCGGTTGATGTAATCGGACGGTCTAGAATGCACCTCACCCCCAACCTTCATCAGCTCTATTTTTCACCATTCCGCCGTGTTTTTCACCATTTTTTTCCTGCAACTACCATTCTTACCGCCACGCCACCATCTCCATGGTCCACTAGAGCACTCCCTCCCACTCCTTGAGGATTTTTTTCAACATGTTTGTTGGGTTTTGTAGGGTCACAGATGATAAAAATACTCTTAATCTCACAATCACAGACAGTGAGATACAAAGCGCAAAATGCCATGATTCAAAGCCAGAAATAGCAGATAAGAGTATCAGTGAAGAGAATTATAGGATTAAAGCCCATTATTGAAGATTCATGATTATAATCCAATGTTCAGAAAGGATAAAGACACAGTGAAGACCATAATGATGTTTCAAAGGCCTGATTAAGCCTAAAACATAGAATCAGACAAATTAAAGATGTTTTAGAATAAAAAAAGAAATCGATCAATCCAAGAAGCCTCCACCGCCACTCAGAGGCCAATTGAACCCTCTCCAGCTACCAAAAGCCACCTGCAGCCTCACAGAAATCAAAGAAGACCTAGTTATTGCAAGAACATAAGATATTTGCCTAAAGACAGCTAAACAGTTCATATAAATCAAAAGAACTTATTGCTAATTTTCAGCAAAGTTATTTTAAAGATAAAAAATAGTCCTAAAGTCAATCTTTTCATCCATTAAGCCTTGAAAAGAAGAAACAGAGTTATGAAGCTGAGTTATAGGTAGAATTCATTCCTGCCTTATGCCTTGCATGGTTTTCAAGGCTAGGAAATGCATTGATTATGGAATTAATGATACTTGACCCCTAGAAAGTCTCCCACTTCCTCATTTTCTTTTAAATTCTCCTTGAGGAGCCCATTGTAATGGTTGGTCTCTAGATACCTATTGCATGTAATAGTTTTATGAAGCTACTAAAGCCCTGTTTGCAATTGAAGATACATAAGCTGAGATGAGCAGTTTGAAGTTGTAGAGACCCACCGGGCTTGATGATTGTAACTGGTTTGAACATCAAATATAAGTTGATTTATGGGATCATGGTCTATGTCAATGGTGATTTTTTTCTTATTTTGAATTGTTATTTCTCTTGGTGTTTTCATTCTTTCAACTTTCTTTGATAAAGAACAACAAATATAGAGCTAGGATTTACTCTTAACAGTACCCTACTCTCACGGATAAGCTCTATCTCTATGTTTTCCTCCTTTGAAAGTTTCCCTTAAGAGTACATTGACAGTAGGTTAGTTTCAAAGCACTTACCTGATCTTAGACTACTCTTTATGATTATCATCTATGTTTTCCTATAGAATATGCTGAAAGTAGGATAGGTTCAAAGTCCTTACTTGATCTTAAGCCATTCTAAGTGTTTTAAATGTTTTCTATTGAAATTACTTCAAAGCAGGCTAGTTTCAAAGTACTTACTTGATCTTAGATTACTTTTATGTTTTCCCTTAAGTGCATGCTAAAGCAAGATAGTTTCAAAGGACTTACTTGATCTTAGGCTGCTCTTTGTTCTTCATTCGTTTGTTCTCCATTTCCTTTTTTTTTCATTCCATAAAATCAACTTAACAAATCCTTTGACATAGATGAATTGCCCCATGGATCACTCTTGAACCTTGTTGTCCAATTAAATCCTCTTATGACTCCATAGCCCAATGGATTGAAGCTGCTTTATTCCTATCTTATCAGCTAAATCATCCCTTCACTTGCATACACCTTCACCCTTTATCTCAACTTTCTTCACCTTCATCATGTCATTGCCCAACCAAAAACAAACAAAAACAAAACCTATGTTCTTCATAACTAGCCTAATATCACACTAAAAGCCTTCAAAGATAAATCAATCTTTGCACTTAATAGAGAGGTCCCTCTCTGGATCCAGGAGGGCTAGATCCTAGAATCACAAAGTGTTTTATATGTAGTCTCTGTAGTTTGTATTCACCAAACTTGCAAATTACAGAGACCTAACAAGTTAGATATGGGCTAAGGTGGACATTTGGGTCAGTATAGTCCATTAATATGATGGGTCTCCTGAATAGGTAGAACATAAGCCCCATATAACCACTCCTAGGCACACAAAGGCTACATTAAACCTTCATTTTGGTACTTAATAATACTTTCTTATATTAATGTATTCTTAGGAGGGCTGAGGAGATTTTTCATGGTTTATGTGCCTAACATGATTGTAGTGCAGGATATTGAGGATTTTTACACATATTCTTAGGATATATAGAAAAATATATATTTGGGGCCTACTCCCTACTACATAATACTTCCAACTCAACTAGCCGAGGATAACAAATACTCCTTCCTATTAGTGAGTAGTGACCCATGAGACATGTTCTAGATTTTTAGGGATTTTGGAGGAAAATCTCTCATCTCCTCTAGGAGGCTAGTCCCTACCCATTTTGTATACATAGAGGGTTGAGAAACCCATTATAACAAGTAGGAAGAAGATATATAAAAACAACATAAGACCATTAAGAGAAGTTTAGTATAGTCCTGTAACTTTTTTCCATGTAAACATAAATTTTTTATTAATGGAAATAATATTTATTTATAGTTCTTAGTTTGATTCTCCTTCAAGCATATAAGGTTTGTTGGGTTAGGGCCCACCTCATGTGCTCAAGATCCATTTTTTTACTATCTTTATTTATGAATTTATATATTTCTACGGTTTACTTATGAGTATTGCTTTTATGCATGCTTAGTTAGATGATTTACGAATAATATTTATTTACAAAGCATCTAAGCATTAGATGATAATGTTGATAGTGTTTATATATATCAAGTAGCATTATTTTTTATGCATTTAAGTTCATTTTTGTTTTTTCTTTTTATTTGTTTCCCATCATTCATTGTTTCAATGTTTGCATAGTCCCCTGTTTGCAACTGTAGGAAATCATATAGCCATGTATCTTGTTGAATAAACCCTACCAACGCTAATATTATGACTTGGAAAATTGTTCGTTATTATTTTTTATCCCTTATTTAGTTTCTTTTCCTTTAATCCTTTCCTTGAACATATTTTGTTGCTCCTTGGACCGTCTCATATAGAATAACAAATATTCATGTAACATTTCACAATTTACCTTCGAAACTCACCCATATTTGCATCTAACTTATGATTCACCCTATTTAGTGTGCTACAATATCCCTAGAACCATAAGGGTGTAATTTAGAGTTAGAGATACAAATTATATGCCATGACCTAGATTGTTGTGTAAATTGATCCTTTCTCGCAAATTAGGTTCTACTACTTGCAAGCTTTTACTTTCGTAGTGTGTTTTTTTTCCTTGCATAGTGGAATAAGTATGCTTTAATTTCATTATAGTTAATATGGTTTTATTTCCTTCATAATTAGGATAGGTTTTCTTATTGTATTTCATTCCGTAATTTCAAGTCATTCCTATAACCTAAAGCATTTAGAATGGTCTTTGTATAACCAAATGTCATCTCAATACTTCCACCTATATAAAAGTTATCAAAATCAAGATATAATACTTACTGCACATATAGTGTCGGGCCCTCTTAGGTTTTTACGAAACTTAGGCTGACAATTAATTTCAAGATCCTTGGGAGTTGTAGCATTGTTGCTGCAATACTGAGGGTTGTCATGTTTTGGTATAAATTTCAGGGAGGTATCAAAGTAGGAATTTTTTTTTTTTAAATTTTATGCCTCAAATATTTAGGGATAGAACCGAGAAATTTATACCAAAATTCCCCACTTCCACTAGTAGCCAACCTCTTTCTATTGATTTTGAGCCTCCTACCCTATCCATAGGGACTATTGAGGCCCTTTTTGGTGAGAGAGTGAGGATCTATGAGGAGCTTGACAAAGAAGAAAGAAATTCACAACACACCAAAATGATGGCTAAAAATAGACAACCAAAAGTTATCACATTCCCCATTAGAGAAACATATGGAGAGGACAAAATGAGAAATATTAATCCATTTTTCCTCCAACACTCCAATAAATAAATAGTCATATTTTTTTCCTTAATGCACTAAAAGAAATACTAATAATTAATTACCTTTATATTTGATAGAAATATGCTCTGTATGTGAATACAATCATTCCATTGGTAACTGCTCATATTTTCCAGGTCTGAGATGTGTATAGAAATGAGAGGTTTCACCCTGGATCCAAAATCCTTAAATCTAGTTCTACTATGAGGAGTCAGGGAATAAATGATGGAAACAGTCAATCTACTATCCAATGGAGACATATATAAGCTTTGTTATGATGATGTTAAAATAGTATTAAAAAATCATTCAATAAGTTTCCAAAAGAGAAGTAGAGGAAACAAAACTTTGGTAAGTCCCTCTTCCTCCTCCTTGATTATTAAAAATGAGATAAGAGGTATGATAGAGGATATGCAGACTGAAATATTACATAAAATTCCACACACATGGACACACTACATATCAAGGGAAATTAGGAGCAAGTAGAAAAGAAATTGGGCATATTTTATCCTTAATTCACTAAAGGCATCCTAAGAATGAATGCCCTTTAAATGTCATATAAATATGTTTTGTATGTGAAGAAAATCATTCCATTGGTAACTTATAATCTTTTCTAGATCTTAAACTTGTATACCAAGGATAATAAGGGAGCATGGAGTAGTTATGATTTATTAACCAGAAGAGGCCACAAACCCCTTGAAAGTTTCAACAAGGTAGGAAAATGTTGTGAAATTGTCACCAAAAAGAGAAGAAAAGAGATATCAACACCTTAGAAATAAGCCACTTCGAGGGGGCAACCTCCAATACATTACATGAATGAACAATTCTTGGATGATTCAAATTACAAAACCTCTTTTCTATATATAGGAGTCCATGGGGCCAGAATGTAATCCTAGTGGGCCACAATGTAATCCTAGACGACCTAACAATAATAATTTAAGGGCACAATAATAAAAATATGGGCGTTACAAGGATAGAATAATAACAATAAGGGGGTTACACTAACAATAATAAGGGACTATACTAGTAATATAGGGACCTAACATGCCTCTCTCCTTCAAAAAAGTGTTGTCCTCAATGCTTGAGTAGCTCTGGGTGCCTCTGTATAAAATTCTCATCCTCCCATGTAGAATCTTTAGTGGGTAAGTTCTTCCACTTGATGAGATACTCTAAATTGATCGATTCCATAGCTGTCGAGTTCTTGTTTCCGTGACTGCTTCAGGTTCCAATATGATTTTTCCTTCCTCATCAAGTTCTGGCAATATTGTTTGAACTAGAAGATTTTCACCTATAACCTTCTTTAAGCATGAAACATGGAAGATTATATGTACTCGTGAAGAAGAAGGAAGCTCTAATTTGTATGCCATAGTACCAATATTTTGCAACACCTTGTAAGGACCTTAGTAATTTGGCAATAATTTATTATCCTTCTTAGCTTGCTTTAGGGACATTTGTTTGTATGGTTGTAGCCGTAAAAATACCCAGTCTCCTACATCAAAAATTCTCTCACTGCGATGTTGATTTGCCTGTTGTTTCATTCGATTTTGTGCCAAATTCAGGTTGTCCTTTAAGAGTTGGAGAACTTCTTGTTGATGCTCGATGTGATCTTCCACTTCTTGAACCTTCAAATTTTCTCTTAAAGATGATGTGATGGATGGTGGATGATATCCATAAAGTGCCATAAATGGGGTCATTTTTGCTGCAGTATGGAAGGAAGTGTTATACCACCATTCAGCGAGAGGTAACCACTTGACCCATTGTGTTTGTTTATCGGATACAAAACAACGAAGATATCCTTGCAAACATTTATTTACTATCTCAGTTTGACCATCAGATTGAGGATGATAAGATGAGCTATGAGCTAATTGAGTACCCAAACAAGAAAATAACTCCGTCCAAAAATTTCCGGTAAAAATGGGATCTTTGTCGCTCACAATAACCCTTGGGTTTCCATGTAGCTTTTGAATTGTGTCCATAAATGTAGTAGCAACTGTACTTGCTTTAAATGGATGAGATAATGCACAAAAGTGTGCATACTTGGTAAGTCTATCAACTATCACCATGATGACACTCTTTCCTTCGGACTTAGGTAAACCTGTGATAAAATCCATTGAAATCTCCTCCCAACATTGACTTGGAATGGATAAAGGTTGTAGAAGTCCCGGGGTCTTAATTGTCTCAACTTTATTCTGTTGGCAAACCAAACATTCCGTCACAAAATTTTGAATATCGGATTTAAGGCCATCCCAAAAAAATTCTTTCTTCACCCTTTGGTAAGTTTTTAAAAATCCCAGGTGTCCTCCTAAAGGAGAAGTGTGCAATTCCAGAAGAATCTTTTGTTTTAGTTGGGAATTCTTACAAAGATATAAGCGATCTTTGTACCATAAGGAATCATTTTTCCAACTAAATGTATCAGATGTACTAGGATCTTGCTGCAACTTTTGAATGAGTGTCCATACATCTTTGTCCTTCTTCCCTTCATCTCTTGCTTCGGTTATCCAATCTGGTTGGATAATAGAAATGGCACAAAGCAATGCTTCCACCTCTTCATTCTTTCTTGAGAGTGCATCTGCAACAACATTAAGCTTTCCTTTTTTGTAGATTATTTCAAAGTCATAACCCAACATCTTTGTGACCAATTTTTGCTGCTCTTCTGACGATAGTCTTTGTTCCAAAAAGTGTTTAAGACTATCATGATCATTTTTTACCTTGAAGTGTCTTCCCATTAGGTAAGTTCGCCATTTCTTTAGTGCATGCAGTATTGCTAACATTACCTTCTCATAAATAGGTTTCTGTAAATACTTTCCTTTGATTGGACGACTTTCAAAAGAAATGGATCTTCCTTCTTGCATTAAAACAACACCAATTCCGTTTCCTGAGGCATCAGATTCCACAATAAAGGTTTTTGTGAAGTCTAGCATAGCTAAGACTGGTGCTAGGCACATCGGCTCTTTAAGATGTTCAAAGTCCTTAGTTGCTTTAGGAGTCCATGAAAATGCATCTTTCTTCAATAATCTTGTTGGAGGTGTTGCTATTCTCCCATAATTCTTAACAAACTTTCGATAATACCCTGTTAACCCAAGAAATCCTCGCAATTGCTTTATGGTTGTGGGGACTTTCCATTCATTAATGGCTTTAATTTTGTTAGGGTCTACCTTAACACCCTCATGAGATACAATATGACCCAGATATTCCACCTCTTGTACTCCAAAGAAACATTTGGATGTTTTTGCATATAATTGTTTCTCCTGTAATATTTTGAGCATCGTGTCAACATCTTGAACATGATCCTTCCAAGACCTGCTATCGATAAGTATATCATCAAAAAATACTAGCACAAATTTTCTAAGGAAGGGTTTGAAAATGGAATTCATCAACCCTTGAAATGTAGAAGGTGCATTGGTAAGGCCAAAAGGCATGACCAAAAATTCATAATGGCCCTCATGAGTTTGAAATGATGTTTTTGTAATATCTTTAGTCTTCATTCTAATTTGATGATACCCTGAATGAAGATCCAATTTGGTAAAATAAATTGCTCCATGTAATTCATCCAATAATTCTCAATCACAGGAATGGGAAATTTATCCTTAATGGTGAGCTTATTGAGCTCCCTATAATCCAGACACATGCATCATGATCCATCCTTCTTGTGTAGCAATACTACAGGAGCAAAGAAAGAACTTTTACTAGGTTGAATTATACCTGTCTCTAGCATTTCTGCAATCATACGTTCAATTTCAGTCTTTTGGACATAAGGATATCTATAAGGCCTGATGTTTGGAGGAACACTTCCTAGAATCAAATGAAGAGCATGATCATGATCGCGAATAGGTGGGAGTCCTTGTGGAGTTTCAAAAACATTGGAATAATTGTCCAAGACTTTTTGGAGATATGTAGAAATAGATGATTTTGATGCTAGAACTTCTAGTGAGCATAATTGTGCAATTATGCCTCGTTGTTCTTTCTTTAGAAGATTTTTCATGACATTAGAGCTTATTATCTTTCCCATCTTCCCTGCAATACCCTATAATTCAACTTCCTTTCCTTCTAAAAAAAAATTCAAGAAAAGTTCTTGAAAATTAAAAGCTATCATCCCCAAATATTGTAACCATTGTACTCCTAGTACAACATCAGCACCTCCCATAGGAATGGAAAGCATTGGAATATTCAATACATATTCCCCCATGGTTAGCTTGATATTATGGTATTTTCCAGAGCAATTTATGGTTCCTCCATTTGCAACCATCACTTGACATTCTGGTGCTGGGTATAGGAAACAATTCAATTCCTTAGCTACCTTACAATCAATAAAATTTTGGGTACTACCTAAATCAATCAAAACTACTACCTTTTTCTTCTTGATATGTCCTTCTATCTTGAGATTTTGATGAGTGGTAATTCCTACCAATGCATTACACGATATGGTCAAACTCATTTCGTCTGCTTCTTGGGTTGGTTCCTGGTGTATTTCCTCTTCTTGTTCATTTTCTTCTTCCTCTTCACAATCTATGTAAAATAATTTCTTCTCAGCACACTTATGACCTTTAGTGTATTTGCTATCACAACTGTAGCAAAGCCCTTTTGCTCTTTTTTCTTCCAATTGTTGTGGTGTCAACCTTGTAGGTTGTGGAAATCTAGGCATAGCAACACTTCCTTCTTTATAGAAGTGAGTGGTGGGCTTCCTTGTCGCCATAATTTTACATTCAATTTTTCTTGCCAACCTGAATGCCTTCTCCAATGAATCAGGTTCCAAAACACGAACTTCATGTTGGATGTTATCCTTTAAAGTACTTATGAAGAGATCAATCCTGTGTTCCTCTGGAATATCAGTTACCCTTATATTCAATTTTTGGAAGTCCTCAATGTGCTCCCCCATTAAACC
Organism: Pinus albicaulis; assembly: GCA_034641835.2. Lineage (NCBI taxonomy): Eukaryota > Viridiplantae > Streptophyta > Pinopsida > Pinales > Pinaceae > Pinus > Pinus albicaulis. The sequence continues at coordinate 918,759,813 of CM076570.1, forward strand.
CTTTTGTTTGAGATTTATCAATTGGCTAAAGAAGGTGTTGCTCTTTGTATCCTCCTAATGTGCTATCATTTCCTCCGTAAAAATTGACCAAGTGACAATTTTTTTACGGGAGCAAAGCCATCGATACCATACAAATGTATTTTGTTCTAAATGTAAAGTTGCAATGTGTACCTTTTGTGTGTTTTGCACATTATGGAGATCAAAATATTGCTCCATCTGTAGTACCCATGTTACATGATCCTTTCCATCAAACTTCCTCATATCCATTTTTGGAATATGGTGGTTCTTCCCTCCATTAGTAGAGTTTATGAAATCAGGATTAAAATTTATTTTGTTCTCATCATGAGTTTCCTCTACTATCTTTTCACCATTAGGAGACATTTATTGTATCAACTTTGCCAAACCTTCGATGTCTACTTTTAGATCCTTCTTCATGTTTTCCATGTTGTCTTTCATTTTTTCATCAATCTTAGCTTCCATGTCATCCATCTTAGCTTCCAAACCATTCATCTTAGCTTCCACGCCTTTCTTCAAACCATCCATCTTATTTTCCATGCCTTTCTTCAAAACCTCCATTTTATTTTTTGTTGTTCTTTGCGAGAGTGAAATTTGTTTCACTTCCTCTTGTAATTTTGATATGTCATGTTGTCATTCTTCGTCTTCATGAGTCATAGTAGAGACTTCTAAAGGCTTAATGGGTGTTGAATTATTTTTAGGGGCCATTTTAGAATCCAATACTGATATCTATTCTACAATATGCCCTTGGAATCAATTCAACCTGATTTTTCAAACAAGACTTATGCAATTCGGAAAAAAAAATACACACCTTTTACTTGCTTTTGAGGAGCTTGATATTGAAATTGAATTATCTCTGTAATTGTAGATCTTCAATATCTAAAATTTAGCCCTGTAGTAGCCCTCTGAAGCTTCCTTCAAATGCCTCAAGTCTAATCTGATTTGGATTCTTCAAGACAATGTTATTTCCAATCTCCCACAATGACCCAATTTCGGACTGGTTCAATAGAGCGAACTTGTACGAATTTTCACGTGTCACTGTTTCATCCTTTGCTCTGAAATTGATAGCCAAGAAACTATATTTTGTGTACTTGTGACCAATTTTTACAGCACTCCAATCCGATTCTTAGAAATAGAGTTATGAATCTTTTCCCACGATCACCTCTTTGAGATGAAATTCGGGAGTTTAAAAAGGCACTACCTTCCACATATCATATCTCCAAAAATATTGTGAACCAAGCTCTGAAATTTTTTGAAGAGTTTCCTCAGGATTTTCACTTCGCACCCTAAAAATTTCAGATTCTAAACCTTCGTAGAAAAAACGTTATAGCGAAAATACCACGATGACCTGTTTAGAGTAGCGAAACCCTAGAATCCAAAGCTCTGATACCAAATGTTGTGAAACCTTCACGAAAAAGAGAAGAAAAGAGATATAAAAACCTTAGAAACAAGGGACTTCGAGGGGGCAACCTCCAATATATTACATGAATGAACAATTCTTGGATGATTCAAATTACAAAACCTCCTTTCTATACATAGGAGTCCATGGGGCCAGAATGTAATCCTAGCCGACCTAACAATAATAATTTAAGGGCACAATAATAAAAATATGGGGGTTACAAGGGTACAATAATAACAATAAAGGGGTTACACTAACAATAATAAGGGACTACACTAGTAATATAGGGACTTAACAGAAACTCACGCCTCCTTTCACTGAAAATTACAATGCACATTATAAACCTTGGTATTCTCATAACCCATCTCCTTGGCCTATACCCAATCCTTGGCCATACACTCCTCAAAATTACACTCTTTCCGTTTAGCCATACCCTACTCAACCTCCTTAATGTGGTAATCCATCACTGGGATGGAGGCCTTAGGTGTCTCAACTACCTGCCCTAATGCGTCCTCCTCAAAAATCTCAAGCTCCCAAAAACATCATCCAAGCAACCACAAATTACTGTCTAACCAAATCTAAATCCTAACAGCGAGTAGGATTAACCAATCTACAACAATGAAAATTCTTACCAACTTATGATTTAGAAATGCAGGAAATCAACCTTAGGTCTAGGAAGGTCCTCTTGGATGTTCATCCACTTCCTCCAAAATAGAATCTTGAGGAAGGGAAGGGTTATATTACACCTTAAGTCACATAAAAAGAACCTACTTATCTTTAAAGGTTGACAAACCATAAATCATAAACCCTTGAAGAAGTTGAACTTTTGGAAGAGCTAAGAAAATTGTGTCAAGATCCCTCCCCTTCAAGGAAACAAGATGTTCCTATTTACATAAAATTCATTAAGGAAGAATGTATTAGAAGTCATGGGAGGAATAAGGAGGATTACCACAATATTAGTGTGATAGGGTCACTATATTATCTTACCATGGGGAGAGTAATTATACCCAAGTAATTAGATCCTGGCAGCCTAGTAGCAGATGTATTGTGCACATTAAATACATTGCAATTCCAGACAATCTCATTGATCTAGGTGATGTAGTCAATGTCATGACCAAGGAAACCATGTTCAAGTTTAGCCTCCAAGGATCTTTATGGAAGACCTCTATTTTTATAGAACTTATTGATAGATCCATGGCAGCACTTAAAGGTATCATAGAGGTTGTAACTGTCTCCATTGATTCTTTAGAGTATCCCAAAAATTTCCTTATCCCTCATCCCAAGTCCAAGTTTAATGGCTAAAACCCCACCTGCACCAGTAGCACCAATTGTCTCCATCAGTGGTTCCATTACTACCACAGGACCTGGGGTCAATCCCAAAGTTCTGCCCTATCTGTCATATGTTAGGGAACTCTTGGAAGGTTCTGGTTTTGATGTGCTTGTCATGATAGGATTTTCTTTGCAATTGGACTACTTAAGTGCACAATAAGGCATGCATTATGTATTAATCTAGTGCATTCAATTGTTTTAATATTTCATCCTATGATTTATTTAGATAAATATCAAGTTGGAATGCCATCCTTAAAGTGTTATATTCAAATTCAATTGAAATCAAATCTTTCTTATCATAGACTATCTCTTCTCATGACTAGATGATCAGGGCCTTGTTTGAGTCCTTTTTGTACTTGAACTGAGATTGTTTTAAGGGGTGCATGATCGGTTGTACTTGACACCCCAAGGTACTGGTCCAATTTTATTTCCTTAGGTGTGTTTTAATCCCTATTGAGACATGCATGTAGTGTTTATCTCTCTTAGGTAGAGAGAGAATGTGGCATTAAGTTATGTAATTAACCACTACTCAGGTATAAGAATGGTAAGTGTAGTGTACTTGTATCTAATCTTGAAGTGTAGTTGAAAAGTTAAAATATGAGATGGGGTCATGATGTAAAGGAACAAGTCACAGAGAGTTTAACATGATTGATGAACCATGCAGGTGAAATATATTCATGGACAACTAGCAAGTATAACAAATGGTACCAATTTACCTTGTTAGATGGATTTTTTTTTTACATAAATAACCAATTGTATGTAGAAAAAAGAGAGAAAAGAAGAATTCCCATTAGGAATAAATATGAAGGGAACATAATAACAACTTATGAAAATTATTTTGGAAGCATTATACCAAAAAATGTTGGAGTATTAGCTCATATTGGATGGTGGTAAAAAGTAGGTAAAGGTTTGTTGAATAAATGATAGACTCATGATCATGTGTCACATACATGTTTGTAATAAAACCTACAAAGTTATGTTTGAATTAATCAATTTTGTAATTTTATTTTATTCATACCCCCATAAATGAATTTCAAGTGTAGGTTTGTGGCTACCGAAAAACCACTTAAAGGAGGGTCAACTAAGAAGACTCTATGTATGGTTAAGGGTCAACCGATAAAATATCGAGCATGGTTGTAAAACTTGAGATGATGATAATGATGAAGGGGGAGGTATAGGTATAAAGACATATTTGTTGAATGAACCATGTACAATAAGAGAAATCCTAGTAGATCAATGATTGCAGTGGTTAGGCATCCATGCATTTTAGTCGATGGTTCTTTCTTTATATGGATATAAACATTATGATCTTATTTGTAAACACAAGAAAGTACTAGATGTAGGCTTTGTTCTAATTAATATTGAAACAAGTAGTCATTAAGGGGGAGTGTTAGAATATGTGATTAGTGTGTGGTTGATATATTTTCTCAACCAAATGATTATGTCTCGAAGTTAGCTTGTTTATCTTTAGACATCACTTTTTGTATTTATATGTAACTTCATTTAATCAATGAGAAGTGGTGTGTGTTTTGTATTTTTGTGTAAACTCATACAAAAACATATCAAGTCAAATATTTCCTTTTAAATATAGATGGATATTAATGAACAAAACCCCTATCTTCTATCTTCATCCAAATTTAAGTGAGAGTGTTATGGTTAAAATGTTTCTCTTACAAAAATATTTAAAGGCATATTAAATCCATAAATATAAATGTATTCAATATATTTATATAAACAAAATTTTAATAATTCTATGACTATGGAAATAAAATAAAAAAATTATGGACACTCCATGCTAAATAATGAAAGGAGAAAACAATAAATAATGAATTTAAATAAATGACGTGGTAAAATACTTCAAATTTAAAACTATAAAAAAATACATATATAATTTTTATTATATAATATATAACCAATGTAGATAAATATATTATAAAAAAAATGAGGTGTCGTAGGTCACAAATTAGCCCAAACGCACAGATTTCTTGTGGGAATTCGGTAAATTTTTTAAAAAAATTTGAATGATAGTGTTTGATTTTTTTTTTTCATGGTGAAAATGGACTCAAAACCATCAACAACACCTAGACACCCAAAATCCTAAATTTTAACAGCTGTAATACATATTTTCAAATATTCCTACCTAATTTTGTCATAATCTTGCTAAATTTTCAATTATCTTCTGAGCTAATTTCTAGGCTGCCTACCATTATAAAAGAATCTTAAACCCTACCTCATCAAATCCACATGAAATTAATATATTTTATAAGCCTCATTGATTCAGTTCCATATGTTTATTATGCTTTTATATAAAAATCCAAATTAATCCTTCAGGTATCCGCTGCTGAGAGGGGATGACAGACATAAAACTAAGAGACTAAGCAAACACTCGAAAGAAGACAAAATGATCCATGTGGGTACAAGTAACAAAGATGGTTTAGACACGAACACTACTTGAAACCCTACGTTTCTATTTCTTTGCATGTTGGAATTTAATTCCAACTACACGTAGAGCAGAGACGACAAAATTAAATTTTGATGGAAATCTGAAGGTCCATGGGAGCAGCAAATCCCCAATTTAGAACTTCATGCAACCAGTCACCTCCTGCCTTAACCATTCACCCACCTCATTAAATTCTCCAGCAACCACATCTGTATTGAACACGCAACCAACAATGTTTCGGGGGAGCAGCAAACCACGAGCAGCAAAGGGAATGGCACCCACCAGAGGAAGTGACATCACTCTCCTCGGTGGACCCACCAAAGGAATTTAGGGGGAGTAAGACAGCTGGAGTGAATGCTCTCCAAGCATCCCAACGAAAGCATGAAAGAACGTGGAAAGTTTTTTTTGTTTTGAATTAATTTAACTTTTAACTTTGGGTAAATCTTTATTTACCGTAGTACAATTTGTTTTTAACTTTGGTTTATGTTTTATAATAGTTGCAACATAAGTTTTATGTTTTTTGTTTTAAAGTTTGGTTATATATATATATATATATATATATATATATATATATATGGAATATTTATAATATATATATTTATATATAATGTAAAATGTCGTGTGCATTAAAAAGGAGTAGTGTGGCTGTGTATTAAAAAGACAAAGAGCAGTACAACATAGTTGAATGTGTATTAACTGTGTTAGACAACAGAGTACTGATGTGTGTCTATTGTGTAAATTTCTTGCTCTAAGACAAAAAAAAAAAAAAACAAAGAGACAGAGAGCGGAGTTTTTGGAACAACACTGCGTGTGAAGCAGTCAGACACACATTTTGTAATCTCGCAGCAGTGGAAAGACATCAGTTTGTAATAGGATTGTGTTATGTTTAATGAAAAACATTTTTATGCCATCTATGTCTAGCATTCAGCAATTTTTTTTAAACCTCTTTGTTGTAGAGGAGAACCTTTTTGTTCTCCCTGTTTGTTTGGAATAAATCAGAAATTCCAACATGGTATCGGAGCTTGTCCAGGCTCTTTGCGTCTGACAAAGAAGCTGAAGGAAGAAGGAGTTGTTGACGCAATTCTCTAGTAGTGTGAAGGCTCAGCAAAGTCCAGGTATTTTACAGAAAATTTTTTTTGTGTTTGCATTAGAATACAGTCCAGAGAACTATAGAAGCAAGTCTATTAGAGATAGAGTTTTATTTTTTAACAGAGAGATAGTTTATTTATAAAAAAAAAAACACAGTCAAGTTTTTAGCATTGTTCAGCAAGCTAGCTATGGCAGGAGCCAGCACAAGCATGAGTATTGGAAATACTCAACTCCCACAGTTTAATGGGAAGAACTATAACTATTGGGCAATCACCATGAGAGCCCTATTTTCCTCTCAAGATTTATGAGAGCTTGTTGAAGATGATTTTTAAGAACTAGCAGATGAATAAGAGTTTAATACCTTGACACATGTAGAGAAGGATTTGTTGAAGAGCAATAGGAAGAAGGACTCAAAATCCCTTTTCTATCTCTATCAAGCAATGTATGTGAGTGTGTTTCCAAGGATAGAAATAGCTACGAGGTCCAAGGATGCATGGGATACCCTATAAAAAACCTATCAAGATATGGAGAAGGTGAAAATGAAAAAGCTACAATGGCTAAGGAGAGACTTTGAAACTCTTTGCATGAAACAGTCTGATAACATAGAATCATTTTTCACACATGTTATTGGGCTGATTACCCAGATAAGGTCTCATGGAGAGACACTTGAAGAAAGAAGGATAGTGGAGAAAGTCTTGAGAAGTTTACCCTCGAGATTTGATGCCATAGTAGTGGCAATAGAAGAGACAAAGGATCTCTCAACTCTTTCAGTAGATGAGCTTCATGCATCACTGATAGCACATGAACAAATATTGAGCAGAACAACAAACTCATCTTTGGAGCATGCCTTCAAAACTAAAATGTCCTTTGGAAGAGGAAGAGGTCAAGACAGAGGAAACTATAGAGGAAAAGGTAGAGGCAGAAGCCAAAAGTGAGGAGGAAGAAGTAGCCCAGCAAATACAAATGGAAGGAGCGGCAACCAAAATTAGAACCAAGGCCAAGGCAGTAGGTAGCAAGGTGGACAACATCAAGCACATAGACAAAGGTATGATAAATCCCAAGTCTAATGTCATTACTGTAAAAATTATGGCCATTATGCCAATGAATGTAGGAAGAAACAGAGTGACATGGGTAATAGACCCAGTGCTAATTTTACTGAGGAAAATATCAGTCAAGAAAAGTTGTTTTTAGCATGTGACATGACTAAGGAAAAGAATGAAGATATATGGTTTCTGGATTCAGGATGTAGCAACCATATGACTGGAAACATTGCCATGTTTTCCATGTTAGATTAAAATGTAAAGTCTAAAGTAACATTGGGGATAGACAATAAGGTCTCTGTCATGGGAAAAGGCAGAGTAAGTGTTTTGACAAAGAAAGGAGAAGGAAGATCCATATCATATGTATATTATGTGCCTTCTATGAAGTGTAACCTCTTGAGCATTGGACAACTCATTCAAAAGGGGTACAATGCTTTCTTTGAAGATGATGTATGCACCATCATGGATAAACCACCAAGAAAACAATGCATTGCACAAGTGAAGATGATAAGGAACAGAATGTTCCCTCTCAAGATGAGAGTAGATTTGAAGAAAGGAGTTGAAATAGCAGCAGTGACACAAGAGACATTCCAAAGAGAAACCAAGGATGAAAATTGGTTATTGAATTTAAGATTTGGACATCTCAACTTTAAAGGTCTGAATTTTTTGCATAGGAAATAAATGGTAAAGGGATTACCATTGATTGAAAAACCGGATAGCCTATGTGAAGGCTACATCTTGGGGAAACAACACAGAGAAAGTTTTCCATCAGGAAAGAGCATAAGGGCAAAGGCACGCTTAGAAATTGTCTATTCTGATTTGTCTGAGCCAATGCAAACACCATCACTAGAAAGTAGCCACTATATGCTGACTTTTATTGATGATTTCACAAGAAAAACTTGGGTTTATTTCTTGAAAAATAAAAGTGAAGTGTTTGATAAATTCTGCCACTTTAAAGCTCTTGTAGAGAATCAAAGTGGGTAGCGTATTAAAGTTTTTAAGGACAGACAAAGGAGAAGAGTATATCTCAAAATATTTCCTGTGTTTTTGTAGGAAAAATGAGATAAATAAACAATTTACAGCAAGGTATACACTGCAGCAAAATCGAGTTGCTAAAAGGAAAAATTGAATCATCATGGATATGGTAAGAAGTATGCTGAAGATAAAACATTTGCCAGATGAATATTGGGCTGAAGCTGTACATTGGACAACATATATTTTAAATAAATGCCTAACCAAATCTGTTATGAATAGAATTTCGGAAGAAGTGTGGAGCGACATAAAGAAGCATGTCACCCACATGAGAGTATTCGGTTGTGTGGCTTATGCACACATTTCGGATCAGCTAAGGAAGAAGTTGGATAGTAAGGGGGAGAAGTGCATATTTATTGGATACAGAGAAGAATCCAAGTCTTACAAGTTATATAACCCATTTACCAAGAAGTTTTTTATAAGAAGAGATGTACAATTCATTGAGGAAGAAGCTTGGGATGGAAGAATTGAGAAAACTCTGAATGTGAAAAGTTGTTTATCTCATGATGGTGATGAGGAAGAAATGGTTGAAAGAAACACCTCATTAGCAGCACCACCTCCACCAACACAAGGACAACAAGGGACACCCCAAGCAGGTATGAGAATACCCTTGAGAAGTGATAACAGTGCTTTTCCAAGCACATCACAAGGAGCAGATTTGAGTGCTTCTACAAACACAATTTCAACAAGGGAAAGAGGAAAAAGATTTAGAAATTTGAATGACATTTATGAGTAAGAGCCAGCAAATGAAGGTATGAACTCTTTATTTTCATTGTATTGTCATGTACAGGATCCTATTCATTTTGAAGAAGCAATAAAAGATAAGAAATGGATAGATGTTATGGATGAAGAAATGAATGTCATAAAGAAAAATAAAACATGGGAATTGGTTGATCTCCCAAAAGGTAAGGAAGTCATTGGAGTGAAATGGGTCTATAAGACCAAAAGCAATGTTGAAGGAAAGATTGAAAGGCACAAGGCAAAACTTGTTGTCAAAGGCTACAAGCAGCAACAAGGAAAAGATTATGAGGAAACTTTTGCACCGGTTACAAGAATGGAAATAGTAAGAGCAGTGTTGTCCATAGCAGCACAACACAAGTGAAAAGTTTACTAAATGGATGTGAAATCAACATTCCTGAATGAAGTATTGATGGAAGATGTTTACGTTGAACAACCTCTGGGCTATGAGAAAGAAGGTTAAGAGCACAAAGTTTGCAGATTAAAGAAAGCTCTTTATGGGTTGAAACAAGCACCAAGAGCATGGTAGATTAGGATAGATGCCTATCTACTGGAAAATGGGTTTGAGAAATGTGAAGGAGAACCCACATTATACATCAAGGAGAAAGATGGTAAGATGCTGATTATTGTTTTTTATGTTGATGATGTGATATTTACAGGTAATGATGCTTACCTCATTGAGAATTTTAAAACAGTCATGAAGGATGATTTTGAGATGACTGATATGGGATTGCTGAGATACTTTTTAGGAAGAGAAGTAGAGTAAAATGAAAACAATTTTTTTTATTTCTCAAGCAAAGTATGTGAATGAAGTTTTGAAAAGATTTAATATGCAGGATTGTAAGGCAGCAATTACTCCCACAGTAGTGGGATTGAAACTTAGCAAAGAAGACAGCAGGAAGGATTTTGATCCAAGTTTGTACAAGAGCATAGTTGGAAGCCTCATGTATTTGACTACAACAAAGCTGGAGATTATGCATGTTGTGAGTTTAATTTCCAGATTTATGGAAAGGCCAAAGGAGGCACATTGACAAGCAGCAAAAATAATTTTGAGGTATGTGAAAGGAACAAAGAGGTATGGAATTTTATATACAACTTCAGAAAATTTTGAATTGATTGGATATACTGACACTGATTGGGTTGAAAGTATAGATGATCGTAAAAGAACCTCTGGTTATGTTTTTCATATGGGTTTAGGAGCCATTTCATGGGTTTCTAAAAAACAGCCAATTGTGGCATTATCTACAGCAAAAGCGTAGTATGTGGCAGCTAACAGCAGCGTGTCAAGAAGTTTGGATGAGAAGAATGTTGAGGAGTTTATGTCAAGGACATGTAAAAGGGACAATGATTTATTGTGACAATAGCTCAGCCATAGCATTGTCAAAGAATTATGTGTTTCATAAAAGAACTAAACACATAGATGCCAAGTTTCACTAAATCAAGGAGCTAGTGAGCAATGGAGAAATAATTTTAAAACATTGTAGAACAAAGAAGCAGTTTGCAGACATACTGACAAAGCCGTTGGTGCAAAAAAGTTTTAATTACTTGAGAAAATGTTTGGGTATGGAAGAAAGTCCAGCAGTGGAAATTAAGGGGGAGCGTTGGAATTTAATTCCAACTGCTCATAGAGCAGAGACGACATATGGAAATCTGAAGGACAATGGGAGCAGCAAATCCCTAGTTCAAAACTTCACGCAACCAGTCACCTCCCGCCTTAACCATCCACCCACCTCATTAAATTCTCCAGCAACCACACTTGTATTGAACACGCAGCCATAAATTTTCCAGGGGAGTAGCAAACCATGAGCAGCAAAGGGAATGGCACCCACTAGATGAAGTGACATCATAGACAGATCCCAAAATCAATTGGGTAAATTTTTGTCTAATTTATTATATGCCACACTGAAAACGTGAAATTTTTTCGCTGATTTGCACCCGTCTTCAGAAATATGTGTCATTAGTAGTTTACCTTTTGAACCCGCAACCAGGGGAGAGAAAAAAATAAAATTCAAGATCTCTGCCTTCTTAGATTTCAATGTTTGGCAAATCGTCCTGGTGGTCCTCCCATGCTTCGCATAACTGGAATCGAGTTTCTCAAAGAGATTTGAAGAGACTAGGCGCAAACTGGAAGACTATGCAAAATCTTTTGGTGTGCAACAGCAGTAACAGATCGGTGGCGGTGGCGGCGGTAGCTTTTTTCAATCATCAATTCTAACATGCACAGGCAGCTTGCAGCAGATCCTGATGTGTCCACAGGTTCCACGTCCAGGCAGCTTCGCAGATCTGCACATGGAGAAGATTGACTCACGTTGGCTCTACAATTCCACCAAAGTGAGCTTACAGACAGTTCAACTCATCTTTCAAGCTTACGGCTCCTCCACACAGATCGATGCCCACCACGATTTGTGTACGCCTCCAGCAGGTTCTCAGCCAAGCTTTGAACCTTACGGCTCCTCCATGCTCTTTCTGTGAACTTTCTTTGCCACACGCTTCCACAAACATGAACTCAGCTCTCACGAAGACGAATTCAGCAACACACAGCCTCCTCTCAGACTTTACGCAAACCGCCTTTCAGTCACACAGGCACAAACTCAGCTAGCTTCAACCTGCAGCTCTGATACCATGATAAAACTAACTATTGATCAAATAGCTGTCCAGATGAGAACCTGGAGAGTGTATACACACATACAGACACTTTGATCGTTGAATCAAATGAGCCTAAATTATATAGGCTTTCACTCTAACGGGGTGGTTTCAACCGCTCCCTCGATATTAGAATATGAGATCTATGATTAGAATCTCAATCCTTTATGACAACAACTTAACCATGGATTTCTCCATTAATTCCAACATTTATGCCATCTCTGTCTAGCATTCAACAATTTTTTTTAAACCTCTGTATTGTAGAGGAGAACTTTTTGTTCTCTCTATTTGTTTGGAGTAAATCAGAAATTCCAACATTACAAATTCTGATCTTATTATCGACTTCCTAAATTTCGACAGTCCTTGCGAAGGCATCCTTGAAGACAAAGAAAATGAAACCAAAAAGAAATCCCAGGATTTTTATGGATATTTTAGTTGATGGTGAGCGAGGAGGAACCATTATAATGGAGCTTTTTGCAGATATTGTACCTAAAACTGCAGAAAATTTTAGAGCACTCTGTACAGGAGAGAAAGGTATTGGTCGAACAACAAAGAAGCCTCTGCATTACAAAGGATCCACTTTTCATCGAATAATTAAAGGATTTGTAGATCAAGGAGGCGACTTTTCAAACAAAGATGGTACTGGAGGAGAAAGTATATATGGTGGGAAATTCGCGGATGAAAATTTTCAGTTAGGTCATGATGGCCCCGGTATTCTATCTATGGCCAATGCTGGTCTGCACACCAATGATTCTCAGTTTTTTATTACTGTTGCAGCTGCACCTCATCTCGATGGCAAGCATGTTGTCTTTGGAAGAGTTGTGGAAGGAAAGGAAGTTATGAAGAAATTTGAGCGGTTACCTACTGCAGATGGAGGCAGACCTGTTGTTCCAGTTAAGATTTCCAATTGTGGTGAAGTTTCTCCGGGCAAAGATAATGGTATAGTTTCTATTGATGAAGATAAAAAGAAAGGAAAGAAACTGAAGGCCACAGAACAAGCAGGGTCAAGTGATGATGATAGTCCAGGGAAAACGCGTAAAAGGAAAAAGCATAGGAGGGTGCGAAAGGATCGAAGAAAGAGGAGAAGTGGCCATTATTCTTCTGATTCAGACACCTCATCGGACACTGATTTAGATTCAGACACCTCTGACAGCAAGTCTGATACTAGCACTTGAAGTGAAAATGACAGGGCGAGAAGAAAGAAGAAATCATCTAGAAAAAGTAAGCATAGACATAAAAAACGACGGAGGGATAAGCGGAGAGGGAAAAGACATGGTCGAAAAGTGAAGAGATCAAGAGGAAAGTCTAAGTGGAGCTCAGATAGTGACACGGAGAGTGAGAGTTCAAGTAAGAGTGATACTGGAAGTGATAGTGACAGTGATGTAGGTAAGAGAAGTGTGAAATCAAAGACATACTCCCGTACAGTTGAGAAGCCTCAAAATTCTGACAAGCAAGGCATTGAAGAAGAAAAATAAATCGTGGTCGAAGATATTGTGGAGGAAGGCGAATTAGTGAAAGAGAGCGAGGAAAAAACCAAAGAGATGGATGTTGTTGAAGTTAAGGCTGACAGGAGTCCAGATTCTCGATCTCCTCAGGGTTTGAGCAGAAGCCCAAAAAGGAGCCCAAGAAGTCGTAGCCCAGAGAGCACACCTAAACGTGTGCGAAGAGGTCGTGGGTTCAGCCAGCGTTACTCTTATGCCCGTCGTTATCGTACTCCTTCTCCAGACCGCTCTCCCCCAAGGTCTCATCGCGTCAGTGAAACGAGTATTCCTGAAAGGGACAGATATTCAAGTTATAGGAGTTACTCTGAGCCCTCGGAAGAGTTTGAGCAGTAGAAGCCCAAGAAGTCGTAGTCCAGAGGGCAAACATAAACGTGTGCGAATAGGTCGTGGGTTCAGCCAGCGTTACTCTTATGCTCGTCGTTATCGTACTCCTTCTCCAGACCCCTCTCCCGCAACGTCTCATCGTGTGAGTGAAAGCAGTAGATATGAAAGGGACAGATATGAAAGTTATAGGAGTTATTCTGAGCGCTCTCCAGGAAGACATTACAGAAACCCACCAAGAGGCAGGACTCCTCCAAGGTACAGGAGGAGCAGAAGTCGAAGTCTAAGGCGCAGTCGTAGTCCTGCAGATGAACGTCCTCGTCTAAGTGATCAGTTGCGCTATCGTCTTGGTCCACGAGATTCATACGAAAGTAGAGAAAGGAGGGGGCGGTCCCCCTCAAGGAGTAGAAGCTCTTCTATGTCAAGATCATCCCGGAGCTTGCCTGCGGACAATCGTCGCACTGCTTCTAGTGATAAACAGAAATCAGGACATTCCCTCAGGGGGCAGCGGTCACCACCGAGCAAATCAAGATCTCGAAGCCGAACACCACCGGGAAATGGGAACCTTGTCTCATAGGGTGATGGAAGTCCTGATTCACGTTCCAAGTAATTATGTAGTATTGGCCATTGAAGGATTGATAATGGATTTATTGAATCCAACAACTAAGGGTGTTATTGATGATGTGCTTTGTTTTGGGAAGGGCACAACTTGTGAATGACATAGCTTTTTTTGAAATTTTAAACAAATTTTCTTATTTTGTAAGGATGGTTATTAAAATAGAAATATCTCTTCACTTTACTAAAAATTTGGAGGTCAGGGATGAAGCTTCTATCAAGTAGTATTTTTTCTACAAATTTGATACTTTGGAAAAGGGGTAAAATATTTTGTATATGTATCAAACTTAATTGGTATAAAGTGGAAAATTGACATTGGCTTATAAAAAAATGGAAAATCACTTTAGGATTTGGTGTAATTGTTGGTTGTTTCAAGGTGGGAGGATAATTATGGTTAAGGTAGTTGTATAGATCATTTTACTTTACTAGCTAGTTCTTACTAAAATTCCCAAGAGCATTTTAAAATTTATTCGGAAAATATGTTTTTAATTTATGTGTGCCAAAAAAAGGAATACAAAAGCAATACTCTTGGTTATATGGGAATAAATAGCCCTGGCTAAAAATAAAGGAGGTTGGGGTATCTACGATATTTTTATTCATGTTGATCCCATGGCAACCAAAAGTAGTTTGTGTATGTTCTTTCAAGGGGATTTATGGAGCAATATTATGAGGGTTAAGTACCTTAAAAGTACTACATTGGAGGATTGGATAAGGTACACCAATAGGATCCCTTCTAAAGTTTTTTTAATCTTAAAAAAATTGGTTGGGATTTCCTCAAATTGAAAGAGTGGATGACTTAGAAGGTGGGTTCGAGTCAAAGGTAAATTTTAACTTGGGAAGCCTTTTAAAGGAGGGATTGGCAAGGTCTTGGCATTTTTATTTTATGTAGAATGGATGAAGAATCAACCAACCATTTATTTATTTATTTTTCATTTAGAGTTTAAATTTGACAAATTGTTATTAATTTTTTCGATTGAAAATAGATTGGATTCGTTTGTCTTTAGATGTTTGTTTCTGGAATTGGGTTAAAAACAATTATTGTTCTAGTTTCCATTACTTGCCGGCCTATGTTTTATGGTGGATATTGAAACATTGGAATACGGTTATTTTTGAAAATAGTCAAATTAATCCCTTTATGACTACCTTCTACATTAGAAATTGTTTTAATGAACAAGTTCCTAATCAAATTTCAACTAAGCAAAAATTAATATGGATGTCTATTCTAGTGGCTTCTTTGATGGAGCTTGTGTCAATGGAAACTATGGAGTTGGTATGGTAATTGATATCAACCCTTATTCTAATATGCAAATGAAGTTAGAAATTGGCTTGTTGGTCCTTCTTGAGATTGTTGCTCATGAGAACTTTTTATAGTTTTTCATTTTTGGGGATTCTAAAAACATTATTCACTGGATTAATAGGAAGGCTATTATGTGTGGAATTGATCTTGAATGTTGGTAGATGAAGATAAGGGAATTACAAGAACAATATGATGAGTTAAAGGACAGACAAATTTGCATATGTTCTAACAATATTGCTGATACACTATCTAAATAAGAAATTTTCTTAAACATTAGTGAATGTCGTCTAAATTTTTATTAGATGGGCATGTGTAGACTAAATATTGTTTTTTCCATGTTTTAACAAGTATTCTTGAAGGGTCACCATTAGATTATGTTTTAATGGTAGTTGAATAGTAAAGTGACTAGTTATGTCTAGAAAAGTGTCTATGCGCTATTTTTGAGAGCTAAAAGTGTTTGTATATTTTGTTTTATATTAAAAAAGATACTTTTTTGTTGAGAAATTCCTTTCAAATAAACATTCCTTATTCGATGAATAAACAATTTAGAATAAATAAATTATAAATTTCAAAAAAGTAAGTTGTTATTTTATTTTACTTTTACAATAGCCTTTTAACTCGAAAATAACTTCAATCAGATCTAACACATGTCATCATGAATTTTTTTTGGTTTATGTTACTTTTAAATATTCATAGAAAGTTAATGTGAAATACTAGAATTTCTTAAGCTACCTTGAGTAATTTTTCCAAGAAATTTAACTTTGAACAATGGTGCATTGTAGCCTAGGAATCACCCCTAAATAAAGGGAAACATAATCAACCATAAGATTGCACTTAAAAAGAAAACAAAACCCTATTCAAAACATTTTATTTTTTATTTTTCCTTGAACTCATCCTATGGCTCCTCAATGAGTCCATGCATTTTAGTAGTGATACCCTACAGATTAAAAACCCTATCATTGCCATGAAACCAAAAAAACACCTTTGAGTTTTGGAGCAGTCTATTAGAAAACTCATCTCTCCCTAACCATATAGTTATAACAAAATACAAATATGAAAAATGAAATTCTAATGAGAGGTATTCTTAAAACTTATCAAACAAATGTTATTAAATAAATTTCACTAAATCCTATGAGATAGTATGAGTAAAAATGAGCTTTGGACATACCAATGGGGACTTGGGAATGTGAATAATTTTTAATTTAAAGTGGTTTAATACGTATATACTCTTAAGCCACAATCTACCTACCAACTTTTAGATGTAACAAAATCGTATGAGATTTTGTTTAAGAAGATGAACTACAGTTCGAAACGAGTAGACTAAAAAATAATTTGTATATAATATTTACTAAAAGATCTCTCAACATTTTTAATACAAATTTATTTAAATATTAAAATATTTTAATATCTATGAGATGTATATTAATTAGTTTAAGAAAATTTAATTTCTATCGAAATTTTAGATTCAAACCTCATAGGGAAAGTTGAGAATAAAAGTCAATTTGGAAAGCTTAAACTTCACATGAGGCACCATCTTAATCACAACACTCACTCAGAATTCTAAATGATTGTCCTTTGGGAAAAACATCGATGATGACAAAGTCATCTCGCAAGTGAAATATTGATGCCGATGGAAAGCACTCAGTTGGAAAATTCATGTCAATGGAAGAAAAATCAATGTATTACACCGACAATGATAGAAATACATTTGTCCAATTTGCCGGTGAGCCATGCCGCCGACGGAATACACAATGGGTCCATTCCGATGACTGTTATGGAAAAACATCCAACTCACAGACTAACGTTGATGAAAAGACAACCAGCTAATTTGTTTGATGAGTCACAGATTGGATATTTTACTACATATCCAGGGCACAAACCTTTCCTATCTTACGTTGAGGGAAGAGAAATTGGACGCCAAAGCTCTTAGGAACAATTCTAGGACACCTCCATGACTCTTATGTGTGACGAACTTGAAATATATCTTCCCTATTGCTCAAATATTTAAGATATGTCGTGCATGGATAACTTTGTATATAATTCCCTTGTCCCTTGGCGTGGGTACCCATCATAACGATTTTGTGGCGACAATCATCACCCTGTGTCCTAGCATTGGAGCGCTTCCCACTTCACATTATGACTATCCAATCAGTCTGAAGTGGAATGGTAATTATGGTTTTAGATGTTGAAGACTAAATACCTTAGTATTCTTTAAAAAATCCAATGTTTCTATTTAGTTATATATTTTTTTTAGAAAAAGATGAGACTCTATTGGGCCCACATTGAATCTTTTGAATGGTTTCAACCTCTATTGTGCAACATCTCTAGCATTTATCAACTCATGAATGTATTCCACATAATTGGTGATCTATATTCTAACAAGCTCATAAGCCAATGAAGTTGTCCATAAGCCAATGAAGTTTTCCACAATGCAATTCACTTGATTCAGATGACCAATAAAGTAAACTAGGAGTGATGGCCATCAAATTGAGATCTCTATTCATATTGAACAACTCAACACAAAAAAAAAATATCTAATCATTAGTTATACACAATCAATACTTAAAGCACCACAATCAACATATAGATGGAAAATTAAGTTTGCGAAGACAAATTCACTCCACAAAGGCTTACAATTCCTTGGAGGTGCATTCCTTAATGCACCATGGAAATACCATCATAGTGAAGAACCTTGCTTCTTTTAGTAACCACATATCAACATGCCAAACTCATTTGAATATAAAAACATTTTAAAATACTTTACCATTCATCTTAGCATGGCCATTTACCTATACTTGCAAGTAGGTATTACCCATGCAACTTATGTAGATAGATTTATCCATAAGTTACATCTTGACATGGAAGAGCATGCAAGTATATGTTACTCATCCAAAACATCTATAATCGCAGAGACATGTCATTAAAATCTAACCAAAAGGAAATAATAGTAAACACATACATGATTACATGCATACAAGCATAATGTGAAGTAAAATACATATTTTAATATTGAACAACCAAATTGATTGGAACAAACCATTTTCCATAGTTGGCCATCTTGAGTTGGGTAATGATACCACAAGGGGAACTATCACTTCTTGGGAAGAGTTATCCAAAAGAAGGAAACTCTCTCCTTTGAAAATATAAGCAATTAGATAACTCTTCTTCCTTACTGAGTAGGGGGTCTCTACAATATCTAGAGGTGTCCCAGTTGGCTAGAGAAAAAAATGAGGAAACCCCTCACTTCTTAGTAGTCCCTTAATGGTTCTCTTGCAATCCCTTAATGGTTCTCTTACCTCTTACATCTCATGATTGTAGAACAAACATCAAATTGTGACCCCATTATTTTGGCTATGTTCTAGGACTTCTACAAGTATTTAGAAAATGCTATAGCACTAACCCAATTCGTGAATGTCATTATTTCAGATATGTTTTGGAAACTAATTCAAGTTCTATTCCCCTAGAATGCTACAACCACCATTCCACTTGGGAATGAAAACATTCTACCTCCAAAATCACTTATGTAGGTACTCATGCAACCCTTGCTAATGTTGAACACATTTTTCTACTCATGGGTCTCTACTACATTGTATCTTTCCACATTAACTCTCATCTCCATGCCTTCTCCCTCGTGCTACTGGTCTACTATCTACCACTACTAGAACTTCTGCAATGTTCCATATTTCCCCAAGCAGTGCTTCGTCATTCAAAAATTTCTCCAAACTAAATGCTCTCACCCATGCTTCCAACCTCTCAACTACTTCCTAGCCTACATTAAATTGGAATCTGGCATCCTCACTACCTCATTTAATGAGTTTTCAACATGAGGGAAAAAGGAAAATGAAATATTCAATTTGAGTTTCTCTTCATGGCTCTCACAAACTTGTGCAAGGAAATTCTCAACAGTACCCTCTACAGTTTTCATTCATTCCCACTCATAATATCATAGCCTATGTGTTCTAAATAATTTATGTCAACATATTATTTAATCAAGCAATTAGATTATATAACATCTTTCTTAGATCATCCACTTCATCTATTATAGTAGTGACATATTCACACCAACATACACTAGTAAAAAATGATGAAATCAATGACTAGGTGACTAAAAATGTTAGTCATCGCAATGATTTCAAGTGAATTACTACTAAATTTGAGAATTTTAAGTGACCAAACTAAAAATGACTAACTTAAATGACTAATTTAGTCTTGGAATAAAATATATGACTAGATAATAAGTGACCAAACTAAAAGTGATTAACTTAAATGACTAATTTAGTCTAGGGATAAAATATATGACTAGATAATAAGTGACTAAAGTAAACATGACTAACTTGAATGACTAATTTAGTCTAGGATTAAAATATATATGACTAGACAATAAGTAACAAAATTAATAATAATTAATGTAAATGACTATTATAGTCCAAGAATAAAAATATGGTGCCCAAATAACAAGTACAACAAATATATGAATAGTCATTTATGTCAGTAATTTTTAATTGTGTCACTCCATATAGGGAAAATTTCAATTTTGGCACCGAAGTGTTACATTTCACTATAGGTGTCTCTGAATCCATTTGTAGTGTTAAAATTTAGAGACAAAGAGGTCTCTAAATTTACAATGTTAAAATTATTAATACCCTTTTGCCTCTAAAGTTTAACAGTGCAGACAGATCATCTACAATTAACATAATTGCATGTATCATCTATCAACTTTACACTAGTGCCTTCATTATAATTTTAGTAAAGGTAATATTAATTAGATAACCAAATAATATTTATATTTATATTTAATATTTGGCCATAAAGTTTAATTTTTAAACTTCATTGATTTATGTTAAAAGCGTGAATTGTTTTAAATATAAGGTTAAATCTTCATATTTACATTCAATAAATAGATAAATATAACATTTCATATGTTAAACATGTGATTTCATTTAAATCTAGTATTAAATCATCATATTTACATCTGATAAATAATAAATAGATAAACCTAAAATATATATTTATAGACCTATTTAGTAAATAGGTATGATTTTTTTTTTTCCAAAGAAAAAATCGAACCCATCTATTGATTAAGTAGAAGGTTACATAGTATATGCATAAGCATTCAAAGAACTGCATTTTTCCTTTCTTTTGAAACAAAGGAAAAAATGGAGTTGCAACTGATGAGGAGATCTATCTATCAATCCTCTCAACTTTGTAAAAAAAACAAACATTTAAATGACGTCTCCGTTCAACCTCCAGGTTTCCACTTTATTGTGGAAGAACCTGAAACAGGGATGAAAGTAGACTCTATATGTTTGAAATCATCAAAAGGACGAAAAATTGGGTGGCAGACACCATTCCAATTTTCAAAGTTTTCAAAGGCATAATGTTTTAAGCAGAGAAAATACCAGTCTCCCGGATCTCCTCAATGAGGAAAACAATCTGAAACAGAGACAAAAAGTATAGACATATTCAGATAGTATCAAACAGGAATCTACAAAAACAGAAAGTATATTGTGAACAGAAACATTAGGAGTAGGAAGTAAGAGCGGCTAGAAATTAGCGAGCAAAAGGAGGTTGTTCGATCCCTCGGATCTGACCTCCTTCAACCGCTACAGTGATCCAGTGCCCCATATCTTGACAAGCACCCTCCTTATATAGGAGGTTTGCTTCACTATTTCGTTCCCTGTAAATATGACAAGCAAATATCTGGTTAAAATAAGCTTTTAATATATTTACCTTATCAAGCAAAGTAGATGAAAAGTAGATAAAATGAAATTTTGGCATGTCTATGTTCCATTGAACCATTTAATGATGTTCATAGAGTCCCTGAATATAGGTATGAAAATTTATTAATTTAAGTATTAAACTTAATTAATTTCTTAATGATGTATGAACCTTTGTTTTTTTGTAAGTCAATGTTATATTCATGTAGGAAAAAATGATTACATATAGCCAGTTACAAAACAGGTGACCTCACCTCGACTTGGTTTGTTGACAAAAATTTTCACTAGATGCAAAAAAATACAAAAGAGGGACTAGGCACATTGTCCATAAACGGCTAGGCTAGAGGCATCAAAACACATATAAAACATAAATAACACCAAATAGCATAATATTCATCCAACGCGATGGATGCAAGGTTGTCCGGGGTTGTTCCTAGATATGGTGGAGGACAAAAGTCACATTGACCACGCCCTTCAAAGTGCACCAACCAAGTCTCCAACTTTTCTACTTTTTTAGTGAGTTGATTTTGGCCTCACCAAACCAATACCAGTCAGAGAGACTTGGCTCTATAAATAGTGCATTCAATCCAATGTTTCCATCTGCTTTGCATGCTCCTCACAAAAAAATCTTTTAGTCATGTCCACTCTTTCCATTAGGTTGTTGATAAGTGCACGATAGTTCTATAGGCAGCAATATTGGATAAATTGCCCCTCATTTACCTCAAATCAATCAAACCCACGATTTCCCTTGCCACCACAGCCTCCTCTGCCCCAACGACTCTGCTTTTGAACCCTAAAAACCCCACCTCTGCTATCCCTCCGCTTACCTCCTCCATGACCCCATGCACACCCACACTAGCAAGTCATGCATGCCCCCACATTCTTTCCACTGTGGTGTGGATCCAACATGATAATTTTTTGAGTATGCCACCCCCATAGGGCCATGGATGACAAGGGAGGGAGAACACCCACACCACACCAGGGGCTTCATAATTCACTAAGGTCGAGGAAACCTGCCATGTGCAGAGTCTAAAGACTAGACCCCCCACTATAGAAAACAAACACCACCAACGAAGGAGCCAAATGTCGTCTCCCACCACCACCAGGAAGCACAAGGACACCTCCCACTACCAGATGGGAAGAAGGCTCCTATTGGAAACCAAATATGTATGATAGCCAATATCTCAAGAATTCAATTTCTCTATCCATATTTATTCGTCAAATACTCATAATGCCCCTTAACCTGACATTGTGCCAAGATTATGTACCCAAGCTCACGCAGTGGACTAGAGACAGGATAAAAACCCCTACAATGTCACCATCTTAGAGCTTAAAGGTGTGATTGTGAATTGGAGACAATATCAAAACCCCTGCAACATCACCATCTTGGAGCTCGAAGGTGTGGCCTGCGATAATGAGAGGGTTTTCAAGCTTAACATCATGGTATTTGGCCTTGACAGAACAATCTTTCCTTTCATTTTCAACTGCAAAAATTTAGATTCCCTCGACCTGTTGGAAAGCTGTTTGACTGGCAAGATACCAATGAAGCTCCAATATATGGTCAATGTAATCTAATTCCCTTGTCATGAATCCTCTGCTGTTATCTAAATAACAGGCTCAAAGGAAAAGGTGGCAGACTTTGTTCATTTAAAGAATGGATCCAAAGGTAGTTTTGGCCCTTGGGTACCTTGATATTGAATACTTCAAAAGGCAAAAATTGACAGAGAAATGTGATTTGTATTCGTTTGGAGTAGTGTTACTAGAGTTCTTGTCTGCAAGGGAAGCACACTAGCAGAAAAAGGAAAGCTTGAAAAAATCATTAACCCTCACCTTGTTGGGACCATCAACCCTGGTTCTCTGAAAATGTTTAGGTAGACTACCGAAAAGTTCTTGGAAGAGATGGGCTTCGATAGGCCTTCCATAGGAGATGTTCTATGGAACCTGGAATATGCATTTCAACTCCAGAATATATCCATGCAAAGTGATCTAGATGAGAATAGTACAAATCATATTGCAGATTTTCCTTTGCACTACCCAGATCCTAAGCCTTTTGGTTCAAGTTCAATATGACTTCAAGTCTTGTATGAAAGTTCCCAATTTATAGATTTCATTAATGAGCATGTGGCATTTTGGAGTTCTCAACATCCCACGAAGGGATAGTTGTGAGAATTTACCTATTGTTTCGAACATGTTCTCCTTCAGTGGATATGACACATAATGGATCCATACCTTGGTGCAACAGTTCCTTACCTCAGGATTTTTGCACAAGATTCAGGGAAAAGTGAACACAAAACACTAGTGGCTTTGATTTGGGAGGAGAGCTACAAGTATGTAAAAGAGATTGAGGGTGCATGTATTATGTTTCTTTTCGCTGCCGAGAGCATGAGACTTTTTATACTAGCGTAATTGGATGAGGTGTTGGTGAATCCTCCTGGGAGGTGATCACAAAATAGGACTCCTTTACCATGTTCCAAATTTACCAAATTAGCACATGCAGACAGAACATTGGTGAGTGTGAAATGGTTAGGTTTGGTACTTCTTTTTTGCATATCACATTAAAAATCCAGTGACTCCTCGTAAAATCCTCTCCTCATGTAATCAACCACCATTACATATGATTAAACCACATTTGGTCTATTCGAACAAGATGGTGGCATTGGTTTTGGGTTTCAAGGAGTTTGGGAAAATATTATTTTTGTGACCCCATTTTCATAATATACCTTGGAGATTCGGTTAATTTTAAAGTAACACCTTCCATTACCCAAGAATAACCCAAGGGAGTAGGAGGGCCTGTTACATTACTCATGGTTAAGGCCACTCTCCTTTGATAAGGTTAAATAATTACACTTCAATGCTAAGTCGGGGCCTCACAACACAACAAATAGGGCCATGTAAAACCTGCATAAAAAAAGGAGCCCTACCTTTAGTTCTTCCCTTCTTCAATCATGCCTTATGTTCTTTAGTCAAAGAGATTTTCAGAATTATTTCAGGTCCTCAAACTTGGTAAAACCCCTCATTGATTGCCAATCCCCATTCACTTCAGTGTTTACCTCCACACCAAGTGCCCCTAGCTCAAGAGGCTTCATACTACCTTCCATTGCGCATCACTTCGTTACAGTCAAGTGTGGAAAGGTTTTGTGCACCCAATTCACAGGTTACAATGCTTCAATGGTAAAAAATTCTCCATGGTTCTCCTCTTGTTCCCTTTGCATTATTATTTATCTTCACTTTCTCTCCATTTTTTTTCCAAAAGTTCTTCTATTCCCCCTTCCTTATTCCTCAAGTCTATCCCTTGATTGATTAATTTAGTTAAATATAAATTTTTCCCAATTCCCTCACAACTTTCCCTCAATGAAGTTTCTCTCCTAAATGTCAAGATTCATATATATTTCCCACTTCAATTTCAATAATACATACAGTTGAAAGAATATTTACATCATGATAAAATGTGGCATAATACCCATACTAATTATTAAATATTAATAATCTTAATTATATTTACAAAATGAATGGTTTAAAAATATACCTTATAGCCTTCTAATAGAAAAAGTTTGGAAATTAAAAAAAAAAATACCAACACACACCATATAATAATAGAAACCAACATGCATCTTCGAAGAAAACACAAAATATTTTATATATTATTTAACTTCAAATTAAATAATATATATCATGGCTATATAATATTAAATGTTTTGTTGTTTTTGTACTCTAACTCACTCTATAGAATTTAGTGTATAACATTTTTTACTTTCTTCTACTCTATAGATCTAAGTTTTTTCCACTCTATAAAGACATAGACATCATGTTTGGATACTTTAAAAGAAATTTATAAGAAAATCATATCATTAGTAATATGAGACACCATTTGGTGATGGTTGCATTTATTTTATCTTAAATAAATAGATGGAAATGAGCAGTTTCACAATTGTCGTTTATAAAAAGAGTTGGTGGGACGATTTGAACTTTGGTGGAGAAGAATTGAATTTTTTGAATTGTAATTGGTGCCAAATTTCCTCAAAAATTTTTCCACCCCTGTAATATCTGCAGTCTCCTTCA
Organism: Pinus albicaulis; assembly: GCA_034641835.2. Classification (NCBI taxonomy): domain Eukaryota; kingdom Viridiplantae; phylum Streptophyta; class Pinopsida; order Pinales; family Pinaceae; genus Pinus; species Pinus albicaulis. The sequence goes on from CM076570.1 coordinate 918,785,049, forward strand.
CACAACTACCCTCTTTGTTCATTCAATCGCTCCCTCGCAGCTTTCTGCTGCCAATGGAAAAACTCCCCAGGCTTACCCATAGCAGGTCTCACAAGCTGCTATGGGAAATAAGAAAAACCACTGCCAAATCGCGTGCAAAGGCATAGCAATGGCAGATCACTTGCAAAGGCTCAGCAATGGTGGATATAAGAGGAAGGCAAATTTTTTGACCCTCAGCCAAAGAAATAAGAGAACCCACTGAAATGGCACTGAACCCCTCACGAATAGGTGCCCTACTTCTCTCGCAGAAAGCACAAAGAATCTATCGGATGAGAATACCCATCTGGAGAACAAAAAGCCTAATTCGCCATCACTTTTTTTAGATCTCAAGATCATGGTGGCATTGCCCTTGACTCCTCCTTCAGGTTTGTTGTCTGACATTTCCAAAGCTGTTTCAGAAATTTTGCATTCTGAAACCCATAATAGTGCGAAACTAAAAATGAGATCTATGTCATATTTTTGCTCGAGAGAATGGTGGGGTTTGTTAGGAGAGTACCCTTTTCATCATAGAAATAGTGGGCCCTGTAAAATGGTGGGGTTTGTTTTGAGAGTTTTCTTTGCATCATAGAAATAGTGGACCCTTTAAAATGTTTCAACACGAATATTTTGGACACTTATTCTTTTATTATTGCTGGAGTGGGGTTTTAACAAGTTTGCATTGATGTGCAAATTACACTTTCTCCAAGTTTGCAGTTGAAGTTATTGCAAGCCTCAAATATCAGTAGCTGTCGAAGAATGTTTCCATTTTGCACTAAAATGCCGAAGGATCTTGCAAGTAAGAAATTGATTCAAATTTTACATTCAAATTGTTTTCCATTTGTTTATATTTATTTCGAATATCGCTAGCCAAAATATTCCTGAAAATGGGTATGGTGCAAACGTTTCCAGCATTAATTATTTAGACATTGAGCTAAAATGACTAATAGGGTTTTGTCCAAAATTAGTAGCAGTTTAATGAATATGAAATAAATTCCCGAAATATATTAAAAAAATTCCATAACATGTAGCTTTGGGGCGGATTCTTCTTCGATTCTCCATTTTCTACATCATTCCATGACTGGGTCACTTTATTCTTTGCATTTTCTATCAAACCACCCTTACATTTGAGGCGCTGAGCCATATTCTGACCATATTAAGTTAAGCTATTTGCATTTTAATTTCGGTGATCTACACAAAATGTTTTGCTTTGAAACTCGCCAAGATCGGCTATCCGTGGTCAATGTCGTCATTTCTCTACAAGTCACCCAAATAAAAAACAAAATCATTTGTCTACAAGTTAATCTCCCCATCGTCATGATAAGCACACTTGACCTTTAAGTCTATTTTTCTTAGGCTAACATCAAGATTCAGTCAAATTACACACTCTACAATGCATCTTTGATGAAACCCAAATAATTCAGGCTGGAAAAGGAAATTTCTCCATAAGCAACTCCATGAAAGAATGAAAAGGCAACTATACCATAGGTTAAGGTTCTTTGGAAAGTTGATTTGCTATATTTATTTCTTTGAACACAAAATGAAAAGAGTCGATCTCCTATTTTATTCAATTCTTTGAACTTCTTGAAAGACAAAGGCTTCTTTGAAAAGCTGATCTGCTATTATATGTAATTCTTTGAGAACATTGTGAAAATACCAGCGTTATTCCTTAATAATTTCTCCATAAGCAACTCCATGAAAGGTTGCTTCCTTGTGAACTTCTCCAAAGGAAACCACACCATAGTTGATCTATGATTCCTTGTATTCCTGATATAGTCTCTTTACGGCAACAATTTGTCCATCACAAAGTTTACCCATATACACTAACTCGAACCCTCCAACCCTAATTTCATTCTCCTCTTGGAAGCAAATTGTAGACTAAGGAAGTGCTTCGTGAGAGAATATAGGCAAATTGCCCATCTCACGCCCAGGCTAATGTCTAGAAACAACCCCTTCAGGAGGAGGTTTTCTGATCTTCATATGATAATAAATTAGGGACAGTATCGCTAGCAGCGCAGCTCCTCCAACGACGCAGGTTTTCTGTTCTTCAGATCATAATAAACTAGCAATTGCTCCTTAAAAGGAGCAAAAGGACACTGAAGGAATTAAACCATTATTTAATACTTTGGAAAATATCAGTAGTGAACGAACTCAGTGTTACACGAGCCTCTGTAACCATTTGTTGCTGGGTCTAATCAGGTTTAAGATATTCTAAAAAGTTTAATTAAGCACAAACTGAAAGGAAAATGTTCATTGCATGAAGGCATTCTAGAAATTTGAGAATGATATCCACTTTATCTTTAAGACAAATTTAAAGTGTTAGGGGGATAAAAGGAAAAAAAAAGAGATAATAAAGGAAAATTAATGACATACATAATTCTCACATCAAGCTATCCTACTTTTGACTAGGACAGAATGAAATGGAATCACTTTTCAAAACTGCAACGCTAAAATGCAACTAATTGGACCATTTCCATGGTCAACCTTTTCCCTACAAAAATTCTCCCTTTAAAATGTTTCACTTAGAAACATTTAAACAATTTTGTTTTCAGCCAGGAACTGTCCATTGTTACCATGGATTAAGACTGTTGGGAAGTTAGATTTATTTATTGTTGGCACTACTGTATGCTATTACTATAATTTCAAATTAGGGACTGGCACTATTGTATGCTATTGTTGTAATTTAAAATTAAGGACAAGAACAAAACATCGTCATTATTTTCAATGATTATAGTTAAAATCCCTTTTCGTTCCCAATAATATCTTTCTTTAAGCACAGTCAGATAAATTTCAATCCTCATGGGAAAATTAATCTCAGGCTTGAATTTTTATCCAAATAGTTTTAGTTTAAATTGTTTGGTGGTTTTCTGACATATCTAAGAAAGCTCCACATGACAGTTGGCATGAAAAATAAAATGGATTCAATAATAAAAACATATTTGATGCAAAGATTAACCATTAAATTCACTAGCAGCCCCACAAACACCACTCCAATGAAATTGGACGAAACAGCCTCCCAAAAAGGAATATCCAGTATTGTGGCTGCAATGGCTCCAGTGATCCGGATTTATGCAGGAACGCAACAGAATAAACACATAACCATAAAGATAGAGATGCAGCGGAAATAACACTTCATTTCATTAATATCAAAGAACTGAAATTTGCTTACAGACAAAAAGGAAATAAAACTAGCTAGGGCACTGGTAGCTATCTCTGAGAAGAGATGTGGCGGCTACAGGCCTCTGAACTGCTTTACAATGAGGCGCGAGGGCCTATTTATTATTGAGAAACAATGGAGAACCCTAAACATCCCAAAAACCTAACCCTAGGAGATGAAGCGCCAAAACTATGGGCCCCGTTTGGGTAGATTGGTGTTTCAACTTCCCAGGGACGTAAATTTGGCATACTATCTCCGTTTGACGCACATGATACATCATTAGAAAGCTCTATCCGAGGACTACAACTGTCAGGAAAAATTTTATCAAAAAATTCGCTGGCGCTTTCATACCCAAAAAACGTCGTTTAGGGCCTCAAAACGGCTCCGGAAGTTCAGGACCCGAAAAACTGCTAAAAATAGTAAGTTATGCCAAAACGGAAAAACCGAAAGAGACAATGGTGGGGGCCAAGTGGAATAGGCGGGTGGCCACCAATATCCACCTGGATCATTCCTCCCCCCTTAGGAAGCAATGGTCCCCATTGCGTTAAGTTCCTCCATGAGATGAGGAAATTTCTGCTGAACTTGGTCCCTGGTGAACCACTTTCCTTGGTGCGGGAGTTGGCCAGCTTTGACAACCCGATACAGTTGGATCCTCTGTTGGCGAGTGTTCTTAATTTGCATGTCCATGATACAATCTGTGGTGGCCTGTTCCATGCAGTCTGGGTTTAACTCTGTTGGTGTGAGTTGTTCTGCAATGTCCGAAGTGTCCGGTAGAGGTGGGAAGTAAGGACGAAGGCGATCCACATTGAAGACTGGGTGCAGACCAAGGAATGGTGGAATACTAAGCTCGAAAGCATTGTTCCCTACAGCCTTGGTGATGGTGTACGGCCCGTATCGGAGCGGGCGAAGCTTGCGGTGAGGTCCAGTGAGGCGCTCCTTCTGCAAATGCAACCATACTTTATCACCCACCTGGAAGTTGTGTGGCACCCGGTGTTGATCATGGCGCTGCTTGTACTTCGCATTAGCTCTGTCCAATATATCATGAACCTGTTGGCGGATGTGTTGAATGCGCTCGATGAAGCTACTTGCTTTGTCAACTTCAGACTGGACGTGCGCTGAATCGGCCTGAGCAGCTGCAAATGGCATGGCTATGTCAATGGGACATAGTGGCTGGAATCCCAAGCCCACCTGAAAGGGGCTATGGCCAATTGAGCTGTGGAGAGCCTGGTTATAACTATGTTGTACATAGGGGAGGCTCTCATCCCATGTGCGTGGATGCTTTGAATTGTACATGCGCAGAATGTGTACAATCATTCTGTTGACGACCTCTGTCTGGCCATTTGTTTGGGGATGGAAAGCTGTGGACTTGGTGAGCTTTGTGTCCATCATTGACCAGAGGCTGGACCAAAATGTGCTGAGGAACCTGCTATCTCGATCTGATATGATAGACTGTGGGATCCCAAAGTGAACCCATACTCGTTCAAAGAAGAGTTTAGCAGTAGCTTCTGCTGTGATATTCTTCTTATAGGCCACCATAATGGCCATCTTCGAGAATCTATCAACGACCACGAAAACACAGTCATTGCCATTCTTAGTAGAGGGCAATCCCGACATGTAATCCATGGAGATGGATTCCCATGGTCGACTAGGGGTAGGTAGTGGAGTATATAGGCCTTGCTTCTTGATGGTCGGCTTAGCAATGGCACAAGCAATGCAGGATCTGATGTGCTTCTCGACATCCTTTCGAAGGTTCGGCCAATAGAAATACTTCTGTAGTATTGCTACTGTTTTCTCGACCCCGAAATGCCCAGCAACCCGACTGTAGTGTGCCTCCCATATCATCTTGGCACGCTCGCTTGAAGGAACACACAAGTGTCCCAGGTGACATAAAAGTGCATCTTGGAGGTGAAAATTTGGAACTTGCGTGCCCCCCAAGAGTGCCTTGTAAGTGTGGCCGAACTCTGGGTCACTCTCATAGAGAAGCGGCCAATCAGAAGTCTCGTGCCCACAAGAGTTGAGCACGGTGGTGAGCGCCACGATCGGTGGTCGGCTGAGGCAGTCTGCAACATTATTGGTGCTACCCTTCTTGTACTTGATGTTCAAATGAAACTGTTGCAGATATGTGGACCACTTCTGATGGCGATCATTCTGCAACTTCCCTTGTGTCTGTATGAGCTGCAGGGGCCGGTGGTCTGTGTGGATGATTGTTTCCTTCCCCAAAATGTAATGCTTCCATTGTCGACAGGCTTGCACAATGGAATACATTTCTTTGTCATAGGTGGGATACTTGTGAACTGTCTCAGACAATGTCTCACTGTGATATGCCACTGGATGTCCCTGTTGAGTAAGAACTGCCCCAATAGCATAGTCGGAGGCATCTGTCTCGATCTCAAATGGCTGTTGCAAGTCTGGTAAAGTGAGCACTGGGGCAGAACAGAGGCGGTTTTTCAGTTCTGTGAACGCCTTCTGTTGAGGTTCCAACCAAAAAATTTTTGCTCTCGCTCCTCCCTTGGTAACTTGACTCAAGGGCCAAGTGATATGAGAGAATCCCAACACGAACCTCCGATAGAAATTAGCAAGACCCAGAAAGCTGCGAAGCTCTGTTATAGTGGTTGGGGCTGGCCAATCCCGAATGACTTGGATCTTGGCCGGATCCACATGCACCCCCCTTTCATCAATAATGTATCCCAGATATTGAACCTGGGTCATGCCAAACGTGCACTTCTCCAAATTGGCACACAACTTGTGTTGCCGCAGTGTTTGGAGGACTTGTCGGATGTGATGAAGGTGCTCTTCCCAAGTCTTGGTGAAGATCAGAATGTCATCCAAGTACACCACTACGAATGAGTTGGTGAATGGCCGCAAGATGTCGTCCATCATCCTCATGAAGGTTGCGGGAGCATTCGTCAACCCGAAAGGCACGACCAGCCATTCAAAAAGGCCTTCCTTGGCTTTGAAGGCAGTCTTCCACACATCAGAGGGTTCAATTGGTACCTGGTGATACCCAGACTTCAAGTCGATCTTACTGAAATATTTTGCACCTTGGAGTTGGTCCAAAAGGTCATCAATCCATGGGATTGGGTACCTATTCCGGACAGTGATCTTGTTCAGCGCCCGATAGTCAATACAGAGTCTCCACGTCCCATCCTTCTTCTGTACCAACACGATCGGGCTCCCACAGGGCGATGAACTGGGTCTAATGTGACCTTTCTGCAACAGCTCCTGAATCTGCCTCTTGATTTCATCATTTTCCAGAGCAGAGCGTTGATAGATCGGTCCATTGGGTAGCGGCGCACCTGGGGTCAGATCAATCGGGTGCTTGACCTGGCAGTGCAGAGGAACCCCTGTGGGTGAGGTGAAGATGTCCCCGTACTCCTCCACGACCTTATCCATTTGTTGTTGTCGTGCAGAGGGGCCCTGTCTGGAGGTCGTGGCCACGGTCTTCTTCTTGCCCTGGGGGCGGATCATCAGGAAAACGAATTTCCTGGTTTGGGAAATGAGCTTACTGCATTGTTTTGCAGTAACCAAAGAGATAGCGGCAGGAGGTGGTACCTCTGGTATCCTGTACAACTTATTTCCCAAAGTAACAATAACAGCACGACGCCGAGACTCATACACAGCATGACGCTTCCACAAGTATGGTTGTCCTAATAATACATCAGAAACATCAATAGGAGCAACGTCACATAATACCTCATCCGTGAAGGGCTTGATGCTATAGGGAAGGCGGCACTGCTGGCTGACGCGGAGATCTCGTCCTTGGTGAAGCCACCCGATTGTGTATGGATGTGGGTGAGCTATGGTCATCAAGCCCAACCGCTTCACGACATCTGCTGAAATGAGGTTCTTTTGGCTCCCATTGTCGACAATGAACTGTACAGGGGAGCCCTTTACCCACATCTGGTAGTGGAAGAGACGTTCCTCCTCCTCTGGATCTTCCGGTTCCTCCTTCTGGACCTTTGTAGTGGCAACAGTGGCGTTGGGCTCCGCATCAATAATCTGTTTCCCTTTTTCATTGCCCTTTTCAGGTTCTGATTCGGAGTCGGAGCATGCATCTAACTCAGAAGCCCTCATCTCAGCCACTAGCGACTGCTTGGCCCGACACTCACTTGTGTTGTGAGTGGAGCTCTTATGGAACTCACACCACTTTCCCGTGTCCTTCTTTGGCTTTATGGTGTTGTTCTTTTCTTGTGGCTTTGGTGGGTTGTCTTTAGCCGCCATGCCTTGGCTCTGTCCTTTGTTCTGTGGTTTGGAAGCACCTTTTCCTTGCTTTTGATTCGCAGATCCAAAGTCTCGCTTCTTCTGTTTGAATTTCTGCTCAATCTTGGCAGCATACCGGTATGCCGTACCAAGCGAGGAGATTTCGAGGAACTCCATTTCCTCCTGAATGTATCTGTGCAGATAGCTGCGATACTTTAGCACCAAATGTTTCTCTGAATCTTTGATACCCAACTTTGTGCGCAGGGTATGGAACAGATTCGTCAGCTCATGCACATCTTGATCCCTTTGTTGTCGCGGCGTGGTCCATTGTATGTACTTGTCCTCATAGCTCCCCACGGGATAGTACTGTTCCTTGACGGCGTCTCGGAAAGAATTCCAAGTTGGTACGGCCGAGAACAGAGAGGGTTCTGTCTGGTCCTTGTTCTCACGGTAGGTTTCCCACCAGTCCTTAACATGGGGGGTAGCTTTGAGGAGTGCAAAAATAATCTTCTCCCGGTCTGAAAAGTCATGAACAGAGAAATATCCTTCTAATAGATTCAACCATCTATCTACGGCATCTGCGTCTATTTGACCCTCAAATATGGGAATGTCAAAATTTACTTGTACCTTAAAAGGAGTCGCAACTCCAGAGTGGCTACTGGATGCAGATGCGCCACCGGTGGGCAGCCGTTGAAGGATCTGAGCGAAGTTATCCATCATCGCGTTCCTTTGTTTTTCGAGGGCCTCCTCGAGAAATATTTTGATAGGATCTCTTGCTCCCTCATCTTTCGTCCCCCATGGGCGTCCGTCGAGGTTTGCGAGGCTGATCTTGCAAAGGTTCCACCAGATCAAGCCCTAGCTCCTTATACCCCGACCTTGTTGGGGACATGCAAAGAAGGATCGAGAAAAAGCAGACCGCTCTGATACCACTGATCCGGATTTATGCAGGAACGCAACAGAATAAACACATAACCATAAATACAGAGATGCGGTGGAAATAACACTTCATTTCATTAATATCAAAGAACTGAAATTTGCTTACAGACAGAATGGAAATAAAACTAGCTAGGGCACTGGTAGCTATCTCTGAGAAGAGATGTGGCGGCCACAGGCCTCTGAACTGAGTTACAATGAGGCTCGAGGGCCTATTTATTATTGAGAAACAATGGAGAACCCTAAACATCCAAAAACCTAACCCTAGGAGATGAAGCGCCAAAACTATGGGCCACGTTTGGGTAAATTGGTGTTTCAACTTCCCAGGGACGTAACTTTGGCATACTATCTCCGTTTGACGCACATGATACATCATTAGAAAGCTCTATCCGAGGACTACGGTACATCGGGGACCAATTTTACATCAAAAAAATTCACTTTGGCAGCGCTTTCTGCCAACGTCGTTTTAGGGCCTCAAAACGGCTCCGGAATTTCAGGACCCGAAAAACTGCTAAAAATAGTAAGTTATGCCGAAACTGAAAAACTGAAAGAGACAATGGTGGGGGGCCAAGTGGAATAGGTGGGTGGCCACCAATATCCACCTGGGTCATCCAGACCATGCCCCAGTCCTTGGGAAGGGAATTGCAACAAACAACATCAACCCAAGCCATTGTAACTCCTCTATAGGACCTGCTTTATTCCTTGTTATTTCAATCATCTTATCCAGAAACCTGGAAGCAATTGAACTCCTCTTTCGCGCATAATTCACAAGTTGCTTCAAATAGAGTAAAATAAATGGTACAAGTACCATGTTTCTACAAGGCAATCCAACTTAATGTTACACAATTGGGTTAGCAAGTCTTGCGTGAAGATTCACCCCGAGCTTGGTTTGATCGTATCATGTTCATATTGAAAAGGAAAATAACCAACAATTAATCCGAGTATTAGTTATTACAACCCACTGGTTAGGACAGAGTAGGAATGTATAATTTAGACTAAATAATTCGATAAAGAGATTAGAGAAAATATAAAAGAAAGGCATCTAAAACCCAAAACATTATGTTGAAAATGTGCACTACAAAATCTGAGAAATTACCTCATAACAGCCAATATGGAGATCTTCAAGGGTTCTAACTGCATCCAGTAACCTACAAGAATCGCCACTCTGAGCTCCAGAATTGGAAGCGTGGTCAACACAAAGACTATGATTTCCTTAGGCCACCCAGTTCTCCTCATAAAACTTGCAATTTTCAACCCAATCTGTGAATCCTTGATGGACTCTTGACTCGCAAACACACTGCTACAAAAAAGCATAGCTAAAATCACTAAAGAAGTTGAGAATAATGCACATGTATTTATAATACTCCATTGAAATATTGGTGGGATGGTCTATAAGCCCAGCTCCAAGCTGGAAAGGCCTGGGCTCTCCAAGTCTTTATTCATAGCCCTCTGGACTGTCATCCAAACCTGAGCTATAAAGAAGATCAAACTGTATTTTAAGCTTACATAATATTTTTCTAGTTAAAATCTAGTGAACCCAATTCATGAAATGCATAGGAAATGAAAAAGCTACCTTTTTAGCGGGCCTTGTGAGATGCCAATTCGGGGTCCATGGGCTCAGGCCTCTGTTAAGTCCAAGATTATGGAGAGTCTGGTGTCTAGAAGTTATTTGAAGAGATCTTGAGTACAACTTTGTTGTTGTACTGGAAGCACAGGATGTGATTGCTGAAAACACTATTTCCATTGCTATAGCAAGCACGAATATTTAGAATGTTTAGCCCTTTCACCCCTCTGCTCCCTATTTGCGGCCACTACTCTGGCAAAAATCTTATGGTTCCTCTTCCACCCTGAGAACGCCAAATTGTTGCAAGAACTTCCCCTGCAACTTGAACAGGAGACCTGAGAAAGGGATATTGAGTAGTAGGATACATAGGAAAATGTTGGATAGCTCACAAAGGCATTTGACATCTGTGGGAGCTCCCAAAGGAAATGGTTGATGATGCTTGAAATCACAATCGCTCCATCAAGAATCAATAGTAAAACACTCTACGGATGTAGGCTTCCCAAAGCATCGCCAGAATAACCTCGCCCTAGCCCCAATTCCCACCACATGCAAGGGGCCTCCCTCTGATTTCTGATTTGTGCAGGACTCGATCTGGAGGGAAAAAAACAAAGGAGAAAGTGTGTGAAGGAGGCCAGCGAAGGATCCCACCATGTGGGAGGTATGGTGAATGGATGTATGGAAGAAAGGTACAGGTTCCAAAGAGGACGACGTGAAAACTAAAAGCACATGTATGGCTGCAGATTTTGTGTCAGTAGAGAATTGCATAGACTAACAGTAACAGAGTACCGTGGGCTTAAAATAATTTTGGCCGTGCGCACTCACCCCAGCCTCAGCCGTCACTGTACTGTCACGTAGGACATGGTGTTGTAAGCAGTTTTCAAAGAGGTCGCTAAGTGTCAAATTTTGACAAGATAGAAGAGAGAATCTGGAGTAGAGGTGGAGCACAAGGATTGCCTGGGATGAATAGTGTTTCCTAGTCAATCCCATAAAATAACACCTTCGGTGTAAATAGGGACAATATTGCTAGCAGCGCAGATACTCCAACGACGCAACCTATGGTCAAATGAAGGGATTGATATTAATTTTGTGGTTTGATATTTCCAATTTGTTTTGGGTGGGAAAGTCAACTCAATTCTAAGAATAATATCTACAGAAAATTTATCCTTCCCAACCAAATTTACCAAGTAAACACAAAAAGAGACAATCCAAATATCTTACGCTTCATTTCTTCCACCCAAATCTTGATAACAAATTGAAGTAGAATTATTTCTAAAAAGGTCGTCAATATGATGTAGACACATGTACTTATCAGTAGTGTAGAAATAAGAACACATTCCAAACGTAAGAAGCACATTCACAATGATTTTTTATTTTGATCACATCACTTGAGATTGTAGTAGTGCCGGTAAAGACTCTGGAATTCATGGTGAATATTGTTGGCAAGAAATCATGCACACAAATATTTTTCCCTAAGTGTTTTCTTAATAGGTTAGTTTACTATACCACCTGCTGCATAGTGGTTTACATCCATAAACCCATCCATTACAATGCTATTGCTTAGTTTCTTTCCTCTCATCCCACACAAGTGTTTTCTTTCTGGTAGTTTCTTCTGTCCTGACATAGGAACATGTCAATTATTTGAATGTTCCACATTAAATAGTATCTTGGAATATATTCATTCTAAGAATGTCGATGTGAAATACCTTGTCAACAAATTGAAGCTTGTTCAGAGTTCCATGGCTTCTGTAGAAGCCACTGAAAGTTCTCCTCCAAAGGAGCAAAATAGTTCACCTCTAGTGTCTCCATCAAAGGCTAGGAAATTTGAAAAGCCATTGGTCAAGTCTTCCACTCCTTCAAAAGTTAGCAAGTTGAAAAAGCCATTAGATGAATCCTCTACTCTTCCAAGATCTGTTTCACAACGTAAAAAAGTAGAAAACTTTAAGTGATAGCTCTAAAACCATAAGTGATAAAGGTCTTGATTCACATAGAGAGTCTATTCCAGTTCTAAGGGTGGGGAAGAATCATAAGAGAATTAATATGGTAAAAATGGAGGTCATTTTGAATGAGGAAAATATGGATTGTAATATTAACAATGATGGGAAGAGGATATCTGATACATGCTCTGAATGGTGAATCAATAAATACCAAAAGTAATTCCAAAAGAAAAATAAAGGTCAAGGCTGAGACAACTCTTCCAATAAAGGGTCTTTGTGAAGAGGGGTATTTGGCAAGTAACATTGTAAATGAAAAAGAGACAAAGTCAGATACAATAGAATCCCCTTGCATTACAAAAAATGAAAACGATAATGTTGAAGATAAGATTGTGATTGCAAGTAAAGACACACAAATTTTATGGCTATTGATGAAAGCACAGGTCTTTTCGGGGATTATGTAAAGTTACTAAAGATTTTTGTTTATAATAAATATTTAGTACACATTTTTTTCTTTTTTTAATGCCTTGACCACCAAATTTATCGTCGGCACGCCGCTTGACACAGAAAACGTTGTGGATGAAGTTCCGAAGGAGTTTTTGGCCAAGTATGGCAACCAGTGGGTTGGCAGAGGAGATGAGAAGCACTTGGACAAATCCCCACTGGAAGCAGCGACTCTAATTATAGAGGACTACCAAATTCCTTGCACTCCCCAACAATTCATGTCTAAAATATGGCCTTCTTTTGAAAACATGTAATTTCTTAACCTTCACTTGTTAATATTTTCACACTACGAATTGGATACTTGATTTATTATCGATCACTATAACCATTGACAAACTCACTCTAATTAGTTATCAAGGAATTTAGATTTGTTTCAAAATACAATGGAGGGTTAAGGATATCCTCACCGTTTTCTTTTGTCAAAGTTAAAATTCGTTTTCAGCAATTTTAGTGGTTTGTTTCATTTCCCACCTTTACCTGGTTTTAAGTGGGATCCTACAATGCTAGTGCCTCGCTACAATTCCATATAAGTTGAGTTCCTACCAATGACATGCGAATATTTCCCAATGCCCTAGTCTTGAATTCTTGTTTAAAACCTATATCCACCATGTTGTTGGTATTGAGTTCAATTCTATGGTCACGAGCACTACTGTGAGCGAAATTTAAATGGATAGACCATGATTATATAAGCTTTGTAAGCAATAGGTATAATCTCCCAATCAAGCCTTCTATTTTCAGTGTTCAACTTCATATTTGTCCAAGCCAACCTTCTTTTCTCAATGTTCAACTTCATCTTTGTCCAAACCAACCTTCCCTTTTCAGTGTTCAACTTTATCTTTGTCAATTGTAGCAGCTGGTTTCATTTTCCACAGTAAAGACATATCTGGTCATTGACACCGCTGCGAGTTAAACTATAACGCTAGTATTTGGTTTTATTTCTTATGAACTAAACACTTTCAATCACCAACACCATTACGAGGGAAATCATAATTGTAGTGGTTGGTTTCATTTACCACAAATCAATCCCTTTTGGGTTGCCAATGAGTGAAAGGGAAAATGGATAAATTGCAATGATGTAAACATCATAAGCTTTCAAATAATAGTGAAAACATGGGTTCCTAACAAAATTAGAGCATCAAAGTGATACTATGGCAGAACATCAACAAGTTTGACTTGGGTTCTTCATCACTTGTAGGAGTTGAGACCTTTCTTGAAATTCAAAAGTCCACTTACCCTTCCTTGCCCCTTTTTCATACGAAGAATTATGAGTTAGTCTACATTGCCAGGGACATCTACTTGGTTCATTCGATAAGCCTAGTTTGCTTCACTTTCTTGATTCAATTATGGATAGATAATTGGGTTCATATGGATCTAACTATACTCTGCAAAGAACATGTTAATTTTAACATGGTATTGGAGCACGGGTGAGGGTAAGCCCAAGTCAGAGAGAAATATATCAGGCTCAAGGGAAAGCTATCAGTCAACAACATGGAAAAAATTTCGTCTCTCTCTGCAAATGTAGTAATTTCTTCTTCCATCTACGACAGGAAGGGTCTTGATCTGTGTAAGTTTCGAGCATTAACAACCTTTTTAATATTTTTGAAGCAACTTCTTTATCTCTGCATTCATTTCCTGTGTATTTCTTAGTATCTGGTTTGGTTTCATAATTCCAAGGAGTAGATTTTTGTTCCCTTAAGGGTATCATATTTTACACAAGGATTTCCTTTGTGGCCAATAGGTTCATCGTTGAACAGTGCGTAATAACTAGGGCTACAAAAACTAGCAAGAGTAATATAAAAGACATGTCCATGCAAATTCAAATAACTCCCTTCGGCATAATGTTTTAGCAACACCCTTGTCTCTGTGATTAATATAAATCGATGAATGGTAAGGGTTGTTAACGATCCATTCGGGCTTGTTTGAAAACTTTTTCTTTATATAATTTCAACCCTCATTTGGCATTTATTACTAAGCATGAAAGGGTTGGTGGTATCACATTTCACTGACAGTTTGGCTCTAAAAGAAATTGCATGAACAGTTGATGATGTTTCCAGAATTGTAGCATAAGCCCTCGTCTTTGTGGAATATAACTCTAATCCTTGAATTTCAGCATATTTTCTATCTTGTGAAGTGAGGAGCTATTTTGATCCTCTTGGGGCTACAAATAAATCAATAACGATGATTTGTTAAGACGTGAAATTCCTGAAGTTTCTTTTGGATTGGCTTATATTAAAACTTACGCCAATGATCCTTTTATCTTGCAGACTATTTGAACATTCCCAAAAATATTTTTTACAACCCCTTCAAATAATTTTAGTCATCTCTGGTTAGGGCAAGGGCATATGATCTATTTCAGATTTGCGGATAATTGTTTTACTGATATGTTTGCAACCCCTTTTAGATCGCAATTCTTCTGCACTTTGTTGGTCATCAATTCAGTCATCTACAACCCAACACCATTATAAAGATGAATAATTCAAACAATTGATTCAGAATTCTGGAGTTTGAATCTGAATATTTAAAGGTCTATTCATACGTATTATACTTTCTGAAACATTAAAACTCTACAATATGCAAGGTATTCAAGAAAAATTTTGTGCTTAAGTTGGCTTCAATATAGCATCATTATTGGGAATATAATAATTTTTTCAAAAGCTTTCTCTGTATGCAGCATTATGAATAGATAGAGGACTACTATTCATAGTTCTCACGCTGCAAGCCTTTTATTTGTATTAGATAGAAGTAGCATATAAAAGGCCTTGCAAGATTTTGGATTGATGGCAGTCTTGAGCTTAATAAGCAACAAAGACTATACTTGAAAACTACATATGTTGATGTCAGAATCCATCACACTAAGATACCTTGTGGGCTTTAGTAGATATGTGACATAGCAATAACAGTATTCTTATATAAGGCAATGATCTGATAGTGTTTTTGTTGTGACACACATTGGAGAAGACATTTTGAGATACCTTAAAGAGCTTTAGACCTAATCTGAAGTCCATGATGTGAAGAGTAATAACATTCAGTATTTGAAGATTTTTTGAATATGTGCAACAATTTTGTCACCATTGAATATGGGAAAAATCTGAATTAGCTGACCTTGAATATATATTGCAAGTTGTTGCAATGAATCCTTGAAATTGACAATTGGTTGACAGTAGCGGAAAAAAATTGGAAAGACAATGAATTAGGAAGGTGACTGTAATTACCTTCTATCTATCCATAATCTATGATGGGATAATGTATTAGATTCATCACAGTGACATATAGTGATAGTTAAGACAATGTTGATTGTATAGTAACCCTTGTCACAACAACAAACAATGGTGTGTATGCTATATGATGTGCAACAGTAACATTAGACTTTATTAATATCATTTGAGGTCTGGTAAGCTTTGCAAGAAATTATTAAGGGTCCTCTTTCATTGATCCTAAAGCAAGTCTGTAAAGGTTGTTGATGGTTTTAAGAACAGAGCATCTATTTAAGAAATGGCAGTGAAAAAATATAATAAAACTTTGGGTTTTTTTTTGTTTAGCTTATTTAAAAAACAAACATGCCTAATTTTTATAGACTTCAGTCTCATCCCTGAGCCTAAAAGCAAAGAAACGTTTTGGCCAATATTCTATTATTGGTCATTATGAAACATGTTCTCATTTATTTAAAATTTCATGTCCTTTTTTCTAGGAGTCAAACTCTTGATAAGCCATAATATATATATTTATTTCATATTCACTGAGTATATAGTCCTATAAAATCAAGTATCCTCATCGAATTTATTTTTTGGAAATAGCTAGGTAGCATTTATACATACCAGCACACTAGTGAAAATTGTTAGGAAATATGTTCATGTATTAATTCTAGCACATATATCAAAATATGCTTACCACCACTGCTTATGCAATAATTTTTTCCACACATATATTTTTTCCGTAATAAATAAATTCATCTTCTCTTCATGCATGTAGTGTCGTCATGCATGTAATACTACAAGAAGAAGGGTCATTTAGCCTTACATTAGCACCACTATTTGTAAATTATTTGAAAAATATTTATTTTTTAAATAGTAGTGTAAAAGTGGTGATAATGGGGGATACTCAATTGGTGCTATATTTTCTGGAGTAAAAGTGGAGTTAGTAAAAAAAGTTAAATTTGGTGTTAAATGCATATGTGGCATTCCATGGTGTATGGTGCAAACCACCAAAAACCAGTCTGACATGGATGAAGATATGAAAGGGATCAATGATCAATCTATTCTTGTATCTAATTTTCAGTGAAGAAAAAGTGAATTTGAAAAAGAAGAAATGCAAAGACAAGAAAGATATGGATGAAATAATTTTTCCTCAAGGGAAGCCAATGTTGTTGATTGCAGGCATAGAATTTTCATCAAATGATGTTGGATCAGCATTGCAGTTTCTGGAATTTTTCTCGACATTTGAAAAAGTATGTACTTCTTATCCAAAATGTGTTTTAAGTTCATATCTATAGTTCAAACTGAAAATTTTGTACCATGGATATTTTCTTTTACATTTCCGTAGTTATACCTTCAACATTACCAATGTTTTGCTACATACACACTAGTGTGACGATATGAAGTGGAAAAAGTTTAATACTGGTCAGTTTACACCATGATTTGGGATAACATCACTTCCTACTTATTCAATTCTTGATTTCTGCATGTTAGATATAGCCCACAACACCTTTCCATTCTTTCATAGCTATGCTTTTACACTAGTCAACAATAATTTTTATAGAAGTTCTTTGATGTTTAAAATAAAAGTAATCTTTCCAAGGAAAAATTTTGGAAGTATTTGTAAATGAGGTCTTATAGATGTACCTTATTGATAGATGACAATATATGCTATGCTTGGTGAAATACCAAAGCCTCTCTGATCATCAAGAAAATATGGTTTTGTAAGGTCTCTATATTATAATGAATTTCCATTGTGCTGCTGTCCACATGCTTATATTGCAACTATGAAAGTTTAGTCCCAATTGTGAGGCATTGGCCTTGATTCTATCTGAAGCAACTCCTCCTTTTATAGGGATTTGACACATGCTTACCATTCAAAATAGCAGTATATGATAAACTTTGTATTCATAAACAAATAAGCAATGGTGACTCCGAAATGCCACTAAATGAATGAAAAAACCACTGTTCTATGGGGATGTGTCCCTTAGTGTGGGAGGGGGCACCTCCATGTTTCCCATGTTCCCAAGATGTATTTTTATTGTAGTATGCTCCAAGAATCATTTTTCCATATATCTCTTTTGGGAAATGTGGTGAAACATAGAGGGAAATGCATCTTCCCAAAAGGGTTTTTTATTTTTCCCATTTTTTGGGACGATTGAAGAAACATTTCACTACATATCTCTGTGGGAAATGTAGATGGAAAATTTTCCCTAATGTGAAGGATGCATTTTCCGAATGGAGGAATTTAAGCATTTTCCCTATAAAAAAATGCGCTTTTAGATGACTCTTTTGGATGTCTCTTAAAAAAAATGAGTTTCCAATTTTTATGGTGTTGCAAACGCTTCTACTTTCTTGTTTGACCATCCCTATATGTGCAACCAAGACTGTGATTCCTTGTATTCCTTCTCCAAGTGACTCTTTATTCACATTTTATTCACTCTTTCCAATGCCATTGCAACCCTTGCCAAGTCCAATATACCATCATTTTGACACAAGTCGTTGATCCACATTGTACTTTTGACTAATCAATGCTCATTAAATTGTACTTTGTCAATTTTGGATTTTTGGCCATGTTATTAGAACCCCATTGTCGAGGTTCCTAGTGTAGTCAATGTTCTTTATCCACATTGTGTTCACTCTTTCAAATGCAAGTGCAACCCACACCTAATCCAATATACCATCATTTCGACATGAGTAGTCGATCCACATGGTAATTTTGACTAATCAATACTCATTAAATTGTGCTTTGTCAAATTTTGATCTTTGGCGATGTTATTAGAACCCCATTGTCGAGGTTCTTAGTGTGCTTGATGTTCAAGGTGATCAAAGGTTATTGAGATTTTTCCACTTTTAATGGTATGTAGAAGTAATTGATTGATTTCTAGTAATAAAAGTTTGTTCCAATTATATATTTTGCGAGCTTTTAAAAGCCAAAAAAATTCTCTATATTTTTTCGAATAATATCATTGGATTGTTTACATATCATCACAAAATATAGTAATAAGTGAGACACAAAACTAGATATGGAATTCAACAACCCCCACAAAATTTTTATTCCTATACACTTGGTATTCTAGCACTTGTGGAATAAGTTGGAGAGCTTTTTTGCTAGGGTATTGAGTTCATGGTATATATGGCCACAAGAGAACCAATCCAACTTTTTGTTGACTTGTTTGATACCTTGCAAAATGTGAGCCAAATGAGGGGCCACTATGCTGACTTTGTCGTAGACTTAATCCACAACAAGTTTTGAATCCCCCAAAATATTTAGTTTTTTGACATCTTTTTGGTTGGCCAAATTGAAAAGATCCTAGAGAGTTGGGAATTCGACTCTCATGTTTGTGCCCATACTTGGAGCATATTTGATATCCAAAAAATGAGCAAGCTTTGCATATTTCTTTCCAAAATGATTTTATTTCATTGCTTTGATCTTTGATGTTGTGTCATCAACTAAAGATTCCATTTCTCCATTAGCAAGATTGCCTACATACAGACCTCCACTTTCAGGTTCTGTTTCTTTAGGTGGTTCACGCCCTATGAATTTCTACTCATTGATGATAGGTGGGTCATATGGTAACATTTCATCTACTTTTCATCAACCTTTAAAGACAAAAATCGGCATATCAAATGATTCACGCCCATTAACAAGACAAAATAAACTGGCTACAATCCATTCATGGCCAGTTTGGATGATGATAAATGGGCCAAGCTAGTGGATGCTTTTGCTGATGGCTGCGATATGTGGACGGATGTGGATCTTAGTGGTTCCTCTGCTGTGTTTCGACCTGGCCAAGGTTATAATACTAGCTTTGCAAGAAATACCTGTGCAACACAAATGAGTATGACTGTTATCCTTCCTGGAGGGCCTTATGTGCAAGCACCACTACCACAAGTTGGACTAGTGAGAAATAATTCTAATGTTGATAGGTGGCAGTGTGCTTTTGGTTCAAAGAAGGGTTTTATTCCTCCTCCACAACCTTCTCTACCCACAATTCATATATCAAAGAACCGATATGAAGTGGGCAAGGTTTCTGATGAGGATCAGTTGAAACAAATACAAATTAAATCCATCCTTAATAAATTAATGCCCCAAAACTTTAAGAAACTTTTTTAACAGGTCAAAGAAGTGAACATTGAATTTGAATCATGTATTCATGGTATAATATTCAAATATTACAAAGCCTTGATGGAGTTGGATTTTTGTGAAATGTATGCAAAATTCAATTTGCAGCTTCCTGCGGGAATACTAGAATTATATGAAGATAATGAGAAGGTTGTTTTCAAGCGAGTTATTTTGAAAAAATGTCAGGAAGAATTTGAAAAGGATGAAAGAGAAGAGGCAGAGGCAGAGAAAGTAGAAGAACATGGTGAAAACAATCCTTTCAGTAGAAGAAAGACGGGAGAAGGCTGCAACACGACAATGAATGCTAGGAAATATAAGGTTTATTGATGAGATTTATAAAGAAAGTATGGTGACCGAAAGAATTATGCATGCATGCATCAAGAAATTAATTGGTGAATTTCAACATCTAGAGGAGGAAAATGTTGAAGCTTTGTGAAAACTGATGAACACTATTGGTCATATCATTGACCATTCAAAGGCTAAGGAACATATTGATGCTTACTTTGATAAGATGAAAAAAATGTCCAATAACCAAGGGCTTCCCTCTAGGCTAAGGCTCATGTTGAAGGATCTGATTGATCCAAGGAGGAATGGATGGAGAAAAAGGAAGAAAGTTGAGGGCCCTAAGAAAATAGAGGAAGTGCATCGGGATGTTGTGCAAGAACTACATGGACAAGGAGGATGCTCTCAAGGTACCAATATGGGAAATTTAGGTCGGAGACTTGTGACACGACTTGTTCATGGTGGGAGAGGACCTGCGATGCCAACTTGCATGGCAGGTGCATATACAGGTTCACTTCCACATATGGGTGGGATTAAAGGGTCACAACCCCATATGGGATCATGTAACCATGGATTCACCTGTCAAGATGCTCGAATTGTGGATATGACTCAATTTGAAAATCAGTCTATGCAAAGCCCTTCAACACTTAGAGCTTCTGATGATGGCCACTTGACTCTTCGTCCTAAGGGAGGTCCTTGCAAGGGAATAAGAGGGAGGGCTCAGCCTCTTCCATATGCTAAGAGTGCTCTAGCAGATATTCCACCATTCACATCCTGAGTAATAGACAAAGAGGTGCAGATATGATTTCAGGTTGCAGTTCTGACTGGATGCCAGTTGGTATGAGAGATGAAATTTTGACAAGGACTTATGCTGCATAAAAGCCTTTATTTGCAAAATCATGTGTCTAGGAAAGAAATGTTTTGGATAATGACATAAGAGATTTTAATAATTAATACTCATAAGGTGAAAGAGGTGGGAAGACTTTAAATGTTGAATTTCAACTGTAAGAACATTCCTCTCAAAGAACTTTGAGCTCACAACTCATTGAGGTTCAACTTAGGAAAAAGGATGAAATGGAAATCAAAGAATTTTATAGGTGCATTCCTTTACAAAGCTTCTTTGCATTCTCATTATGTCTTTTGGAGAATTCGACAAGTTTCCCTGAAATTTTCTTAATTTTGTGTAGATGACCTTAAAGCACCATTGTTCCATTCAACTATGGTTTTGCTTTGGATATTATATTATTTTTTCCAGGAAAGATGTTGAAATTGATCTTCTGGGGAATCTACTTACACATTTATGCAAGTCTGAGCCTTTCTTACTAAATCAAGGACATCTTACTGAAGAGTAATGTGAAATTTTGTGTTTGTCCTTATTCAAGCTTGAATTTATTTAAGGACTTCTACAATCTATAGTCATTCACAATTATGAACTATAACTATATATAATTTTGATGTTTCTAGGTTGGAGACTGTACTGTTTTCATTGGAGGATGCTATTGTTGATGTGACCAAGACTCTTGAGTTCCTCGGTCATGTAGGGTCAAAATTCACTAAACTAATTCCATGTCATTAGAAAAAAATTTCATCCTTCCTGGGAAACAAATCCATTACAGAATAGGAGTTGCCCAAGAAGGAATTTATAACATGAAACCAAAAAAATTACAAGCAATGTTAGTTTTTCTTTCCAAGGCATATGATAGAGAAAACTGGCTTTATTTAGGGCTACTCATCCATATAGGGTTCAATGTGAAATTGGTTAACTATATAATGAATTCTGTTTCCTCAATATATGTGCAATTCTAATTAATGGCTCAATCTATTCTTCTATCATGCCTACATGAGACCATGAGTAGGTATGACTAATGGCTCCTCTACCATTTTTTACTATAGATTAGGTGGTCTCAACAGAGTTATAACAGAGTAAAAAAGAACTATAATCTTGGAAACTATACAAATATGATTTGCCCCAAACTTGACATATTTACTCTCTATTGATTTTTTTTTTCTTTTGGGTGATATGACCAAGGTAGATGCAATTATTCTGAAGGACTCCACCCTTGAAGAACTAAAATTCCTACCTTAAAAACCACCAACAACTGAGGAGCTACAAGAATCAACACCATATTTGATTTGAACCTAAATAGTCTTATTTTCTCTGTGTATTTCCATAATCACAATGACTAGTAGATTCTCATCATGGATTATTTCTCTCATTCTATTTATTAGTAAAATCCACAAGATATATCCCTACATTTGAATCTTGGGAAAAAAACATATAATTGTTATCATTTAAATTGTCCATATCTCTTGGAGCCTAAAAATCCATTTGATTTTGATAATCTTTATTTATAACCTCAAAAGAAACCCTATTATAAGTTGAAGGACCATTATTTCCTCTTGAGCCTTGACAAAGTATGATGGAATGAATTGGGGTGAAGACTAGATCCATGTTTACCATGTCAGAACTTAGGTTCATTGAGATGACGACCTTGGTTTGAAGATATCCACCATAATAACTAGGACCACCCATACTTATCGTTGCCATCTCTCTTTCATCATCAAGATTAACCTACTGAGGACCTATAACCCATGGAGTCCCATGGTAGTCATTGCGATGTAATTTATTAGAATACATGCCATTTCTTATTATGAGATTTACCACATCCGAAAATGGCATCATTCACATCATTTTGAAGAAGTCTACAAATTAAGTCTACATATTTTTTTCACATTTACGACTTCCCGCACATTTGTTGGTTCTTGAAGCTCGAGCACTTTCATAACAAAATAGGCAAAGTCAAACAAAAAAAATGGCCCACTCTCTTTTCATTTTCTAATATTATAATGAAGTTTTATTAGAGACACTGTTTGTTTGTTTGTTTTGGTTAGAATAGGGTTTGTTCTTGGTTTTATGCAAATTTCAATTTATCATCTGTAGCATGTTGAGAAATGGGAAAGAATAATGTGTGAGATTTATCTTGCAAAAATTGATGCTCAATGAAAGGATACATAGTTTAACCAAGCTACAATTCACTTTGGTAAAGGTGGAGGAACATCTTAAAAAACTGCTTAAGAATATACCATATACAAAGCTTGACCATAAGCAATATATGCATTTTTCTTTTGTAGATATGGTCTTTTTTCTACCCAAGATATCACAATAAGGAAAATATTGATATTGTAGAAATTGTTTGAGGACATCATTGAGGTCAATTTTTCTAATGTCCTATTTGATTAATACTTTCTCATATGTTAGGAAGGCTTTAAATATGAATTAATTTGTTCATGAAACAGATAAAATTCAAATTTTGTAGATATAAAAGATATAAAAAAATGTCAATGTATTTTTTTGATTGTTACTTGACTTTGCGGTGGGCAGGTTACAGGGAATGTGATTGAAAAAGGATGGGGATATGATGCATTTCACGTCTTGGATATGGTTCATTCACTGTTAGAGATAACTTAGACACCTAAGACATCGACTTTGGAAATGTTTCTAGTAGGAATCCATATGGTTTTTAATGTTGTGATTATTTCACTTCATGGTTATTATGGGCAATAAAATGCTTTAGGAATGCGAGACACAATATCGATGGCAGGTAAACAATTTTTTTATAATTGCAATTTCCATTCCATGATATCCTCTCTTTATTGTTTGATTGTATTTAGGATGTTTATTTTGATTTTATTTTGTCTTTTAACTATGAAATTGAAAATACTTAGTACCATGTCCATTTAAACAATGACCAAAGCTTGAAGATGAAATTAGTATTACACTGTATTGATTGGAATCCTTATAGCTACTTTGTGTTAAAATATTTTCATGACTATCAGAAAAAGCTACTTTCATGTCATTATTTGAGTACATGTTGTTTATATACTTTACTAAGTTCATGTGTTAGAAAAATTAAATGTTGTTGTGAAAAAAATGACTCCAAGGATTAAACATCACACCTCAAATTATTTGTTTTCACAAGTTATCTACAACTTGAGATTTTTAGCATATAACTTAGTTGACATGATTGTTCCTAAGCTTTCCTTGAAAGTTGAATACTAAGTCACTAAGGTGTTATTTTCTATATATGGTGATATTTTATTTGCTTTGTTTATATAGGTTACCTGGCCACATTATAGTGGCAATTATCACCCCAATGAAGATAATTTCTTCAAGTTTCTTACTTGTATGGAGAAAAATGGCTTTGACACTGCTGACGTTGAAGTATATGTTGTATAAATTATTTATATTCTAATTTAGTTTATATTCTAGTGTTATTGTCTTTCATGTTTTACACTCTGCATTGTATCTTTTTTTGTTTTCAGATAATGAACTCAGTATTGATGGTAAGAAGCATGAATTGAAAAAAGAGGGGAGCAATAACATTGGAGCGACAAATGCAAAGAGAGAGAGAGGAGAACTGGTCTAATGATACTCTTAGAGCCAATATCTCGCATAAGACACACATATAAAGACTGATGGTCAAGTCTTCAGAGTTGGTGAATTCACCTACAATGCCTTGAAAATAAAACGATAATGTTTGAAGTGATGAAACATATTTTCATGTGTAAATTGTAGTCCAACCAATATTAAGTTGGAAAATCATATTGTAATACTTTAACATTTCATATAATATAATTTATGTGGTTTAAATTATTTATAGTTGCACTTGATATTGTTTAGTATTGTATTTAAAATATGCGACTTTGTGTTTTCATATTTGATGAGCATGCACATTGTATGACATTTTTAAAATCATACATATTAATTTATGTTGATTAATAACGAACACAAAATCAATTTAAAACTACTAAATTAATAGTTTATATTGATTAATGATGAACACAAATAAAATGAATATACGACTAAATTAGTCATTTATAATGATTATTAATGAAAGTAAATGAAATGAATATAAACTACTAAATTAGTCGTTTATATAATGAATAAATGAATACTGCAAATGATAATTTTGTGACTACAAATGACAACTAAATTTTGCATATATATGACTATTAGTAGCTAATTTACAGTATCTTATAGCATGAATAAATTTAGTCATATTTCTTCAGTCATTAATTGGTTTTAAATTATGACTAAATTTTTCATATATATGACTATTAGTAGCTAATTTATAGTATCTTATAATACAACCAACATTTTGGTCATATTTCTTTGGTCATTAATTGGTTTTCTCGGGTGATCATATAGTAATATATTTGGTCATTAATTGTGACAATTAATGACCAAATTAATGACCAAATATACAACTAGAAGACAAAATTGAGATAAACAATTAATGACTAAGTTAAAAATGACCAAAAGTTGGTCGCATTATAAGATACTGTAAATTAGCTACTATTGGTCACCAATCGAAAAATAGTCGTTTATATGCAAAATTTAGTCATTTTTTTAGTAACTAATTAGCCATTTTGTACTAGTGATGGGAAATATAAATACAATTAACATAGTTAAAATTAAATGAGAGGGCCAAAATGTAGATTTTATAATGCACCTGTAAATTAGTTTCAAAATACCACATATATATATATCATGTATTTCACCATGGCGAATTTGGAAGTCAATGCCTCAACACATCATGCAAAATCTTCCATATTAATTTCTCAATCATTTGGATACCATTTTTTTCCAACCCATAAAAAACACTAGGAATATAATATTTTATCCCCCTTCAATGGAAACGAGGTTGTAGTCTAAACATTGATTATAAGTATAAAGGTCATTGGACGTTTTTGTAACACTATAGCCTTTCCATATCCAATCACATTATGGTTTCACACATATCTAGCCCTATTCACCTCCATTTCTATAATAGGAATATAAAACCCAAGCATCTTGGTTATCAAATAATAACCAATATGACATAAGATGCTATTAAAGTTTACATTATTACATTTAACCATTGTATGACCTTTATATATTCAAGGCCCTCTACATTTACCTAGAATATCCCTTTTATTAATTTTGCAAGAATTTCAAGGGTTTAATTCAAAAATTGTCATGACAAATTTATCTCAAAAATTTCATAAAACAAAAATAGAAAAACACCACAAATTAATGAAACGTTGAAACTGAGAAATAAAAGGATGCAAGACCAAGAATATTTTATTGAAGGAACTAGAGGAATGTTACATAAATATTTTATATTAATCTTGGAAATCATTTGGCCCTTCTACTGATAACTCATCCAGGTAATACAGTCAAAATTTTGGCTCATCTATTGTATCCCAAGAGGAGCAACTCAGACTCTAATTTGGCCTCTTACAACCCAACAATTCATTCTCCAATTAGCTTAGAAAAGTTTTCCTCAATCAACTAGGTAATATGCCCCTTGTTACACCATTTTTTGGTCATCTAACCATTTTCATTTAGATGGACTGAAGTACACCATGTAAGACCAATTTTACCATATTAGAATTTCTTTCACTATAATAAATAATTTAATAAACCATACTTTATTAACTTATTTCTCGTTCAAATAGGACACCCCATGAGGAATAATTAAATAAACCATTGTTTAAATAATATTCCTAGTCATATTTAACCCAATTAATAAGAAATAATTAGATAAATCTTTATTCATCTTATTATTCTCTAGGAATAATTAATTAATCATTATTTAATTAATATTCTTGTTAAATTTGACTAAATCATTTAGAAATACTAAAATAAATCATTATTTGTTGAATTACTCCTTAAACCTATTCTTGAAATAATAAACAAATAATTTAGTTGCTTATTGTTTCTAAATAAAGGGATTTAACCAATTTTAATTATGTTTCCCTCCAACAAAATATAATAAAATATTCCAAGCAGTCAGATCTAGATCTTGGGTAATAATATTTTATTATGCACCATTATGAAGGATAACTCAATATTTTGTTATAAATAGGAGGTTTTTCATTCATTATTTACCTTTGATCCTTTTATCATTGTTAGATATTGATCCTTTGTCATTGTCATACTTTGATCGCTTTTATTGTTTTCTTACTTCTTGAGCTCTCATAGAGTTCAACACGTCAGGGGTATTCTATACCATTGAGAGAGAGAAAATTTTGGATCTGAAGCGTTCAGGACAGCCAAGAACCCAACTCAAGAAACTCCCTCTTGAGTCTTTTTTGATCTTGTCCTGATGGTCCCCTTTGTTTCCCTTAGGGTCTTAACTTGTCACCTCTCCTTTTGCAGCACTTTTCTCTCTAGTTTCTTGTTGTTTTCTGCACCTCTTTCCAACAGATTTGAGTCAATAGATCCTTGTCCCTTAGACCTTAGATCTTTTGGCCATTTTTTGTGTTTTGAGTTAATTTATCCCACCTCTTAGAAAATTTGCCTGGGAAACCTTCTTTTGGGTTGAATTTATGCATCTTTAGCTATTTATTTTACTTTCATTTCAGTTTTATTTATAGTTATTCAACATTTTTTATTTTTATTTACACAAACGTTTGGGCTTAATTGAAATCAACACAAAGATTGCACATATGCACACCTAAAGTGAAGAGCACTTGGTTTACATCGCCAAGCCAAGACATAAACATCATAATTAATTTATCTTCCCCTCTAAGCCTTTGTTTATCACTCTTAATTATTGGGTTACTTGTGTCTTGTAATCATTGCACCCCCAAGGCATTTATCTTGGAGACTCCTAGGCCTTCATCCTTAGTTTCCATTAGGAAGAATTAATTCACCACGTAGGGTCCGAGTTTGTCCTCCATTGAGTCCTCATACCGAATCTGATCCTGGTTCATCGGGCCGTTCCTCTAATTTCAAGCCCGATTCCCCTCCACCTCATTTTGTCACCATGTCAGGAACTAATGTAGGTGTTGGTCCTCAAGCTGGTGGTAGCCTCAGTCCTAATGTTAGAGCTTCCTATAATGGAACCGCTACCGTAATCGTTCCAACTACTCCTTTGCTACCTTTTATGACATGTTTAAGCCTTCTTGATTTCAGTTAGTTAATTAACGACCCTATACTCCGCAATCTAGGTTGGCCTATTATGCCTATTATGCCAATCTAGGTTGGCATATATTTAGAAATTCCTAAGTTTGAAGGAAACACTTGAGAGGACCCTTCCAATCACGTCCGCTCCTTTCACATGTGGTGTCTTTCTAATTCTATCACTGATGACTCCATCCGTCTTTGGTTATTCCAACACATGCTCACTTGATATGGTACAAAGAGATATGTCAACCCGACCATTACTTCTCATTCCACTTTTGTGACTCTTGCTAAATATTTTCTATCCTACTTCCAGCTACCTCTTTGATATGATACTAGTACTAAATTATTGACTGCATCCAGTAAAACTTCTACCACTCACATTTCTGACCATATCCAAGGATGGCATAGAAGGAAGAGCTTATGTCGAGCTCCTACATTTGACGACCATGTCTATATGGATTGGTTTCTCATATCTCTTTTTCCTTATATTGGTAAATATGTCACGTGTCACTTTCCTTAGCCTGAGGAAGAAGCTCTCCAGTCATGTTAAAATATGACTTTATCTGTGCCCAGTCTGGTTATGTTTATATCGTTTCAACGGATCTTCCTAGACATGGTGGTGCCAATGCACTAGGGGCATCTCACACCACCGACGGTATCATTGGATCTCTCACATGCGTATATTCATCCTCCCATGGGCTATGGTTTCCCTCAAGAAGGGGCCAACTCATCTAGCACTTTACCCCCTCCTAGCAACATGTATCCAGGACAAAGCATGCCTTATGCATTTTCCCCATTGCATCAATCGGTGCGAGGGCCAGTTTTTGCTCAACCTATTTACCCCAATGTTTCTCAACCTCATTTCTATCCTTATATGTAGCTTGATGCCCTAGCCCCTCGAGCATTAGCACCCCAGCCTCCTATGCCTTCTCAACCTCCGTCGCAGTAGCCACCTCCCCCTCAAAGTCAGGTGTATGCACAAAAAAGTGTGATTGATCGTCCAAATTCCAAGAAAAAGAGGAAATGCAACCAAAACCAACCAATGCAAGGTAATCAAGGGCACCAAGGTAACTAGCCAAACACTAACAACCAACAATAAGGTGATCAACCCAAGCAGAACAAGACTCTTCATACGAAAAAGCCTTATTCCTATTGTGGTTCCCATGGCCATTATATTCATGATTGTCCCATTTTACCCCAAATGCACCAGTTGTGGGAAGCACAAGCAACATTTAAAGGAAAGTAAGCCACTGCTTTGGTTCCTCCAAATACTGCACTAGTTCAACTAGTTGTTTTCGCTGATCCTTTTCCTCAGAAGGATATCTGGCTGCTCAGCCCCCTCAAGGTCAGGTCACCACTCAACCCTCACAATCTATTTCTCGTGAATACCATATTCTCATGATGAATTCAGACGAAGTCTATACCACTGATGTCAACCTTCAGACTCAGTCACGCTAATATGTCAAGCCACATGCTTTGTCTGCAACTGATTCCTAGAAAAAATCTTCCACGGATTCTTTTCAACACCTAATGCTCCCTTACAGATCCCTCAACCTCAATCAAAGGTCATCCCCAAGATCCCCAAAGTGCTATTACGTTGAAATCTAGTTATGCTAAAGATGCCCACACTTACAGCATAGTAGATGACTTGGTGCAATATCTTGTTGCTGTGCCAATGTTGGAAATCCTCTAGTAGTGTTGTTTACAATGTAAAGCTCTATTATCTGCTTTGGGCACTCTGGATCCTTTATATGATTGTTTGAGCATCTTTGATGTTGAAAAATCAGAACATCTCCCTTTACCTTCATTTTTCGGTTTCCAAATACCAGTCAAGATTCGTAATGCCAATGCCGCATAATGTATCATTAAGGAGGGCGCATCCACCTGTGTGATGTTTGCCTCTGTTTGAAATAAACTTATATCACCTGACTTACCTCCATACACCATCACCTTGCATGCTTAGGACGGTCATCATTCTTAGCCTCTCACCATGTACCACAATTTTCCTATCACTCTTGTGGGAAATATTGTTTGTGTTGACATTGAAGTCATTGATTCCCCCTTGGATTATAACATCCTCTTGGGTCGTAGCTATACTTATGTAATTTCTATTGTCGCATCTGCGGCGCACCATAATATGTGCTTTCCACGTAATGGGGATATCATTACCATTGATCAGTTGACATATTACGAGCCAAATTCCTAGACCTCCCCTGAGTCTATCATATCTTCGATGGATGATAAGAAAACAGTTACACCTTTCACCAGTGTGTCACCTAGAGTCTATAAGGATTCCACCTTACGTGGTTCCTTACCTGGTTTCACTGCCATTCTTGTAGACCCCATCTTGTCGAATGTTTACATGATGCAATCGTCTCGAGCTAGCCTTAAGCGATCTGGTTTGACAAGCCAGTAGTCTATGCCTCCACAACCTACTGGTAGTCACTCTATGCAAGCTTCTGGACCTTCTTCCTCTGCTGGTGTCTCTTCTACTCCTTTTCAACCAGGAATGGTCCTCCCTAGACTTAACCACTTGGGATCCATTCCGCCAAACCACTACCCCTACAGTTAGATACTATTTCTAGCTCCCCCTTCGAAGTGTTTACGGTGCCTGTTATGGCTACATTGAGCCTTCCTAATTTTATCCTGGGGATTCGAGTCTGGTACATCCATCCCCCATCCAATACCCCG
Source organism: Pinus albicaulis (assembly GCA_034641835.2). NCBI lineage: Eukaryota > Viridiplantae > Streptophyta > Pinopsida > Pinales > Pinaceae > Pinus > Pinus albicaulis. The sequence continues at coordinate 918,815,597 of CM076570.1, forward strand.
CTTGGTTCGCTTAAACCTTATATCGCTTTGACCCCAGTCCAATTGGTCGTTATCACCCCTCCCTTTACTTTAGTGCCTCAGCCACTTGAATAGGAATCTACTCATGTTACAAAATCATTTAGTGATGGGGAAAAAGCCAAAAAGAAGGAACCTAAGGATAAAGTTGCCCAAAAAACTCCTACTCCTCCTAAGACACCAAAGTAGTCACCTCCATACACATTGTGTGATGTTGTTGGGCATGCTACCCAAAATTATGGCGAGCTTCCTCTTCTCAAACCTATGGCCAACAAGACGTTTCTTGAATCTGATATCATTGAGTTCCATGTTACCTTACTCGATTCAACTAAAAAACTCAAATCATTGCCCACGAATCACCCTTGTGTTTTGTGTGATATTTATGGCCACTATTCCCACCTCTGTCCCCGTCTTGATGATTCCTGCGACACCCTTGAGGCTATCTTAAGAATCGAGGCTGAACGTAGTGGATCCTCTACTCCTCTACTCGTGTGTTTGTCTCATGCCAAACCATAGGAAATTTCTACACCTATTGCGATACCTCCCCCTGATGTCCAGATGACTGAACCTTTGACCACTATTCTTTATCTCTCATCGTCCATGAGATCCATGGTGGAAGGCCCCTCCAGGGCATCCCCTTCTATTTTGACTAAATATCCTTTTGCGATCACCTTGGGCTCAACATCAGTAGATTTTTAATCTACTATATTTTCATCTACCCTTCGTAGCAATGCATATGTGAACCATATCTCTCATGATGATGCGTCAATTAGCTCCACCGCCTGATGTGGTCTTTCTTCTACCAGTTCTCCCATTTTTCATTCTGATGGAAACATTAGGGAAGAAATGACCACCCCTGACTTTCCTTGGGATGATATGCACTAGCATGCGTACTTCCTTCCATAGTCGTCCCATGAAAAATATGTTGTGGAGTCAAAATACTTCATCTCCAGTGAGGCCGATTTTCTTACAAACCCCATTCTCAAGAAAATGGGCACCATGCATGTCTGTATGGACTTTCGTGACCTATGTTATCACTCTGAAAATTTCCAAGATTTGTTATGTGCGTTAAAAAGAAATATCAAAGGTAAATATCAACCACTTTTGGAGATTAGGATCTAGCCTTCCTATACTCAAAGAGGGCTCTCTCTTAATGATTTAACTTTGTTTATTTAACAAATTTTAGGCTAGTTATGTATGCTTGTTTTAGATTGATTTTGATTTGTTGGTGGAATTACTGATTTAGATGGATAGGTGCTTTTCCATTTTCCATTAAGCTATGGAGTCAATATAATTTTAAAATAGAACAGAAACGAATTATAAAAGAAAGTGTTACAAGGCAGGAAAGGTAAGCAAAATCAGATCTCAAGGATTAATGGTGAAGAGATTTTCAATCAAGATCAAGGAGCAATTAAGAATTCTTTAAACCAGATAATGAAGGAAGGTGAAAAATTTCAATCAGGATCAGAGAGAAATTAGGAATTCTCTAAACTGGATGTCAGAAGAAAACATAGAAATGTATAACAGTTCAAAACAAAGTGTAATTAAACAAATTCTATAGTAAAATTCCAGTTAGAACATTGAAATTTAAGACACATTAAATTTTATGGAATACTTAATAAAAGAACAACAGCAATTGAAATTATTCTTCACTGAGATAGCTCAACACATGAATCCTGTAAATAAATGCCTTTATTACTTGTCCCGTTTTTCAACTGGAAATGGTACAATAACCCTTAGGTAGTAGATCAATCAGCTATATAAATATTCGGAAATCCACACTTTAATACTTTGAATTGATGAAGTATGTATACAACATATTACAAAAAATATCCTGTCAACTAACTAGGATTTATTCTAGGAAAATAAATATCTTTATGCAAAAATATAGTGACACCTAATAACTAACTAAAATCTATCCTTATTTTCTTTTATTTTTGTTTACTTGTTTGTTTCTTTCACGTTGTCTACTCTTTCACGCTATATTTGTTTCACCTGTATTTGCTTTCACCTGTCATAGTAAATCACACCATTTTTCCCACTTTTATTCATCTGGAATCTTTACCTTCATCATCTTTCGGTAAATTTCATTTGCTTTTGAATACTTGGCAAACGTTAACTTATTCACAGAAAGGTGATTTACCTCATGCTGGAGATCAAATAAATTTTCTAAACTTTGAAGGAGCACTTTGCCTGTAGGAACATCATTGATGTACTATTGGAAGTCTCTTTGGCTACTTTCCTTGTCTTCTTATCATAGTCTTGACACCTCATGAGTTATCATTTATTACCAAAGTATTAGACAGACCTTTTTGTCTTAATACATCAAACTTGTTTATAAACCTGTTCACTACAATTTCCATTGTTTGACATTTGTCGTCAAGCTGTGTCATCATACTTAACTTGGAAATCACTTTCTTCACCTCTAAGATAGTTTCTCTTCTGTCGACTATCCCTAATTCTTCCAATTCATACTTGTTTTTAGAATTTAGGAATTTTATTATTTCTGAGGCTTCATCTGGTTTCTTTCCAAGATCTACTTTGACGTTTTGAATTGAATTACCTGATTCTTTTAGCAAGTAGTTCTATTCAAATATGATTTGTATAAAAGGCCAAATATCATTAATTGAGTTAATGATATTGGCCCACAACTTTTTTTTTTCTTCGGCTAAAGGTTCTTTTAGTGATAGCTTCTTTTCTAGCTTATGGATTCTTTCAGTTAATCTATTGGATTTTTGTACTTCTACCTGAAGCATTACTTCTACCAATTTATTGCCATATTCTAAATTTTTTACTTGTTCTTTGAACTTATTGATTTCAGTAGTTTGAATGGACATGTCTTCCATTGCTTTGATCAATTTGTTGGCCTCATCAGTGGGATGGGCTATTGGGATAGCTGATGTTATTGTTGATGTAGTTGCTGGAACTATTGTTGAGACTAGAGCTTCTGTAGACAATGGAGCTAACGTTGAAGCTATTGGAATAACAATAATGGAAGCTGCTTCCATGTTGGCTTGCTTTTCCTGCACAAGTTTGTCCATTTTTGTTTCCATTTATTTCAGTTGATTTGTCAACTGAATGATGAGATTCATCAGTTCATATTTTTCATTATCAGTTTCCAAAACCTCTTTGGTTTGTGGACGCTCTATATTTGGTAACTTCATCTGTTTCTTTAGTGTGGCTATGTCTACATTATTCTTTTTTATTAGTTCTTCCACTGCTTTGATATATTTTGTATTATAACCAACTTCCATTACCAAATCCTCAGGTGACTTTATCATGTTATCTTTTTCTTGTGATGAATCTTTCTCTAACTTTAACTGTGTCTTTATATTTTCTAGATAATTTTGTAACTCTTGGACAATTAAAATTTGTGTGTCATGGTGGAATAGATCATTCTCCTGCTTGTTTTTTAAACTCAATATGGTCAATTGGAAGTACATATTTAGCAAGAACTTCAAATGCTGTATTCTTATAATCTTTTGATGTTTTTGGGGCCTGCACTTTTAGCTGTAGAATTGTCATTTGCATCTCCCTTGTTTTGAAGTCAGAGGCTGAAAGAAATCTATTCTAATCACTAGGAGTTTGCCTCCAATACTGTGCATATGTTACAACTTTCAATGCTTCATTTCTGATTTTGATCTCTTTGTATTTCTCCATGATAGCTTGTTCTTTATCAACTGGTTTGCTAGATGATGAAACTTCTGCACTATTCTATTTCTGAATGATTTGTGCACTTGAAGTTGATGGTTGATGTGTTTCTTATGAAATTATTGGAGGTGCATCATCTCTGACAACAATATCTATTTCAATATTTTCAACTGTCCCTTCTTTCTCTATCACTGGATTTAGTTTTGTCTTTTTTATATACATAAGATTAAATTTTGTATTAGAAGTAGCTTCTATAGAATAAGAGCCTTCCTCTCTTTCCCTCTTTGAATTTTTGTCCTGTGGGACTAGAGTAAGTAGGATGGAACGAGTATCGACCTGCTTCTCCACCTCCTATAAAGTATTTTCCAACCACTCTATCGGGTTGGAATACTTTTCAATTTCAGGATTTGACTCATGAATGAAAGGGGTCAATTTGAACTTAACTGTTAATTTACTTATGACATCCAAGGGTGTTGGGAAAAATACTGAGAGGGGGGGGGTGAATCAGTATTTTGTGCAGACTGAATTTTTTTTTACTTTTTCTTTCTCTAAAACCCATACGCTACTTTACTTAACCCAAGTCGCATACACACGCGGATATCCTTAATGAAACATGCGTATTACTAGAGATCTCACTATGAAGATAATACTTTACTTAGATCATTGCATCATTAATTCATTAGATGTTTAGTAAGCAATAAACATGTGCAGTAAGAACAAAATAAATCATCACACATAAGCAACACACATGAACACCAGGATTTAAGGTGGAAACCCAATTCGGGAGAAAACCACCGTTGCCGTCGTATCTGTCTTCAATATTTATTATAAAGAAAACTTCTTACAACCATGTACTGGCGTAGACTCATACCAGCACGCAGGCACCCACCTGCAGAACGCTACAACCTTCTCTCTTTTACCAGCCTCTCCTGGAAGGGACCTACAACCCCCTGCTCTCGTTTACCAGCCTCTCTTGGAAGGGAGATACAACCCCCTGCTCTCGTTTACCAGCCTCTCCTAGAAGGGAGCTACTACCCCCTTCTCTCGTTTACCAACCTCTCCTGGAAGGGAGCTACTACCCCCTGCTCTTGTTTACTAGCTACCATTGGAAGGGAGCTACAACCCCCTCACTGAAGGCTTCCACCCTCAGCACCACCGTGGACCACGTTTCATCAATTTTCATACTAGATCCAACAGCTTCCATACAACACAACTTGTAGGCCTCTTTTCATCAAATTTTCAGATTGGACCCACTCCACACATTTAAGCTCATCATATATCAAACTGAAACTTATAACCCCATCAATTCATTCATTGAATCATCAACCAATCAACCAACAACTTGATCTTCAATTAACATAATCAGCAGCATATTCATTATTCAAACAATCCAGTTATGTATGAATACATCATTGACAGATAGTAGTAAAATAGCAAAACAGATCAGATAGTTCATTCCACTTACTTCAGCAAACCCTAGATTCCATACGCGCTTTTACTTCACTAAACCTGCGTATGTACACACTTTTATGCACACCAACCCGCGTATACTTCTATACATTCTTCAGAAAACCGTAACTGCCCATACGTGCTTTTCCTTAAGCAGACCCGTGTATACACGCGCTTTTAATGAATTGAGCCTGCGTATAGATCGGTAACTTTTCAGGACTGTGCATCTCTTTAGATCAGATAAACAACTCAGATTTCATCCTTTACTTCAAAAAGTATTTTGCCTCATCTCAGATATAAACATTCCATAAACAGATCTAGAAAATACATATACATTTCAGATCTAGAGATCCCTCTTCATCATTTTCTTCATAGGTGCATTAGTAATTCAGATCAATCAATTCATTCCATGCAGATATACTTCAGAGTGAAGTATTCATTCAATACCCAGACTTGCACACGCTTGCACTATGATTTTCTTCTCCTTATATAGATTTATCTTTTGTCAATACCATGAGACAAAACCACACAACTTCCGATGGTATTCTTGGACGGGATCAAATATATAATCTAGCGCTCAATACTGTGAGCCAATACCATGGTAATGTCCCCTGGTTTTATAAATTTAGAGCGCAAATTTGTATACGCAACTTGGCACGTACTTTTCCACATGCATACGCTACTTCTCCTTAAAAAACCCGCATATGCTTTGTGACATGTCTTATTTATCATTTCTCTGGCACTTACTGGAATTCCTTTCTTCTGTTACTCCTAAGCTGATCTGTAGATACATCATCCTTCCTTTTAACACATAGATACATTATCCTTACATATTTAACACATAGGTTTCTTATCATTGGCAACTCATCAAGTAGGTTTCCATCAAGAACAACCTCATCAAGTAGGTTTCCATATTGAGGACAACACATTGCATCATATTGCCAACAATCTTGCTTCATCAAGTAGGTTGCCATCAAGGACAACACATCAAATTAGTTTCCATCAAGGACAACGTCATCAAGTAGGTTGCCATCAAGGATAACACATGCCAAAAAAGGGATCATACGCCCATTTGAAGCTTCTACTGAACTTGAAATCTGGTAAGCATATGTCTACTTGTTTTCCATCATTCCTACTATTGCAAATAAAAGGCCCTAATTGGTTTTTAATCTTGAAATGAGTCTTCTTTTTAGCTGAAAGGAAATTGATTTCATCTGAATTAAATATTTATCTGAGGTATTCAAAAGAAAATGTCCTCATTGGGAGGTATTTGGGAAGCTTGTATGGACTTAGCTAGCTTCCATACACTCTGATTTATGTATAATTCTGGTATAAATACCATTCTCTTATTTTACTCTGATCTGATAATTGTAGAAACTTTTTGATTTCTTCGCTGATTCTAGGTTGAATGGTATTGCTGAGCATATTCACTACTGGATATACAAAAGAATAAATGAAGTCTTTGAAACTGAATTTAGCAGAATCCTTTTTGAACAAGGATGTCTAAAAGACAACAGATTGGGGATTACCCTCTATGTCCAGTTTCTGTAGGTTAACTGCAAACCTTTCTGATTGGAAATATATACACATATGAAACAATACTGAGGAGTATTTGAATAATCTTTATTTTGGAAATTTGATCAATTAATCATGGATGGCATTTGCCAAGTATTCGGTAAAATTGAAATTTGTAGCTGGAGGCTGACCTAGGCAAAAGATGGATAGGAAATCAAGCATAGATTCATCTACATTCTCATTGGTGAAGTATCCTAAAATGAAGGACAACATGGTTACAATTTGTCTGGTAATTTTTGAAAACATGGTAGCTGAGGATGGAGGATTTTTTCAGGATCATTTACTAATGGAGGGAGGAAAGTCTGAAATATTTGGAATCTTTTAGGAAATTCCAGCTTTAAGTAGAGTTCAGTAAGGATTTCAATAGAGAAAGGCATTCCCTTTGGTTGTGGTTGAATCTATAGCATTCGATTGATGGATTGAGCAGTGATTGTAAATAGGATTTATTGGTTTGGGGTAACTATAGCTCTTTCACTGGGAAATTAACTTATTGGGCATATTTTGATGAGTTCAGAGAGCTGATAGGTTTGTGGGAATATGCATTTTGGAAAGTTAGAGTCTCACAAATGAATATCATCTGCCTGATCAACAAATTTATCATGGCTCCAGCAATGGAGCTCTAAAAGGTTGCAATCAGTCACAATGTCAACAAGTTTGAAATCTTTATCATCCAAAGGGGTGTGGTCAACATCTAACATTGGTCGTTGAAGAGGGTTTACAGTCTAGATGCTTTCGGAAGCCATTAATTCATTTCTTTTGTCAATTTATGTGCTTAATTTATGAAGGTAGGTACTCAGAATTACCTGGAATATTGAAGTTTTTGTCTTGGAAGGGGTCCATGATAACGTAATAATGGTATAGGGTGGGGTTTATTACTTTTTAACTTTGGTATTTTATCTCTTAGCAAGGGTGGTTTTTTTATTTATCGTGGTGGTTTTATCACAATGCTTTAGAAGCAGTTTTGTGGTTTATTGCAATACAAAGGGTGGTTTGACAGTTTTGAAGTTGGGGGGGGGGGTGTGAAAAGGGATCGAGAGTCATTTGATATGGGTGGAGCCAATGAGATGGTTGACAGGTGTTGTGGCTTTTCAAAGAGGAGGGTCTTGGAATTGTTAGGCGAAGGGTTTAAAAAAATAAAAAATGGGTTAGGGAATACATACGCGAAGGTTAAAATTATAGTGGGGGGTTAAGAAATATATTAGGTGGAAGGGCTATTTCAAATTGGGGCCTGGAATATATTTTGCATTTAAAACTATTGAAAAAGTGGGTTTTTTCGTTTTATGAAAAACATAGAGTTAGTCAAGGGAAAAAGGGGATTTTAGCAAGGGAAATAGGTTTTTGAAAGGGGAAAAGGGTTTCTAGGAGGGGAAATGGTTTCCAAGAGAGGAAAGGGGGATTTAGCATAAGGGGAAGGTGTTAGAAGGATATTAGTGAAAAGGAGTAAACCAAATGATGCTTTCCATAACTCTTGAAAAGTATCCTACCTACCCTTTATTTATCGTAACATTTTTATTTCATGTATTATGTGTATTTGAGCTTGCTGACCCTTTTATTTTTTTTTCATAAGTAAACTAACATGTTTCTAACCTTATATCTTCCAATGGCTCAATTTAAACTTATGAGCTCATTTTATTCTCTACCTAAGTACTGATCTACCAAGATTAAATGGTTTGGTGAGATCTTCATTTGCTAACTATTTTAACATGAAATTTAAAGGCATGAATAAATTAAGATTAAAGTGTATGATCATCGTGAATTGTGGCATTTTGGTCAAGATGCAGACAAATTTGTTTACAAAATTAAATTAAAGTAAGAGTAGTGGCATTTGAATGTGCAGCACTTTTAGAATTTATTTCCGTTTATTTTTGGTGGAGTTCATATTTTATATCCTTTTTTTTATCTTTCTTTCTTTTGGTCCTTTGATAATTGTTTTAGGACATACCCTCTTTTCATTTCTCAATATCAAAAACATTTGCAAAAAGAAAAGGTATGTACAATATTACAAGACTAAACATAGTCAATTCAAAATTATGATCCCTATTATTATAGGACCCTAAGAACCCAAATAAAGCTTGTCCCCATGACAACTTCCCTACACCATGTACAAGGGATAAAAATTTTACCCATTGCATTCCCCATGCACGTTTTATTTCTTCTATGCATTCGGGTTGCTTGCATTGTTCATCATCATCTCATTTTTTGTCCTGTGATGCCTGTTAGATGGATTCCTCATCCACACCATACATTGGCTATGCTGACGGTACAAGTCGCTACTCTCAGAATCTAGCCTCGACAACCTAGGCCATATTTACCCTCATGCATTTGTTAGTCCTTTCAAATGATGTATGTATTGGATCTGCCACCAATAATCAGCCCAACTATGATGTAGTGATAGGTTTGTTAGTCGATACCCTTAACCATTAAATCCTTCATCTTCATGTTTGTTTATATTCCCTGCTTGTTGTCATGCAATTGAATGGAGTATATCATGTGAATAACCATGTCACTTTCAGAATGTATTTACAATTCAAGATTTTAATGCATTAATTTGAAAACATTATATTCAATCATGTACCTAGATCCAAAAATCACTCTGTAGATAGCATTGCAAACAATATTATAGATTGGCACTTATCACATGCATTTAACACAAGACAATAAAACATAAACAAATGGAAAACCATATAATCAACATATATAAAATATACATATCCATGATATGTGTCAATAAAATCATAAATTTTTGGGAGTCCTCTACTCTAATACATCCAGCATGCCCAGAACATGTTGCAAAAATAAAATCTTGGGACACCTCATGTCCCTACATCTAATCACTATTTGGAGGATCCCAAGCCAAGGGCTTGGCTCCTGTAGCCTACAGATCTGCATACCCTTCCCAGCCATCACCATACGCCGCATGACCCCTCAACACTCTGAGGGTAGACCGAGACATGCCTCAATGTAGCAGTCATCAAGATCCTACCATCTACACTATGTTACATTGGTCATCAATAGCTCGCATCTGTGGTGGACATCCTACAGTAGGGCCTCTAGGTCCTCTTTATCAGCTCCTCTAGATGTGCTAGACTCTGCAGCCCTTGGCGTTGTGGGTCTTCCCATATACCCAACTAGTTTTACTGATGCTATGTCTGCATACCAAAAGTAATGAATTAATACCAAATGCATAATTCTAAGAACTTTAAAAATCACCAAAAAAATAACAGCTTGTCACTTACCATCTGGTCCCCATGCTCAATCGGGCAGAAGTGGCAAGTCTATGTCCCCTTGATAGTTCATCCCACTATATGGATAGTCGTCTATATACAATGACATCTAATCCTAATGTGCAAAGAACTCAGGTCAGAACACCTGCCTGACTCTCTTGCCTCCTCCTCTCCATAGTAGTTTCCCCCAGCAGTGCATCTTGGGCTCCCGTGGCCCCCCATCCTAGATATGAACATGAGGTTGAAGTGTGTGGATCTTCTCAAAGAATAATGAGCACAACACTGTACGAAATGCATAGTCATGGTTCATTTATCGCTTGCATAGAGACAACTTTTGTTTCAGCAATGAAAGAATCCTTTAGGCCCACCCATAGTAGGTCCCTCTCAATACACTCTTTACCAGCATCATCTGCCCTCTGGTGATGTGGTGGAATGCCTGGTTGCCCAAGATCCGCAGCACTGCTATAGCGACAGCTCGAGTCTCTAGCCTCTCTATCTCTTCAATCAATATATCTATGCCCTTAACATGGAAATCTGGTCGGAAATGGCATTCCATGAGCTCTGATATATTCTGCCCCCACGGTAATACTGGTTGGATGTTTCCCACACACCCCAATGGTGGGAGGTGGGTGAGGAAATAGATGTCATGAAAAATCAGCTCGATCTAGTGTCCTTGCACTATAAATACCTCCAAGTCTGCATCCTAGTAGTTGAATACCCTAGATAACAATGGCTACCTTACCCTCATCAATGGGTTCTTAACCAACTTGAGAACCCTATACCTTGCTAGTGTGCCTCGGACAACCTGCTCCCCTTGGATATTAGAATGAAGTGCCTAAAAATATCTCTCTCTCTCCATTTGATCTTTAACTCTACCATACCTGCAAAAACCCCGTATATTTTTCAGTCAGAGGAAGAAAAACTGCATCACAACCATCAAGTTCCAGTTCCCGGACAAAAATAAGACAAAACACAACCTTTTGGCAACTCGCATTAGGGGAGTTTTGAGGTCTAAAATGGGCCTCCTAAGAAAAATGTACAACAAAAATAAACTTTATAAGAACCAATAGGTTTCAATATGATGATGTCAACCATGGGGGACGATTCACCATTTTTTAAGTAAAAGGGTACAAATATTAAAAAATAATACAATAATAAAACTACCTTTTCAACTCGTATTTTCAACTTATCTCCCAAATTTTTTCTCAAATTTCAAGCAGGAGTACTCGTTGGATGAAAAATTTAATTCCTCATCCAAGGATTACACATGTTGCATACTTTCGATGGACCCTGCGACACGAAAAATGATAAATACATTAAAAAAATGTGATTACAATCACGTTTTTCATGTATTCCTCACTTTTAGTGTAGCATGACCCATTGAAAGTATGAAACATGGGTACTCCTTAGATGAATAATTAATTTTTGCATCAAACGAGTACTCCCACTCGAAATTTGAGAAAAAACTTTGGGAGATAAGTTGAAAAAGTAGTTTTTTCTTTTTTCCCTCTAACTTTTGATGATGTCCACAAATATTATTTTCTTATTTGCACTATTATTTTATAATTTCCTTAAGAGGCCCATTTTAGACCTCAAAATTCCCCTAATGCATTTTCCCATCCTTGAACCTGTGAGGTCGTAGTTTTTCTCTTTGAAAAATGTGACCCAGGTCGCAATATAGAGCCCACGAAGTGCGAGCCGGTCGTGAGGAAGGACGGGGTGTTGTTCCCAGCCTCTGGGCACCTAATTTGAAATTCTAAACCACTAAAATTGAAGAGTAGGGTTAGGCCACCTACTTGCAACTAACAGATCTTGATTCCAACAGTTGATTTTTCCGTTATGAATGCCAAAATATTTAGGTTCTTTTCATCCTCCCCAAATTCACCACAGCTGTACTTGGAAATGAATCAAATTGGAGGGAAATCGCCCTATTAAAGAGAAACACTAAATTTTCTTTCACCGATTGTGACCAAACTGTAGCTTCATTTGATGATCCATCAACACCGTTGGAAATCTCTTACCAAGGTCTAAAATGGGTATCCCTTAGTTTTTTGTGATTGGATACTTCACCCAGAAGCCATTTTTCCAAGAAGGGTCTCTTTTCCACCTCTCAAAATTGAATTTCTTCACTTGCGCTACTCGTCCTTGGGGCATCACTTTTCCTCCATACCTATCATCACATGTGTCGAGTTTCATCATGAGTAACCATATTTTATCCATGCTTTTATGGTCCCCACCGGGCCTAATCTGTGTGGCAACATCATCCAATCACCCTTGATCAGAGCATCTGAGTCGAGTCACCATCACATTCGTGGAGTCTGTATAGAATCTCCTTGCCTCTTGTTACAATATTCCATCCATTCGTTCCTTGTCCCTCTCTCGTGTATCTCAATTTAGCCTCTAGTCATACTATTCCCCATCCCCTTCGGAGTCGAGTAGGTTGCTGCCAAGTCATCCATGCTTTTTATGCTCTGACAAGGGAATTCATCCATTCGCTACTTAGTATTCTGCATTCCATTCTCATCCCTAGTGTCAGTCCATCAGTCACTCTACTATGATCTCGTGTACCTTAGTTGAGGATTCTTCATTACCTCACCTATGGTGGACCTCCTTTTGTTGATATCAACACATTCATTCCAAAAGATAGGTCTAGAGGGAGGTATATCTTGGTTCTAGCTTCCATTCCTGTTTGGTGCCTCAGATCAAGCAAAGGGACCTCATTTCCCTTTGACCTAATTGTTTCTCATCCAGCTCCTTATTGCATGATCGAGATTTGTATGCTTGATAGTTCGATGATCTAGCAGATTGTCCCAAAGATTCCTAGGCATGTGTGAGATGTTTTAGACCTCATGAGGGGGTGGCTCTTTAGGTAGCCCCCCACATGCCCGAATGAACTCATTTTCTGCTACAACCTCAGATGTAGCTCTATAGATTTTATGGTTTCGGTTCCATCTGCTTGCAACACCTACAACATGCATGCACCACTTAGATGATCCATTCATATTTTCAGAGCCCTTTCCTCTTTATCAAGGCTTCTTTGGTTGTTATTTTATCTCATGTACTAATATATTATTGTATTCAGTCATGGTTGTTGTCCCAGGCACAATATTTATGTGGGATCCATTATATTTTTGTTTGGCCCATTTTATGCTAGCATTGCATGTACCATTTGTCATGTACTTTTTAGCTCAGTACTATTTTGCTGGGTGCACCATTATTCTTTGTACCTTGTCATATCGGCAGACACATGTATGCCTTCCTCGCCTCCCTGAGAACAGGTACCCAAACATTAAAGGATACTTCTGTCATCTATAGGTCTCACCCCCTCAGGTTATTGTCCTTTGTCTCTTCACTCCATCCATGTATCTCTCTGTCTCTAACACCCTTCATGTCTAGTGATTGTGTTCTTACAACATACTTTGGTCATACAATTAGCTCCTAAAGCTCGCATTTTGTGGGGGAATCTGTTACACCAATTTTTGGTCATCTAACCATTTTCATTTATATGGACTGGATTACACCATGTAAGACCAATTTTACCATAGTAAAATTGCTTTCACTATAAGAAATAATTTAATAAACCATAGTTTATTAAGTTATTTCTCGTTCAAATAAGAAAGCCCATGAGGAATAATTAAATAAACCCTTATTTATTTGGTTTTCCTCTAGGAATAATTAATTAAACCATTGTTTAAATAATATTCCTGATCATATTTAACCCAATTAATTAGAAATAATTAGATAAATCATTATTTATCTTATTATTCTCTAGGAATAATTCATTAATCATTATTTAATTAATATTCTATGTTAAATTTGACTAAATCATTTAGGAATAATAAAATAAATCATTATTTGTTTAATTATTCCTTAACCCCATTCTTGAAATAATAAATAAATCATTTATTTGTTTATTGTTTCTAAATAAAGGGATTTAACCAATTTGAATTCCTTTTCTCTCCAGTAAAATATAATAAAATATTCGAAGCAGTTAGATCTTAATCTTGGTTAATAATATTTTATTATGCACTATTACGAAGGATAACTCAATATTTTGTTATAAATAGGAGGGTTTTCCATTCATTATTTACCTTTGTGATCCTTTTATCATGGTTGGACATTGATCCTTTTTCATTTTCATACTTCGATCACTTTTATTATTTTCTTACTTCTTAAGCTCCCATAGAGTTCAAAACATCTTGTGATTTCTACACCATTGAGAGAGAGAGAATTTTGGGTCTGAAGCATCGAGGATAGCCCAAAACCCATCCAATTGAGGGGGACTAGAAACATCATTCTTTGTTCCCTTCCCAAGTGTTAATACATATTAAATTCTTTATATAGCTTATCTTTTCCATTGAATATTTGGAGGAACTCTTATTTTATGTGACCGTTTAGCTACTTTTACTAGATATATCTAGGTTTTTGTTGCATTTATTTCGACTATCTATTATAGATATAAGGAAGTTAAGCAGCCATCTTTGTTGTTAGGGTTGTTTGTCATGTGCAGCTAAAGTGATCTCTTTTCGTACACTTGCATTAAGAATTAATAATAACACCCCTTGAGAGAGATCTATTTCGTGTTTGGAAAATGTTGAACTTGACCCTATCATATATTATGGTAAATGGAAATTTGATAGAACAATTATCAAATTAAACCTCCCTTCTTCTACTCTCTAAAATAGGAAAATCACTTCATATAAATTCAACTTCTCTGTGTTCCTCAATTTTCTTCTTTGGCAACTTATCCCTAGCAAAATGTGAAATTAAACCCAGTGAAAGGACCCATGATCTCAATATTTCAATTCACCAATTCGGTCTCAACAATCATAATAAATTAAGCCCATGTAAATGGATAAACTTGGCCTGCAACATAAGATGATCTCGGCCTACGTTAAACATGTTCTCAACTCCCTGAATAGAATAAACTTGACCCTTGAAAATAAATGAGCTCTTACCACACCATGGATGTTGAAATCATCATCAATTTTAATCTTCTTGGCCATGAGAAAAACTTGCAACCCAATAGTTGGCTAGGGTGTGTCTTTCAACACTGAAACTAGAAATAGTAAGGCTTCCTTTTTTCTCAACAATTCCTTAAGCTCCTTGTCAATTTCCTAATAATTCTTCTCATGTCCTCCTTAAATCCCCTTTTCCCATTTAATAATAATTTCCTCCTTCGAAAACCATGGGTAATACCATGGGTCACTTAATTTCCCGAAACTGAATTTTTACCCATTTTATT
Source organism: Pinus albicaulis (assembly GCA_034641835.2). Lineage (NCBI taxonomy): Eukaryota > Viridiplantae > Streptophyta > Pinopsida > Pinales > Pinaceae > Pinus > Pinus albicaulis. Next base: position 918,830,756 of record CM076570.1, read on the forward strand.
TAATTATTACCTATCTTATTATGGTGGCCCCTTTATGTTCTCTGTCAATAGCCCATGGGATATAAATAGGCTAAGACTCAACCTCATTTTTATTCTAAGATTTATAAAGGAACATTACAGTCCTCCCTTTCCAAATTTTGATTTTCCTCAAACAAATTTCATCCAATACCAGGATCACAAACAAGTCGACTGAAAGATTTCGAAACAGTTTTCTACATCATATCAAGGGTGATCAATTAAATATAGTTTCTATGTATCATCACGCCATTAAGAAACCCATGTAACCCTTCTCCCATAAAAAATCTTGGAAAATTTGAAGAACGTAACTCTTCATTTTGTCCCATCTGCTTCACTATTTTGCTACATTTTTGTTGGATATCCTATTGTTGTCTTATAAATAATGACTTTTTTTTGTCTTGGGAAACCAATTTTCCTCATAGATATGAATGAGTGTATTGCATCAAATATGGTGGTTTGGTGATATATACATATCCTAATACCCTTCCTCCACTATTTCATCACTTTTCATCAAATCCTCCTTTTCCCACAATTTTTGCTTGGCTCTACTACTAACTCCTCTTAATTATGGATGTCCCTCTTGTTTGTTATCGCACCACCTTCCTGAGTACTCATTATTTACTGCTACTAGCCTCTCAACATGGTTATGACTTCTTTGATTCATCACACTTGGCCTTTTTCATGAATTTCCCCCCTCATTTGGATTGGACCGAGGGCTAATATGTTGAGTATATTCTAATGACACCATGACCTCCTTTATAATTTTTCCTGCCATTTTTTTTAGTGTAGAAATATTTGGGGCATCTTGAGTCATGCCTCTCAAGAATACCCTCCAACATCGCCTTACATTGAATCCCATCTCCATGGTATAGTAGTTTTTCCAATGCTTCCTATAGTTATAAGTCATTGAACACCTAACACTATGTTAGAATTCAACAACTTCATCATGTAGAAATTGTCGACCATAATATAGTTTCCCATATTTGAATCTTCCCTTGGGGCTAGCTTATTGCATGCCATGATGAAATTACTAGCCATATCCACATCAAAGTCTCCATAGTCCTTTGTTGGTATTCAATTTATAACTATTAATGCATATTCAATAAAATTGTGGGTTGAACCATCATCAATTAGGGCAGTGACCCAGTGCCCTTGTATGGTAACTTTGAATTTAAAATTGTTGTATATATGCACTCCTAAAAGTGTGGCTATGGTTCCAATTACTACTTTTTCACTTAGATACTCCTCCTCTGAGCCAATATGCCCATCATTATGCACTAGTCATGATTCGTATCCCTCACTTTTGAGTAGCACCTCAATGTAATGCACTTTTCTCTTCCCCTTGCATTTCTGCCCTAGCTCCCAAGGCTCCTTGAAACTATAACATAGTTTCATTCTTCATAAATCATCTTGGATGCTAGGTTCCAACCTAATTCTTTTGATATCCTCCTTCCAAGAAGGTAGTTTATCTGTATCCTTCTAAAGAGGTGGGGGTTTTAGAGATGCTTTATTTTCAGGTTTTTCATCCTCCATATCCCTCCTCTTGGAAATGACCTCCTATAGTGTGTTGGGCTTAAAATCCTTGACCCAGGAACATAATGGTTCAACTAACCCCTTTGTGAACAACATCACTAACCACTCCTGGGGAGATATTTCCAACCCATAAAACTAATATTTGGAAATTTTGAAATAAAAATATCTAGATTCCATGTCTATATCAGTTTTTCAAGGTATCTAAAATGTGGCTCTGGGTCCCTCTTATCAAACCTTTGGATTAATATCTATGTAAACTCCAATTAAGAGGTGATATGTACATGACCCAATGTGATTAGACCATGGTACCACCACTCATGTGCCTTACCATCTAGATGCAGTGCAACATATTGAATGGCCTAATATTCCCTCATGGGGTTTATTTGAAAATAAATATCCAACTTTTTTTCCCATGCTCTCGCTGACCCTCTAGTATATCCACTAAAGGATGGAATTTTTGCTATTCCTAAACTTATTTTAAATATAACTATATTGACACGATTAGTTCTAGTCCCTTGGCTTGATCCTAGGCTTGATAACATAGTAGTATTGGAGTGACATAACATTTCAGATCTCTTCTCCCATTTCCCCATACTCCCTTATATATTCCTGGAAGTTTTTTTCCTTCTTATTTTGGTTACCTATTGGGTCCTCTATGGAATTTGGCATGAGAGGTTTTTATAAGGTCAGTTTTACTGATGGGGGTACTAGATTAGAAAATTTACTTGCTTTAGCATGATTATTATCATCTTCTCCCAACAGGTTGTAGCCTTTGCTTGATCCCTTCGCTTCATTATTGGATTGGTTTTCAAAAATAATTGTCGTGGACTGGGAAAATTCCTTTAGAGCTTTAGGTACTTCTTGTTACCCTTTGTTCACCATTAGATTCATTTCATGCAGTCCTTGGCCTAATTCCTGAGTAAATCCTATTTCCCTCTATTTAAATCATTTAAAATGTATTTGAAGCTCTCCTAGACTTGATATTCATGATCCTCATTTGATATGTTTCTTCTTCTTTCTCCTTCTTCTTATTTCTATACATTATGTACCCATAATCTCTTGGAATCATCAAATGTTAACCCTTCAAAACCTCAAGCTGGTAGGAAATCCAACTCGGATAGCATTATAATATCCCTTTTATTAATTTTGCAAGAATTTCAAGGGTTTTTATTCAAAAATTATGTCATCAGACTTTTATCTCAAAAATTACATAGATCCACACAAAAAAACTCCAAAAATTAAATAAATATGCAAACCCATAAATAAAATAATGCAATACCAACACAATATTATGGAAGGAACTAGAGAAATATTACATAAATATTTGAGATTAAACCTAGCAATCAATTTGGCCCTTTTACTGATAAGTCGACCAAGTAATATGTTCTAAATTTTGGCTCATCAATTATAGCCCAAGAGGAGAAAATTTTTCTTTGATTTGACCTCTTCCAACCTAACAATTTGTCTTCCAATTAGCTTAAGAAACATAGCCCAAATCAACTAGGTAATTTTCCCCTTGTGAGAGATGTGGTTTTCCTTCGAAAATGTTGAACACAACCCTTTGGTATAATACAGTAAATGGAAATTCGACCTAGCTAATATCAAAATCAACCTCCCTTCTTCTACTCCCGAAAATATGAAAATCACTTCACATAAATCTGGCTTATCCATGCTACTCAATTTTCTTATGACTTTGGAAACTCAGCCCTAGAAAAATGTGAAATTCGGCCTACTGGAAGAAACCACAAACTAAACCTTGAAATTCACTAATTCAACCCAATAAATCATAATAAAATTGGCCCATGCAAATGGATAAATTTGGCTTGCAACATAAGACAATTTCATCCTAACAATCTCATGACCTTAGCCTCTTCTAAACACAAACTCAACTCTTGCAATAAATGCCCTTGAAAATAAATGATCTCAGCCTACACAATGGGTGAAAAAATTGTCCTCCATTTTAATCTTCTTGGCCATGATAACAACCTGCAACACAATAATTTGATAGGGTGTGTCTTACAACACCAAAATGAATTATCTTCAACTAGGGTCTATCTTTCAACATTGAAACTAGAAATACTAGGGGTTCTCCTTTTCTTGGAAACTCCTAAATATCACTTTCAATTTCCTCAGTAATTCTTCTAATGCCATAATTCAATATCCTTCTCCCTTTCAATAGTTCTCGTTTGAAAACCATGGGTAATACCATGGGTCACTTAATTTCCCCAAAGTGACCTTTTACCCCTTTTATTTAATTATTATATATCTTATCATGGTGACTCCTTTATTTTTTCTATAAATATCCCATGGGATCTAGATAGGATAATAATCAACCTCCTTTTTATTATAATGGTTAGAAAGGGACATTGCATTACCACATTTAGTGAAGTGTCATGCTCATATCAACTCAAACATTGGATTTTACTAAAGGAATCTTACATTAATTACCATCATCATTATTGGAACATAAACTACCAAATTTTTACTTTCATGGATGTTATTGATTTAATGGAGACTACATGATTGACTAATATCTTATAGAGGCTCGCGTGATTCTTCTACCAACCTCTTCTTCAACATTTTACCATCCTCATTATATTCATATTGATCGCTATCATATGCGGTGGAAATATCATCAACACTTTCAACCATGCTATAAATTTTTATCATGGATATGTAATCTAGCATTGGTCACATTCAATTATCATCATTATTTCATATATAATAACATTTTACTCTTAGTCTACAAGAATGCCACATGTATGCCCAAACTTGTCCATATTCACTAATGCACATATATATGAACCAAAAATTATTTATTAGCAAGCATATTATTGCACATGCATTCTATCTTTTCTATATTTGTTATGTGTTTCTTTCAATATGATCTCCAACACTTATTTTTTGTTACTTCTTGTGATATCCTTGACTACTCTTGAATCCCTCTAGATCCTTGTGTTGAAAAATTGTAACTAGGTTTGGTCTTCGTAATGACCTAATTGTAATCATGACATTTTATATTCATTATAAGAAATAAAAATAAATAAAGAGAAATTATATTTTATTCTTGGAGTATGGGTTTCATACTCAAGTTTGAGTCAAAATCATGTTCTTCATGATTTTAGGTTTTCTAGGTCATTCTAGGTCTTTCTAGTTCTTTCTAGGATAAATAATAGTAGTGGTCATGCATCATAGTCACATTTGGACTCATTTCAATAAATAAAGACATCTATTTTATCAAGAAAAATCCATTTTATATTGCAAAACCTAATCGACCCTAGAGAGAATTAAGTCATCCTAAGGGGGGGTTATTCGACCCCTCAAGAAGGTTATAAATACAATGAGCCCGAACTCTTTTGAGACACTCACTCATCTCAAGTTTGATCTGGAATATTGAAGATGACAAAGAGTAGCTTGGAGGACAAAAAAGAGGACAAAAATTCGAAATATTTGGAAGGCTATATTTTCTTTTCCACACGTGTGAAGCTCATAGGGTTTGTGAAGTTGAAGAGTTGTAGGAGGCCAAAAATTACAGGGTTGAAAATATGAGTGGCAGTTGCAAGGCTGAAATTTTGGCATGAAGTTGCAGTAAGTAAAATTTTGGAAGATGCCTTAGAGAAGATCTTATTGGGGCCTGACTTGGTGCTTGGTGTTGAGAAATCTAGGGGTGGCTAGATTACTTTATTTCTGTTACTTTGATAACTAATTGTGATGTATTTTTACTTAACTTGATTAGTTTCTTCTTTAGCTTGATTATTATTTTTTTTTCTATCATCAAAAAATTACGAAAAAATGAGGATCAAAGAGATAAGAGGACACAAATTGTAGGCTACTAACCATGGCCAAAACCTTTCCTTTTGAGAGGAAAATCCACAAGAATTCTTCTCTTGTTATGAATCTTCAACAGAATAATTCCAAGACCTAATACCCTTGAAAAATACCCCTCCAATACCAGGTCAATCTTCCTTCTTGATGATATTTCCTTACACATCTTACAACAACAAACTTTTACTTTCGAGCAACAACTTCGACCCCAACAATTTTTCCAACAACTTTGACCTACCCAGTAACTTCCAATAACTTTGATTTTCCCAAAATCATGAAACAACTTCAACTTCCCCAAAAACTTCTAGCAACTTCACCTTTCCCAACAACTTCCAGCAACTTCCACTTGCTCAACAAATTCCAACAACTTTGACATTCCAAACAAGTTCAAATTTTCCAACAACTTCAACTTTCCCAACAACTTCCAACAAGTTTGAATTTCCCATCAACTTTAGAAACCCTTAGCACAAGAGAGAGATGGGTCCAAAACTTCATTTTTTCTTCTTTTCTTCTTATCCTTAATTTTCATCCTTTTCTTCTGGTCTTTCTGCTTATTTCTTATGGAAATTGAACTTTCTTCTTTTTGTGTCCAAATAAGTTTGATTTCCTTATTATATATAGGCTCTCTAGGTGATCAGGAGCTCAAGTGTTATGCTTAAAAATGAAATTGCTCGAAACGGGTCCAAACATGAGCGACTGTAAAGGTCTTGTCGTTGTGATTCTAGCACTGCTAACAGTTCGAAACATGGATGTTGTATGAGGAAGATATCGTGTTCTGTTCATTTTTCCAAACAAAAAAAATTTGTAACTGGATGCCAATTCAGCAAGCAGGTATAGTCAATAGGAATATTCCTGGAATATTCTATTTTTATCCCAGCCAACAGGATGGTGCCATGTGTCTCAATCTGGGTCGTTGATTGAAGGTGGTATGATGGAGTTTATGATTGTTTGTGGGTTTTCGTTTGAGCTAATGGATGAGAGACATGTGGCAAGACCAGAGACCTCCACGTGTCCTCAGGATATTATGTCAAAATTTATTTGGAGCCAGTGAGAATCAGCCACCAGACCTCCCATCTCCAACCAGCCCATGTTCCATTGCACCACCACTATTTCTTACCATGTATAATGATCCGCTTCATTTTATGGTGTTATAGTTTTGCATACGGGGGTTTGGGAGGCTAGCACTGAAGGGCCAACCCCCATTCCATGTGCCCAAGCACTGGAACCTTAGAATTTAACCCAAAGGCTATCCAATAGTTCCTAAACTCGACAGTAAATACATAAGGCTTGGTCACATGAAACATCATTACAACATTTATGTTTAACTCAACAACAAACATTAACCAGGAGGCCACATAATCCGTTACTCTGACAGTCAGGTGGGAGTGATCACATGTTGCGGTAGCATGTAACGTGTGGTGACGGTTCATTGGGTGGCTACAGCAAACCTCAAGTCTAGCAGTTTCAATAGACATGGACACATGTTAATCCATGAATTTAAGTTGAATGCGACAATTAATGGAACTGTGCACTCCTGGTTCCAAGCATTTTGATAGATTTACAAATGGTTAAAGGTGGAGTGTAAAGTCATTACATGCACGGTGAATGGCATATGCACAATGGTTAGTAAAAATGGTTAGCAGAACCTTAACTCTGAGTTCCACTCCTCCACATTGTGAAGTTAATAAACAGTTAGAATGGAGGTTACGATGAGATCGGTATATGACCACCTTGCCTCCTAACGATAACCATTTTTTAGGGTGCCCCTAAGTTTTAGGGTTCACTGTCAATTTAACTTAAGTTAACTGCCTGTATCCACATTTAGTGGAGTTTTTATAGCTTTCATTAGGGAAAATGAATTGGGAGGTGAATTTTCAACCAATTTTGGTGAAACAAGAGTCTACCTAGACTAATTTGAGAATTCTGGAGCCATTGGTGTAGAGAAAAAAACCATTAGAAGCCTGTAAACATACGTAATTTACAATTATTTATTATAATGACAAAGGGGGACATGCCATTTGGAGTTGGACCAGCAGATGTAGCCCAGGAGGGGTGAACTGCTTCATCATGTGTATTGTGTAAAACTTATCTATGAATGTTTTTCTCTATTATGCACTGTTGTTCAATGTTTTTATAGCTTATTTACATTCTTAAAGTTCACTAATTCATCTAATTTACATGGTTAAAACTCTCATTCCTTAAGAAAAAATATGGAGACAAATTTTACATGTTTATATTACTAAAAGGACACTTAGCCCAAAAAAACTAATACACTCCTTTTAGATCAAGTTGTTATCAGAGCTAGAGTTTTATCTCTAGTGTTTTTATGTGCAAAGATTTGTTAACAATTTGCAAGGGTTTTCATGCTTACTAGGCTCAATTTTAAGAGAGGAGAAGGAAAATTGGTGGAAGCAAGAGTTTCTCAAAGTGAGCCATAGCAAAGGAGGGCAAGATTACCACATTCTCAACCACCTAGTTCACCTCCAAGAGAAGTAGAAGCAGCATCAGGCATGCCTCCAGGAGAAGAAGAAACTCTTGAAGAGGTGGATCCGAAAGAAGAAGAAAGAGTGTTCAATAAAGCATTCCTTGACATGACTGAAATGGTGAGAGTCCTTTATCAAGAAACTAATGAAATTCTATTAGGAGAAGGATCCAAACCTTGCAAGGAAGGTCAGGGATCATCAGGAGGTCATAATGATGAAGACAAATCAAAGAAGGGCAATGGCAGAAATGGAGGCAATGGAAAGTCACCATCCTCACCCTCATCAACATCATCCTCTACTTCATCTTCAGTACACCAGTCACACAAGTCAAAGAACACTGGCAAAATTCCTTTCTAAAACTTGATGTTAAGTTTTAATTGCCAATGTTTAATAGTGAAGTCAATGCAGAAAAGCTAGATAATTGGATTAGGCAATTGGAGGTCTATTTGAGAATTCAAAATTTTCATGTTGATGATACCAAAATCCAACTAGATTCATTAAGGATGGAAGGTGCAACATTTATTTGGTGGGAAGCCAAGTCAAAGGAGGAGATCAAGAAATATGGTAAGATTATTTTATCATAGACTAGTTTCATTTTTGCAATAAAACAATAGTTTTATCCATTAGCTCACATGTAGAAAGCCATAGTGGACGGGAAAAATTTTAAACAATTGAAAGGACAAAATGTACAAGTGTATACTCAAGAATTTGGGAGAAGAGCTCTTTTATTAGAAGTAGATTTGCATAGCCAAGACACTTTTCTCAAGTATATAAGAGGCTTACATACCTACCTAAGACATACAATCCTCATGTTTAACCCTACAAGCCTACATCAAGTATGTGTTCAAGCCACACATCTAGAGGCAAGAGGAAAAAAAAATTTAGATGAGAATGGGGAAAATGAGTTTAAAGGAAAATGGGAGAAAAAGTGAAACACAAATACTAGAAAGGAGAATGGAAAATTCTTTTGCAAACATTGTTCTAAAACTAGCCATGATGACGACCATTGTTGGAAACTTCATCCAGAGTTGAAACCAAAAATTTTGATGGCCAAAGGGAAACCCAAGGAGAAAGGGGAAACTATTGCAATAGTTGAACAAGACCTAGGATCAGATTCAGGAGATGAAAAAAAAATAATAGCTATGGGATGAAAGAGCTTGAAGGAGAAAGAGAAAAAAACTAAACCTAGTTCTAGTATATCTAACTATCACATAGAAGCTCCAAATGAAGAAAAGAGAATTGAACTGTTTCATGAGGGTCATTTCCAAACATACCATGGTTGACACATTGTTTGATAGTGGGTCAATAGAAAATTTAATCTTTGAAGACTTGGTCAAGAAACTTGATCTTGAGACCATTCCACATCTGAAACCATATCCACTTGGTTGGATTTGTAAGGATGCAAGTTTACAGGTTTCAAAGAAGTGCGTGTTGTGCTTTACAATAAAAACACATTTCATTGACACAATTGAATTAGATGTTGTTCTTCTTGATAACAGATATGGTGTTGGGCAGTCATTAATTTTATGATAGGAGAGTGATCTTCCATTACCATGATAAAAAATACCATTTATTCAAGGATGACAAGGATTATATTGTGAGAGCTCATCGAAAAAAATAGACACTTCTTTAGTTAATGCAGGGAAAATGAAGAGGCTCGTAAATGAAAGTCAAAAATTGACATTGATGATGATTAAACAAAAGGAATTTTTACATAATCCTTTTCAAAAAAATGCTGATGTATGTAATGAATTTTTTCAGTTTAAAATAAGGTTTTATTTGAAAGAAGATGACAGGCAGTTGCAGCAGTGGACATTGGTGTTGAATGGTGCTGAAAACAAAGTGTCGGTGCAAGAAGTTGAAAAGGTCCAAGAGAGGGAAATGAAACTTGAAAAAGAAGACACAGGATTCAGAAATATTCATTGTTGGTTTTAGAAAGAAATGGTACAATGGCGAAGAAACTTGGTCAGGAATTGACACAATTTCAAGGAAAATTTAGTAAAAAGTCACCATAAGGATAGGATGTAAGGTGAGAATAATTCCAAGTTTCCTTTGATTATAGAACAATGTAGAAACAGGATTCTCACTACAAAGTTTGGTCATTTTTCTACAAGTTCAGTAAATGTGCGGCATGACAATGTTAGATATAGCAATGGTTGGTCAACAGAATCAGGAAAATGTTTTCATTTCATGAAAAGCTCTAATTCATTAGGGGAATTTTGAGGTCTAAAATGGGCCTCCTAAGAAAAATGTACAACAAAAATAAACTTTATAAGAACCAATAGGATTCATGATGATGATGTCAACCATAGGGGATGATTGACCATTTTTTAAATAAAAGGGTAAAAATAGTAAAAAATAATAAAATAATAAAACTACTTTTTCAACTCGTATTTTCAACTTATCTCCCAAAGGTTTTACTCAAATTTCAAGTGGGAGTACTCGTTGGATGAAAAAATTAATTCTTCATTCAATGAGTACCCATGTTGCATACTTTCGATGGACCCTGCTACATGAAAAATGAGAAATACATAAAAAACATGATTACAATCACGTTTTTCATGTATTTCCCATTTTTCATGTAGGAGGGCCAATCAAAAGTATCCAGCATGGGTACTCCTTGGATGAGGAATTAAATTTTTCATCCAAAGAGTACTCCCACTCGAAATTTGAGTAAGAAATTTGGGAGATAAGTTGAAAATATGAGTTGAAAAAGTAGTTTTTTATTTTTTCCCTCTAAAATTTGATGATTTCATCAAATCTTATATTATTATTTCCACTATTATTTTATAATTTCCTTAGGAGGTCCATTTTAGACCTAAAAATTCCCCTAATGTAATGAAATTAGGGAAATTTCAATGGATAAAGATTGGAAGAGTGGGGACACAATCTGACACAATCTCGTCATCTTCATGTTTAGCAGTCCAGAGAGATTTTGGGGTCCAAAATCTTCCTAGTGGGGAGGTGTGATCAGGAGATCAAGTGTTATGCTCAAAAATTAAACTGCTTGAAACAGGTCCAAACCTGAGCGACCGAAAAGGTCTCATCATTGCGATTTTGATGTCGTGAATAGTTCAAAAAACTGATGTCGTATAAGGGAGATATCACGTTCTGTTCATTTTCCAAAACAATAAAATTTTGTGACTGGATAACCTGTCAGCAAGTAGGTACAATCAGCAGGCATATTCTTGGAGTATTCCATTTTTATCCTAGCGAACAGGATGGTGCCACGTGGCCCAATCTAGGTCGTTTATTGAAGGTGGCACGATGGATTTGATGACATTTTTATGGGTTTTTATTTGAGCCAACGGATGAACGGCACGTGGCAAGCCTGGAGGCTGCCACATTTCCTCAAGATACTATGTCAAAATTTATTTGGAGCCAGTGAGAATCGACCACAGGACCTCCCATCCACTAGCCAGTGTGCATGCCATTGTCCCAGTAGTAGTTCTTACCAAGTATAATGGGCCACTTCATTTATGGTGTTATAGTTTTACATACAAGGGTTTGGGAGGCTAGCCCCCCTTCCATGTACTCAAGTAACGAAACCTTGGCCTTTAACCAACCGACTATCCAATAGTTCTTAAAATCGGCAGAAAATACATAAGGTTTGATCACATGAAACATCATTGCAGCATTAATGTTTAACCCGACAGCAAATGTTAACCGAGTGGTCACGTAATCCGTTACTCTGGCGGTCAGGTGGGAGTGACCACATGTTGTGGTCGCATGTAACTTCCAGTGACGGTTTGTTGGGTGGCTAGAGCAAACCTCAAGTCCGACGGTTTCAATAGACATGGACACATGTTAATCCACATAGTTAAGTTTAATGAGAGGATAACGAAACTGTGCACTTCTAGTTCCAAGCATTTCGGCGAACTTACAAACAGTTAAAGGTGGAGTGGAAAGCCATTACATGCGTGGTGAATGGCATATACACAAAATTTAGTACAAATGGTTGGCAGAACCTTAACTCTGAGTTCCACTCCTCCATAGTGGGAAGTTAATAAACAATTAGAATAGAGGTTACAGCAGCGTCGATATGTGACCAGCCCGCCTCCTAACCAATAATGTTAACCTTAACCATCCGACCATTTTGGAACGAGCCCCTAAATTTTTAGGGTTTTCCATCAATTTTACATAAGTTAACTGCATGTCTCCACATTTAGTGGAGCTTTTCTAGCTGTCATTAGGGAAAATGCATTAGGAGGTCAATTTTTGACCAATTTTGGTGAAGCACGATTCTACCTAGACTAATTTGAGCATTATGGAGCCATTGGTGAAGAGAAAACAACCATTAGAGGCATGTAAACATATGTAATTTAAAATTTTGAGCATAATGACAAAGAGGGACATGCCATTGGGAGCTGGACCAGTATTTGTAGCCCAGGAGGGGTGAACTGCTTCATCATGCCTACTATGTAAAACTTATGTGTGAATGTTTTTCTCTGTTATGCACTATTGTTCAATGTTTTGAAGGCTTATTTGCATGCTCAAAGTTCACTAATTCAGCTAATTTTCATGGTTAAAACTCTCATTCCTTAAGAAAACATATGGAGACAAATTGTACATGTTTATATTACTGAAGGAACACCTAGCACAGCAAAACTAATACACTCCTTTCATATCACTAGGGGTACAAATTTCTTCCATGAGGCCGAAGTGATCTTTCATGTAGGCCGACTTTCTTGACAAGGTCTTGGATGGTCTTCGTGACAATTTTTACTCTATAAATTTTTTCTTTAAAAGATACAACATGCCCAAAGGGGTCTTACATGTATACAATGACTCTTTTGACTTCATAATTCTATGACAAACCTAGAAGCACTCAATTGGTGCTTGACTTATAAATAAATTTATCTTGAGAATGAAACCCATGCATCAAGAATGACAATAATAATTTTCTTTTTCTTTTTTCATCAAATACATAAAATTGTGATTACAATAGACATTATGAATACCTAACCTAGTTATATATTTCAATAATCCCACTTAACTAGGGAGATATTCACAATCCATACATGGTACTTAAACATTCTCATACTAAATAATTATCATAAAAAGAGTGGAATCTGTAAGCCATATCATAAGCTATTATTTCAAATTATCTTATTGCATATCATCATACCTATCAACATTGTCACATGGCAAGGCATTTACTAACAACCCTATCTCTCCAAAATATCAAAGCACAATTTTGGCAAAATAATGACTGACAGACACCATCATCATTTTCTCTTAAGGAACACACCCCATCCAGATGTTCAAAAGCTATGTCCTTTAGGACAATTCCTAACTTGGAATAACACACCCTCAAGGAATTTCCACTTGAAATTCTCTTATCTATTGGATGCCCTACCTAGGGAGCTCTTACATAGGGACTTGTTACCAATAGTAGCTATCTGCTCCTTGGTTGAGATAATGGTACTATCAACTACTTTTAGGGCTCCTCTTTGTGCATATTGTCATGAACTTCATCCTCTTCATCAAGGAGCCTTCTTCATCATCACTTTATTGTAGGGAATCAACCATATTCTCCATCACTTTCCCTTCAATGAACCATAGTGTTGAACCAATAATCATGTCACTCTTTTCTTCATCAGAATGTGATCTTCTAGTTCACATATGGCTTTTCTTCATAAAACTACCTCCTCCAATTCATGTTTCTTTTAGGATTTTCCATCCAATTACATGAGTACTAGTTGTAGGTGACTTCTACAACATTCTTTCGGTAGCCTTGTAAAAACCCATCTAGATGTTTATCAAAATTAAAGTTAAAATAAAATCAAAGTTACCTTTTATGATGTCATTTTGTAATGACATAATATTATTACAACATAAACATCCTATGCATGTATGAATCCATCTCCAATACATTCATTACTGGATTCTCTTTTTCTAACATACCTATCAAGGTCTTCATACCTTCTTCATGGAGGTGTCATAGTTAATCCTTCTTGTTATTAGATGTAAATCACTTATCTTATCTTATGTGACTATAGTTGCATCTTTCACGAATTCTCCTTTCTTTCTTCACATATATCTTTCCTTAGGATCTTCTTTACATGGTTCTTTCAAAATAGGAACCATGATTTTCAACCACCTCATATTCCATATGACTTCATATTATCTTGGTTTCATCTTATCAATATGTAGAATATTTCAAGGAACCTTCTCTAAATGCCTGCATGTATCTTTCTAAAGGAAGGGTTTCTTCTTCTTTTATCATGTTTATTAGATAAACAATTCTACCCATTCGATATGCAACTATATGATGACATGAATTTATCTAACAAATATATACATACCTCTTCCTTCATGTGGTCATCTAGGCTTCATTCAAGTAAATTACTTTCCTTTATTGAAGATAAAAGTATTTCAATTAACTTGTTATGTTGCACATATTTGTCATCACACTATTATCCTTTTACCATGTATATCCCAAATAATGTTGAATGTAGATCATTTGCAAGATACTTTCTTCTTCTTAAGTAGAGGTGAATATTCTAAAAAAAAAATCCAATGAGGGATTGTAATGATCCTCATTCTGCAAATTATCCTTTCTAATGATGATTTATTTATCTTCTATCTTTCTAGATGAATTTCTCCAACCATATAGATCACTAGTTCAGCTGTCCTTATATCCTTTCGATGGATATGTCATGAGCTATTTTATTTCTATCAGGATGACTACTACAACCATGTAGACTTTATACTTTAGCTATCCTTCCATGCTTCTATGATGATGTTATCTCTATCTATCTATAATGCATCCTATAGTACTTGTGATGATTTTATAACTGAAAACAACTAAGCGAAGGAGATTATCTCAATCATTTCACTTCCTCCTTATTTTATTTATTCATTTCTGATTCATCCATTTATTCGGTAACATGGGCTTCATTTATTTCCTTTCTCTTATTGTTTTACTTCTGTCCTTTCAAAGTTCTCATATTCATTACACTCACAGCATTGTATTTTTGACATATTGAACTTATTATTTTTTCGAGGATCAAACTTTCTTTTTCTCCTGGCCATGGTAGAATATACTTGGACTTGCTCATTTGATAAAACTAATTAGCTCCATCATTAGACATATATGAAGGGTTTAATGGTCACCTTTTTTCCTTCTTAGATCTATTTTTCTTGCATTTTTATTATTATTTGGTTTTATGATGCTAGTATAGGTGGCGATTAAGGCTAACATAATTTGAGTGCCCAATATGGGGTTGTGCGCATAAAATCATGAATTATTAGAATTCTTATAAGGATTTTATCATAAAGACTTGGAGGAGATAGAAAGGAGAAAATATGGGAGGATTTTCCACCCTCCTTAACTCTCAAAGGAAACCAAAGGATCCCAAATATTCTCTCCAGCAATTCGAATTCCAAAGGCAGCCAAAGGATCCCCAAGGATTCTCTCCAACAATTTGAATTCCAAAGGAAACCAAGCAACTCAAAGAGGAGTGCACTCAATATTTGTTTAATTGGAGTCAAGTGGACTCAATAAATGTTTTATAGGGAGATATCAGTAGCTTCCCTGTAGAATAAATAGAACAGAGATAGAGCTAGGAAGGGGCCGATTATAGTCAGAACTTTGTTGCAAGCTACTGAGATTTTTATTATTTTAATTAGTGATCAAACTTTTAGAAATGTATGAGGTTATTCTCTTATGAAATGAACAAAATCATTTAAATTTTAGAGAGCTAGGCTCATGGGTTAGGGCCCAATCCATGTGCCTCAGCCTCTCTACTGTATTTTTTCTCTACTTTTTGTCATTTCATTGGTTCTACTTCTGATAATTTTGTTTATATTTCAAGTTGTTGTTTAGTTTTTCTTTCAGTGTGCTGCTATAGCTTTCATTTTATTTTTAGTAATAGAATAGAGGAGAAAAACCAAAAAAAATTGGATCAAGACCCCCTTCTCATCTATGTCAATAGAGCTCAAGGAGGGCGAACCTTCCCACAGACCCAAAAACTGATCTCTGTTGACTTTTTCTAAGATTAAAAGTGGAGTTGCATTACCATTTTACAGTCTTCCTTTGCACAGTAATTTTCGCATTTGTATATTTCTTTGCACATCAGTTGGTAGGTTGATTGTATGAATTATTGTTAAAACCCCACAGCAACTCCATGGTGCCTCCCCACTTCATTCTTCATCTTTCTCTTCACAATCTGCACACTGTTGTTACACCCTCCATCTCCATTTTTTCCCACTTATTCTCACTACCACACCCACCTTTTATCCCTAAAAACACTTAAAATATATAGCCCACCTTATTCCTTTTTTCTTGTTGGTCATGGTTGCCTTACCCATTTTAACACAAAACACTTGAATACCATTGGAAATTGACCTGCACCCTTTCTCCTCGAACTTCTTGCTACCATACTGCACCTTTTCGAAAATCACATTTCACATATTTTTCCTTTTTCCTTTTAGGACTTACCGCTCTGTCTACCGATTGCGATATTCGTATCGTGCTCCACCACCAGTCCCACCACCACGTTATCTCACTCATCGCAACCTTTGCCCTTTTCAAAAATCACACTTCGTAACCTTTTTCCTTTTCTTTTAAGACTTACCACTCCAACGCTGATTGCGATAACTCCGCGCATCACACATAAAAAAATGCATCTTTCCTTCTGTTCCCATTAACACTTACCACTCCAATCGCCAATTGTGATAATCCTCCATGCTCTGCTGCATTGCAAATCGAAAATCTCATTTCACAACCTTTTCCCTTTTCTTTTAAGACTTACTTCTCCCAACACTGATTGCGATATTGTCATCGCACTCTGCCACTGGTCCTACCACCACGTCACCTGTCATAAATCGCATTTCACAAGTTTTTCCCTTTTCTTTTAAGACTTACCGCCCCCGACGCTAATTTCGATATTCTCCGTACTCCCCCACATCGCAAAACACAAATCATAGTTTTTACCTCATTGCATTTCGCACTTTGCAACTTCTACCCCATTGCATTTCACAATTTTCTCTCACTCCCGAAAAACACTTACACTACCCCTCCATGTTTGTGATATTGTGATTGCGATATCACATATTGCATATTGCACTACCAACCCTCCATCACAACTCTGCCATCGCAACTCTGCCATCACACTTGTTAAATCATTCCACTCCAAAGAAGTTTTGCGCCACAATAAAAATGTTTAAACCCACTCTTTCCACCTCTAAGCCTTGTTTCATGTGTTGAGCCCTCCATTAGCACCTTTAGCCCATTTTCCTCCAAAATTCAAGCCACACTATGTCAAGATTATTTTATCATGAATAGTTGCATGGTTAGAAGCACGATAGCATGGTAAATAGATCATAGGATAAGTATGGTGTGTTTAGCCGATTGGCCTAGCTAGGTGCAACTTAGTTTAGTTTCTTTTCATTCATTTCTTTTTGCAGATAAAATTAGTTTCCTTTCCGTAATTTCCTTTTTGCACATTAAATTAGTTTCATTTATGTCATTTCCTTTCTACAAATTAAGCTATTTTCCTTTCTATCATTTCCTTCCAAAAATTTACTTTTAGTTTTTATAATAGTTTAAGAAATAACACCCTTTATTAAAGCAGAAGAGGATGACATGAACATAATGTATCTTCTGTGTATATAGAACTGTAACCTCCAAGTTTTTAGGAACCCCAGGTTGATAAAGTAAAGTAGGGCATCCCCTGGGAGTTGCAGCACTCTTGGTGCAATACTAGGGATCACCACTAACATCGCTTTTCGCCTTCAATATAGTTTTTTAAATATTACAAAATATCTAAATTTCACTGAATGGAGTGGCTTCTTTCTTTCCATAGATAGTGGGTACAAATTTTACCTAGTAATTAGGTAATGCATTGAGCACAATGGTGGGATTTTATTTATCAGACATTATCTCTCCTAATTCTTGTAGTTAATCTCTTATTTGTGACACCTTCATAAGGTATGAGGCTATCCATTCTTCCTTTTATAGATTCATTTTGTATAATTTTTTTCTCAATGATATAACTTCTCGTATAGTTCTTACATAAAACAATTCTACCAACTTCTCACAAATGTCTTTCAACTTCTCCAACTTTGCTGCATAACGCATGAGGGAATCCTTGATTGATTCTATGAGGATTCTTTGAGCCCTAATTTCCTATTTAATATACTTTGATAGTGCTTGAATTTATCTTGAGATGGTTTGGAGATTAAACCTTTCACATATTAAATAACTTCATTCTCTATTAGGATCAAATCTATCATCTTCTTCAACACAAGGAAATTTGATGACCCAGCTAGTTTATTTCTTTCCTTGCATAATGAAGTCATTTTGATAGTAGATATAGATGTAAATATAAATATACTTACTTTTCAAGTGAATATGCTCATATGATGATGATATCTTGAACTTGTTTCCTTATTGATTTTTTATGATGATGGTTTACTTCCTTGAAGATGACAATATTTCTTCAAATATGCTTGAGATGTGATGCTTTATTCAAAATGAGGGAGATCACCTTGACTTATTTCATAATAATGGAAATTATTATTCTTGCTTCCTGAGGATGTAGAAATGTAGAATATGGAGATTTCAAGATGATTCAAATGTGTAGTCCTTCTTTCTTTAAGTGGAGGTAGGGTCCTTTAGGTCTTATTCTCCTTGTGATGATGTGATATTTTGAGATGGGTACTCCTCCTTGGTGCTTCTTAGTCCTCTTTAATGATTTCATTGTGATTTACCCTTATGTATCCTTCTTCAATGCCATGATATTCAATCTCCCTCTTCTTCACTTGACACCTTAGCTCTAATACCATGTTGAGAGATATACATGAAACTAGATTAGGTGATTTATCTTACTTTGGTAACTAATGGTGATGTATTTTTACTTAACCTGATTATATCCTTATTTAAATTTATTATTAGTGTGTTTTTATATCATAAAAAAACTACCAAGCATTGAAGATCAAAGAGACAAGAGGACACAAAATTTAGGCTCCTAGCCAAGGCTAAAACCTCTTCTTTCTAGAGGAAAACCCACAAGAATTAGTCTCTTCTTATAGAATATTAAAATGAAAAATTTCAATACCTAAGACATTTTAAAAATAGCCATCCAATACCAGGCCAACCTTCCATCTTGATGAGATTTACTTACACAAATTATATCAACAAAATTTGACTTTCCAACAACAACTTTGACCTGCCCAACAAATTCCAAAAACTTCGGCCTTCCCAACAATTTCCAACAACTTAGACTTTCACAACAACTTTATAAACCCTTAACGCAAGAGAAAGAGAGGTCCAAAACTTTATTTTTCTTATTTTATTATTATCCTTGAATTTTTTCCTTTTCTTTTGGTCTTGCTGATTTTTACTTCTGGAGATCGAACTTGCCTCTTGTTGTGTCCAAATGTAGTTGAATTCCATCTTATATATAGGATTTCTAATGATTTACTTCCATGAGGCCAACTTGATATTTCATGTAGGCCAACTTTCTTGACACGATATTGGAAGGTCTTCATGACATTTTTGACTCTACAAAAAAATTCTTTATAAGATACAACATGCCCAAAGGAATCTTAAATGTATGAAAATGACTCTTTTGACTTCATAATTCTATTACAAACTTAGAAGAAGTAAATGGGTGCTTGAACTATAAATAAACTCATCTTGAGCATGAAACCCATGCATCAGGAATGCCAATAACAAAGTTATTTTTCGCTTTTCATCAAATACATAAAATCATGATTATAAAAGACATTATGAAGACTGAACCTAGTTAAATATTTCAACACTTGGTAGGTTTGTTAGATTTTGTCTTTGGGTCTTGTAATTCTATTTGTAAGAAAATTCTATATAGGAAGAGAAGCATTTTTCTAGTTTTTTCCCTTCGAGGATTTCTTTTTTTCTCTAGCTTGGAGCTTATATCGTGTATACTTTGTCTTGTTGTGATAGTCATCATTTTGGTAATTACTTGATTAACAAAAAATAGTAAATTAATTGAAGGGAAACATATATCGCAAGTAATTATCAAGTTAAGGAAAATCATTTATAATATACAAGTCTCCAAATTTTACAACATGGTATCAAGGCTAAGGTGCAAGAATTTGTAGATTGAAGATCACATTATAGTTGGCTCTATGGAAACAGTTGTAGGGAAGGTTTTAAATATTCTTGGAAATCTCACTACATCTATCAAGGATTTCATTTTGAATATCATCTCCAAGGTTCTGAAGGAAGTAATAAATGGAAGTTTTCTCTCCACTTTATCTGACACTTTCAAGGACGAGAATGTATGGGTTATTAACAGTGGTGCATCCTTATATATGATGGGATAGTGAAGTAACCATCACAAAATATCTAAAGGAAACTCATATCACTCAATCGATCTTGGAGCTAAGAATATATATCCATTGAAATGAATTGGATCTACTTCATTGGAGCTCAAGTTTGGTGGAAGCGTTCACCACAAAAATATTTTATATGTTCTAGGTTTGAAGAAAAACTTACTTTCTATTTATTGTCTAGAGGATAAGGATGATAGAGATATTTTTGTTGATGGAAAGGTTTTGTTTTGGGGTAATGAATTGTAGCCCCTCCCACTTTTACTCGCTTTTATAGGCTCACTAGGGTACCACATGAGTTGAGTGCTACTATGACATGAACCAACCTCCAAGTTCCAGTTATTTAAGTGGGGCCTACAAATCGATATCTTACTAGCATCCCTTAGGGAGTTTAGATCATTAATGAGCCTGAGAACCACACTGATGATTAATCCATGAATTGGACCTCTTTTTCACCAACTTAACACCCCAAACGCACCCTTGACACTTTGTTTATGCGGTTATGACACTATAACTGTAGCCATAAGCCTGACTACTGTTGATTATGAACCAAAATAATTTGTTTTGTGCATGCAGTCATGATATATATGCCAATGTTTCAGGCTAGCCTCCATACCACTGCCAAAACTACTTGTAACTTTTTGATATCATGAAAATGATGATGAAAGTGCTAAACAATTAAACCTTGAGAAAAATCTTGACCTATACATGCCTAGTACATGATAGGTATTTCGTCAAACATATGATAAACATATAAGCTATAGGCCATGAATGAATATATGATCATGAAATTCTTAAATACATTTGAGAATCACTAAGAAAGCTCAATGCCCTGTCAAACTAGCCATAAAAATACTTGTTAGCCCATGCATTCATAAACCATTCAATAAATTATCAAATCATGATCAAGATCCATAGCTAGAGAATATCATAAAAAAATGCATATAACTAGAATATAAACTATGACATATCATCCATAATATCACCATAATAATCAGTACAAGTGCTTATAGATCACAATAGGAAAATAGCTCATGTTAACATATGAAAATTCCAACCAACTTAGAGACTTCCACATACCATCCAACCATTTATTTGGTTGAACCAAATCTCTCTTTCAACCAATGACCCTCGTGTCATATTCCAAGCATGAATGTGGAATCTCATGGGATAAACTACGACATAATCAAATTGGGAATATAGAGGTTAAACCACCTCCATCCTTAAGCTACCATGATCTCACCTAAATCAGTCCCAAGATCACAAAAACAAAACAAACATATATGCTTCAAAATTCAGTCACCATAACCAAAGGAATATTCTCGTCTCCACCCACCTTTCAAGTGATTTCCAGAGACAACCATATCCAACCTCAACCCTTGGAATTTTCCTGATATCACCTCACCCAGATCCAAAATATTCCGACAGTCCAAATCTCAACCAAGAATGAATCCCATCATACCATGACTATCCAGGAAATTGCAAAGCAAGGCTAAGACCATTGTAAATCCAAGAAAAACCCATGTCAATGACAAGAAATGAACCAAATAATCAAATTCATGTACCATGCATTCACATACTAGTAAGGAAATTACACATGAAACTTATTACCTACAAAATCCTCTTGCTATAGTTGTTAATCAAAATTTATCTTTGCACTCCCTTTATTTCCTTTACTTTCCTTTCATTTCCTTTTTTTTTTCCCTTTTCCAATCCAAGTGAATGCTAAAGTGCTCGAATAATGCTCCAGGTGTGCAAGAGTGAGTGAGATCCAAAACTAAACTGACAAAAGTCATGAATTGTTTCTTTGATGTATTTTTATTAGTGATGTCCCCTTTTCTCTTCATTTTCCTCTAATTTCCCTTGCATACAAATGTGTGTCTCTTCACCTTCATTTTCTCCTATTTTCCTTTCTTTCTCATAATTAAATTCCAATTAATGCCTCTTTTCCTTTTCCAATGCCTTCACCAATTTCCATTTCCATTATTAACCACAAGTGGTGCCCTCTATAGTGTCTTCCCAACTTTCAGCTTGGAATATGTATCCAATGACCCTGGTTTAATTTTTTCTTTAATATCCTTTATTACATGAAACTTTAACTCGAGCTTGTTATAGGGATCTAGTATTGATTCTAGGGTGATTGGGATCCATGAATGGACATTATATAAACATTTTACACCTCTATCACATGTACTAGTCCACTTGGATGTGAGTCCTTCTGAACTATGCTATGAAATGTATGTACCCTTAAATCATAATTCATATTCCTTTTTTCCTCATCATGATTTTCATGGATTACCTTGTCACCACTCGAAAGCCTTTCTTCTAGAAAATTTTCCAAACCTTCCTTCAACCCCTCTATCTTGGCATTCATCATTTCTTCCATTTTTTTAAACCATCATTCAAAACTCCCATGTCCCTTTTTAGACCATCTATATTAACTCCCATGCCCCTTTTTATACCATCTATATTAAATCCCATGTCTTCTTTTATACCATCTAAGTTAACTTTTATCATGGCTTCCAATTTATTCTTTGTTTATTTTTGCAAGAGAGAAATATGTTGCACTTGGTCTCATAAATTTGATATATTATGTTGCATTTCTTCCTCTTCTTCATGCGTCATAGAAGAGATTTGTGGTTGCTAACTAGTTGTGTCTATTTTTTTGTTTGAAGGAATTTTTTGAATAAAATAATGATATATATGCTTCATTATGCCCTTTGAAACACTTCAAACTGATTTTTCAAACAAAAGTTATGAAAAATTTAAAAAAAAATACACCCATTTGTCTTGCTTTTTAGGAGCTCAATATTGAAATTGTTGTATCTTTGTATTTTTGGATATCCAAGATCGAAAATTTCATCCTATCGTAGAACTTGGATTATTATTTTAACCATAAAAGTCAGACCAAGATTGGATACTTCAAGAAAGAGCTATAGCTAATCTCCCACAATGTCCTGTTTATAGACTCGTTCAGTACAGAGAGCTTGTTCGAAGTTCCACGTGTCACTTTTTCAACCTTTAGATATAACAATGACACCAGAAAACTACATTTCATCTATTTTCAGTCATTGGTTATGAAATTCAAACATGATGGTTGAAGAGAAAGTTATGATGATTTTCTCTAGGTCCCCTATTTGAGCTTGAATTCTGGATCCTGGAAAAACCCTAATTTCCTCATATCATATTTCTGAAAATATAGCGAACCAAGATCTGAAATTCATACACGAGGTTCATCAATATTTTCGTTCCATGTGGTTGAACTTTCAGATTCTAAACGTTCGTAGTAAAAATATTATATTGAAAATTCCAAGATGGCTTGTTTGAAGAAGAGAAACCCTAAAATCCAAAGCTCTGATACTAAATGTTATACAACCAGGTCAAAGAATAGAAGAAAAGATAGATCAAAAAATTCAAAATTGTCCTCCTGAAGGGGGAAATCTCCTTTACATTACATAAATGAACAATTCTTGGATGATACAAATGATAAGACCTCCTTGGTATATACATGAGTCTAAGGGGTCACAATATAATTAGATCTTACATAACAGAAATAGTGTAAGGTCACAACAATAACAATAGTGGGCTTCTATGGGGCACAACAATAACAATATGGGGGTTACATGGGAAAAAATAGGGATCTACACTAACAATAACAATAAGGGGAATACACTAGTATTATAGGTACCTAACATGAAAACCATTCTTGAAACAATAATAATTTTGTTCTTATCAATCACAATGATAATTATGATGACAAACCATAGCTACACATTCTTCAACACTCCCTGGTAGCTAGGGAGGTATTCATAATCATATTCAAGATGTCATACAATTTGGAAAGGTTCTCTAAGAAAGGATCAATATTAGATCAACATCATCAAAATATTACCAACATCACTACCAAGTACCAAATCACCATGGTACTTTTCGTGGATAATCTCCCCAGGAGATAACAAACAATTAGTATCTCACAAGTTTAGAGTTATGGTACCATATAAACCAATCATCTAGTACTGTAGAACTAGAGTATTTCGTTATCCATGCATGGTAATAAGCGCTTTAGAGCCATATGCTGGGAGGCTTCTCTCTAACTTCGTAGCCTCTAACCGCATTCTCCTATCTAGGTGACTGTAACTTATTCAGGGACTACATCCCTATCCAGGTCACAGTAAAACACTTAGTAGAATGGTTATTTTCCTTTAGGTTAATGGTCACAGTTCTAATTATAGGAAAATTTCCATCTTTCTACCTAGGTCAATGTATTGACATAGGGATTTTAAGCCTTATAGAGGTCAAATACATGACTCAGGAAGATGCCCATCTTTCTATACAGGTCAATGTACTTGAAACATGGATATTAAGCCCTATACAGGTCAAAGTGAAAGACACAAAAAAATTCTCATGGGATCATTCTCCCTATACAGATCACTGTAGAAGACACAAGGTAATAACCCTATATAGGTCATAGTACAAGACACGGGGAAAATGAATGTCCATGATGTTGATCAATATATAAAAACCATTCTTCCTATATTGGTAACATTCACATAGGGACTACAAACCTATCCAGGTCAATGTGACACAAGGAGAACAACATGATCTAAGAAGATCACTATTATTTCTCATCTATAGAGGGAATCTCCACAAGTAACAACTCATCTCTGAAATACATAAACATTCCTATAGGGAGAGGTTTTCAGTTTTTTTCTCATCATTAGAGATATAATATTAGATCTTCACTACTCCTTTTTGTACCATTTAATGAAAGTAACGATAATATGTATCATCATGATTTGACTTTGAAATTTGCTGCAGAATACATATATATGTTATAGAGTTCAAATTAAACCTTCAATTAACTCATAACTATATATCATGATTTGATTAGGTGCTCAAATAAATACCACAGAGAAAATAATCTGATGTAGAATTCAATTAGAATAGAGAGAAGATATTTCTCCTTCAAAGTTGAATGAATATACTTGAGAGGTGAATTACCTTTTATGTATGGAGACATATTTGAATACATGATTCATTTAGCCAAGTACTAGACAATAAGAATAAATAAATCACCACATTATTCTCAAGAGATTTTCAAATATTCTTAGATAGATCGTTCAACCAAACCAAATATTTCTTAGAGAGATCCTTCAACCATACATCAAGACAAAGATTATACTAACCCAAGAAGGCTTCCACAAGTGCTAACTCTTCATAATTGAATGCCCAAGAAATATAACCAAGGAGAGGTTGATCCTTTCATCATATCACAGAAGGTCAAATTAGAACTCAGATCTAGGCTCATATCTCAGACCTAGACTTCAGATCACAATAATAATAAGCATATCTTGGACACCAAACTTCATATCCCAATGGTAATAAACATATCTTGAATGCTAGACTTTAGATCTCAATGATAATAAGAATATCTTGAATACAAACTTCAAATCTTGATGATAATAAGAAGTTATTGAATACCACACTTCAAATCTCAATGATAATAAGCCAAACTTGAATGTCAGACTTCAAATATCAATGATAATAAGAATATTTTTAATATCAAACTTCACAATGACAATAACAAGATTTTGAATACATACCTCAAATCTCAATGGTAATAAGAAGATCTTGAACCTATAACTTCATATCATAAGTATAATGAGTAGAACTTGAACCTCTGAATTCATATCATAATTATAATGATTTTATCTCTAATCACTTATTTCATATCATAAATGTAATGCATAGATCTACAGATTTCAGATCACTTCAAATAGGAGATTCGATGAGTAAAGTATGTGTGTTCTAATAGCATACAAAGGAGAGATAATTAACCTTTCTATTTAGCCATCATGTGATCTGAATGAGTGAGCTTCTAGGCAATCCAACTATATATCATGTGATTTGAATGAGAGGGTTTCAAGGAAATCCAACTAGCCATCATGTGATCCAACTTAGCACTTGTGGAGCCACTTGAAAATATAAATAAATTAATAATTTCCTTCTTTCCAAAAATAAATTTTGACCAAATAAAGAACATGTTATAAATAATAATAATATTTTTCTTCTTAAGTACAATGATAACTATTAAGACCTACCATAGCTACACATTCTTCAAGTAGGGTTTCCTAGGTTATATCTTGTGTCAAATGTGTTTGTGATTTTTTGTTTCATTGTTCTCTATTTTCTACATAAATCTTAATTTGCATGCATACATAATTAACAATAATCTATAAATCCAGAAATTACAAGAAATAAACCATAAGAGTTTAGATTTCAAAATTTTAAATATAATTTTATCAAATATGTTATGACGAACTGTCTAGTGGAATGTCTACATCAATTTACGGATCACTCAACCATGTCTCCATTAATTTATGAAGGAACCTCTCAACTACTACCTAGCCTCCATTAAATTTCAAGGTGGCTTCTTCTCTACCTCATTTAATGTGTTTTCAATATCATGGAAAAAAGAAAAGGAATTATTCAATTTTTAGTTTCTCTTCATGGATATTAGAAACCTACACGAGGCAATTCTCAATAGTCCCCTCACCAATTTTCACTCATTCCCACTCATATAATCTTAACTTGTATGTTTTGAATAAGTTGTGGTGAAATATTTTTTTAATCACACATTTAAATTACATAACATTTTTCTTGGATCATCTAGCTAATCTTGTTGTAGTAGTGACATATTCACAGTAGCACAGTTAATTCAAATAGAATTAATACAATTACAATTAAATGAGGCTGTCAATATGGGGATGTTACAATGCACCTCTACATTGGTTTCAAATAACACATATTTATATCATGTATTCCACCGTGGTGAGTTGGAAAATCAATGCCTCAACACATCATGTGGAATCTTCCACATTACTTGCTTTATCATTTGGATACCTTGTCAATCCATACAACTAGGAATATCATGCTTTGCTGCTCTTCCATGGTAAATAGGTTGTAGTCAAAAAATTTATTATAGATATAAAAACCTTTGGACACTTATTTAACACTATAATCTTTCCATTATGGCCTCACATATAGGAATATATATATCCCAATAACCTTATTTATGAACTCATAACGAATATGACACAAGCTATTATTAAAGTTTATGTGATTGCATTGAAGCATTATATAGCCCTTAGATATTCAAGGACCTCTACCTTTACCACATCTAGGGAAGTTCCATACTCATATCAATTCAAATGTTGGATATTATTAAGGGATTCTTAACATAATTACCTCCATCACTAATGTAGCATAAGCTACCAAATTCATACTGTCATGGTTGTTATTAATTTACTTGATACTACTTGATGAACTAATAGCTTATAGAGTGTCACATGCTTCAACATTTTACCATCCTCATTGTATTTATATGGATGGAAATCATATGTAGTGCAAACATGATCAACACTTTCAACCATGAAATAAAGCGTTATCGCGGATATGTAATCCATCATTGGTCACAACAGTCTACTATTAGTCCACGGGTATGCCTAGGCATGTCAATATGGATTAATGCACATATATATGGACCAAACATTATTTCTCAGCATGCCAACTATTGCACATGCATTCTATTTTTTCTATATCCATCATCCATTCGTTTCAAATTCTCTTTGAAAACATGATTTTTGTCACTTCTTATGTTATCCTCAACTTCCTTCGAATCCCCTTGGATCCTTGAACCCTTGTGTACTTATTATTCTTATGTATGCACTAGTTCTCCATTGAACACATTCCATCCAAGTCAAATTCTTGGCCATTTTGTAATTTTAACCAGTATATCATATTGGCACTATAACCCCCATTAGCAACTACCTTTACTTAGACAATATTGTGAAAATTTATTTTTCTAGAACTTGTTAGGACATTGCAATGATGTACTTTATATAATTCCATCTTTTTGATGTTGTAATTTCTCCCATAATGGCGTCCCTTGCCATTATTAATAACTTTCCATTGGCTTTATAAGTTTTTTTAATATTTTTTTCACTTCATTGAGTAATTCCTTATAAAGCCCTTCTCTATCCACTCAAGACCTATTTTCTCCCCATGGAATGTTGTATTCATCCATTGGCCCTTTCAAAGCAAATGAAACCTCATTATATTCTATGAGTGCTTTTCATTTGTACTTATGCTACTACCACTACACACTCTAATAACATTTCTCCAATAGTAGGTTGTATTTTTTTTTTGGTACATTTGTGAATTTGTAAAAGAAATAAGTGAAACAGAATAAATTAACTCAATCATATGTCCTTAAAAAGACCATATTCAAATTGATACTTTTCTTAGTGTAATATTCAAAAATTAGCATGCAAGCTAATTGGAATATTATTTTTTTCTCATGTCACTTAGGAGATAAATAGATGGGTAAGGAGGCCCATAAATTTCAAAAATATAAATAAAATCCCTCATAGTGTGAAAATGGATAATCATAAGAGCTGGATTTCACATCCTCATTTGTGAACAAGGTCAACTGCATGTGGACAAGGTCAAGTTTGAACAAGTCAACAGTGTTGGGATAGGACGTGGGGAACACTTTGAGAGACATCACAGTGTGAATGGGAGAAGATTCCTTGGTGGAGGAAACCCTAATGAGTGGGACCCATGGTGAGAGGGCTTTCACTTGTTTAAAAGGAGGGCAAGGAAGTCATTTTTAGGGATGTTATGTATTATTGATTTCTTGGTCTGTTCAGACTTTGTGCATTCTCTTATTGTTTAGCAGAGTTGCAGTGCTGCTTAGCACAAGGATTTCTTGTTTAGGAATTGCTTCTCATTTCAAGAGAGGCCTCTTGAAGGAGCTTTCACTTCATTTCTCCACATCTAGGCTTGAGGCCAAGCTACCTCCTTCCGCTACAGTGCAGTTTCTGTTGAGAGCTGGGTTGAGTTGCAAGGTGTTGGAGTGGAGGTTTAACAACACCACTTCCGGAGCTTGTTTTTCAAAGGAGAAAGCTTTCTTTCCTTTGGGACACCAGTGAGGAATATTCTAGAGCTTATTTTAGATCTTGGCACTTGGCCAACATATTTCCTTTCTCCTACAGCATAGTCCCTTTCCTAGACTGTGTTATTTTCAGTGTGCAATTGTAGTAAGGGTCTACAGGATTGTTGGAGGATGAGATATTCAGTGATAGGATAAGCCTTTCACTTAGAAGATCCATTGAGGGAGGTCTACACATTCATCTTATGCATCATCTTCAGCCATATCCATCCAGTTCTTGAGTTGCAGCTGCTACTACAACTCCGACATTTTTGCAGTTTTTCATATTTCAACCAATCCTTCCAGGATTGACTAGAAATTGTGTTTGGGAGCTTAGATCTTCTCTCCCAATATTGTATGAGCCATCTATTTTCAGATTTGTATTATTTCACATCTCCATGTAGCAATGTACCATCTATGACTGTGTTGTACATGTTCATGAAAGAAACATCTCTCTTTTGGCATATGTATTCATGGGAGGCTCATTTGCCTTGCTTATTTGAGTTATGCACACTTCTATTCTACTATTTGCTGCTGATATGTATAATAAAATGGCTCCATGGTTTCCATACATTTTGGTATGATGTTATTCACTGCTACTTTCATTTTTTGTTCATGTATTGCTGGATCTCCAATTTTGGAATATCTTAAGATATTCCCATTATTATAGAATTTTCCTATTTTGGGATATTACAGTGGTATCAAAGCATAATCTTGGCTCAACCTGTGGATATCAACCATTATGCTATCAAGAGAAGAAAATATGAACAGAAATAAGACTCCATTATTTGGAGGAAAGAAGGAGGAGAGTCTCTCAAAGCTTCTTCCTAAATCTATACAGAGCATTCAAGGAGATCTCAAGAAGATCATTAGGGAGATGTGTCTAGAATATCCAAGAGGGTTTGAATCTGAATCAAACTCTAGATTTTGATATGAGAAGTGTGAGAATGCAGCCACACATCATGATGCACAGTGCAGTCACCTACCCAGAATTTCCATGAGAGAAATGGAAGAAGAAGGAATGAATAGGAGGACAACTCTTAGTGATTTTCTGCAAGAATATGAGTCTAAAACTCAGAAGTTTAGAGATCATATTACTTTTCCCGAGTTTTGCAAGATCAAGGTGAAGATAAACAAGCAACATAATAGGGGTATATTCCTTCTATCTACTTTTTATGGTTCACCAACATGTTCTGCCACAGCTTGGTTGGAAGAATTAGACACCTTTTTGCAACATCACTAAATTTCTGAAGATGAAGCCATCAAAGTTACAGCACTGCATATTGGAGATAAGGCCCATGCATGGTGGATATCTGAGTCCTTTTCTTTGAAAAATTCAAACACTTATTCTTATGCAAGGTTTATTAAGGCATTGCTAGAAAGGTTTTATGGAAAACTTTCAGCAACACATATGGTGAAGCTAAAAAAATCTAAACAAACCAAACCCTTGCATGTGATGGAGGAAATTTATAAACTCAGATACACTTCAGAAAATCATGGAGGATGCTGAAATATTGCATCATACCTTTCTAGAGGCAATACCTCTACCTCATATTCTTGAACAAGAGGGCATGGAGATCTCTTTTCCAAAAGAGGATCCAATTCTTAGGAGGTTTCCGTACATGTTGATAAGGAGGAGGGAAACAACGCTGTCATGTATAGATTTTATCTAGCACCTCATGCAGAGGAAGAGGGAGCTCTTTCTCCAACTAGAGGGATTCTTGTATCATTGCAAGAAATTTCCTAGGCTCTCACATGTGGAGATCAAGGCACAACTCATGACTTACATGTGCCTTTGATAGAAGGGTGTGAAACTATGGAGGTACAAGGAGGAGATAGGGAGGATGACCAGCACCATGTGATGAGGAGCACACCCCCCTGTCTATTTCATGAGGTTGATGCACTTAAAAGGGAGATTGGATTGCACAGTGAGAGCAGGGACAAGTCTATCCATTCATATATCCAGTCTACTCTTGATGATGATGTCTCATTACATGGAGACATTTCAACAAGGAGACCACTAGTTTAGCAGATGATGAGATGCTTCACATTTTGAGGCACCATTCATTGATTTTAGAGGAGTGGAGACCTTGGGAGACCATTTTACAGTGCTGAGAGTCTGGGGTAGACTCAAGGAGAAGAGAGGCATTCTCTCAATATCATCTTTACCCACTCTCATTTCAGATTACGCGTTGTGGAAGAAGCAGCATGGGAAGGATAACAACCTTCCAACTTGCATCTTTGGCATGGGAGATTTCAAAGAGGAGGATGACCATATGACAAATGCTCTTCATGAGAGATCATCAGCACTATCACTATAGAGGATAGATCCATATTGGAGCTCCCAGGTGTTGGTGGAATATTCCAAGGACCTTTTCACTTGTATGATGTTGGATGACCAGCTACATGAGGAGGGATATTCAGTTAGAGATGGGGTCATCTACTATCATGGTAGGATCTTCTTATATCGAGCTTCTAATCTCAAGGAGAAGTTGCTACAAGCAGCTCACAAAGATTTCCTTTTCAGCGACACTTATTCTGTGAGAGCATACCACACCATCATGGAGGGGTATTTCTAGAAAGGCTTTGAGGAGGAGATGTATTAGCATATGAGAAGATGCATGGATCATGTGGAGATGGAGGAGATACATAACTCTTTGGAAGAGTTAGCATAGCCACCTCTTTTGTCTTAGAGGATGAGAGGAGACTCATATATGAGCCACTCCATTTGTATGAGCAAGTATATGGTAAGGATATTGTTTGGTTGCATAATGATTTATATAATTAATATGTGCATTCCTTAACCATATATGTGTAGGATATTTCTCAAGGAAGGAACATTATTCCTTCTAGATTTAATGGTCTACTTGAGGCGATGAGCATTATTGATGACCACTCCCTAGGATGACTTAGGGAGGATATGTATTATGGAGAACATGCTCACTTTGTACCATGCATCATTCACCTTCTCCAAACACATGATGAGAGTGGGACAGCAACCAAGTGGTTGAGAAACCACACTTTTTGTCACTCTCTTTTGTAGTTGAGGGTAAAACTGCGTTGGTTACATTTGAGGGACCATTTTCCTTCTCCCTTGATACATATGACAGCAAGTATGGTTCTCATTATGGTCCCTTATGTTGTTGTTTCTCTTTATTTTATTGGGAGCATGATTGGGGGAGTGGCACATTGGTTGGATGTGTCCCATGGGGGAGATATTTCCCACATTGTTTAAATTGCATGTTCTAATGTGAGCATGAGAGGTAATATGACCACCATAGCAAAACATTTGTTCTTTTATGATGTCAGCCATGGGATTGATTGGATGCCATATGATGGTGATTTCGAACTCATCATATATGGAATTAATTGAGCCAACATGCTTCAAAACGTTGGAGGGGAGATCCTTGGAGGTCTAGTCTTCATTTTTCCATTGGAAGGCAATACTATTGCAACCCAAGATCATAATATACTCTACACTTATCCTAAGTGGAGAGGAGGATAGCGTGGGGTACGCTATTTTGTCTACCAAGATCAGATTTTCAGCCCACCTACATTTCAGGAGCTCAAGGTGGAAGAGGATTTTCTGGAGTTGCCATGTTGATAGGTAACTCACTTTATCTGGATGATTTCTTGGCGATGGAGGATCCACATGGGGATAATGATTCCCAATGTATTTCAGGTCCCTTTCCTCAATAATTCTTTTATACAACCCTTTTTTGCCTCCATGGATGTTTTACATGGTGATAGCTATTTGGGATGCACACCAAAATCTAGCTTGCATACTTGGGAGGGACAACTTGGAGATATATAGAGGAGACAACATCTTGATCCTTGGAGGATTTTATCATATGAGGATGCTACAGGGGAAGAAGAGGACACTTCTTAGTTCTATCCTTGCAGTTTCTTGAGTACAAGCAACATTTGGGCGGGGAGGACTGTAATATTCCAAAATTAGCATGAAAGCTAATTGGAATATTAATTTTTCCTTATGTCACTTAGGAGATAAATAGATGGGCAAGGAGGCCCATACATTTAAAAAATATAAATAAAATCCCTCATAGTGTCAAAAGGGATAGTCATAAGAGCTATATTTCACACCCTCATGTGTGAACAGGGTCAATTACATGTGGACAAGGTCAAGTTTGACCAAGTCAGCAGCGCTGGGATACAAGGTGGAGAACACTTTGAGAGACATCGCAGTGTGAATGGGAGGAAGATTCCTTGGTGGAGGAAACCCTAATGAGTGGGACCCATGGTGAGAGGGCTTTCACTTGTTTAAAAGGAGGGCAAGGTAGCCATTGTTAGGGATGTTATGTATTATTGATTTCTTGGTCTATTCAGACTTTCTGCATTCTCCTGCTGTTTAGCAGAGTTGCAGTGCTACTTAGCACAAGGATTTCCTGTTTAGGAATTCCTTCTCCTTTCAAGAGAGGCCTCTTGAAGGAGATTTCACTTAATTTCTCCACATCCAGGCTTAAGGCCAAGCTACCTCCTTCAGCTACAGTGCAATTTCTGTTGAGAGATGGGTTGAGTTGCAGGGTGTTGCAGTGGAGGGTTGACAACACCACTTCCGTAGCTTGTTTTTCAAAGGAGAAAGATTTCTTTCCTTTGGAAACTAGTGAGGAAGATTCTAGAGCTTATTTCAAATCTTGGCACTTGGCCAACGTATTTTCTTTCTCCTACAACACAGTCCCTTTCCTAAACTGCGTTATTTTTAGTGTGCATTTATAGTAAGGGTCTGCAGGATTGTTGGAGGGTGAGATCTTTAGTGATAGGATCAACTTTCACTTAGAAGATCCATTGGAGGAGGTCTACACATTCAGCTTATGCATCGTCTTCAGCCATCTCCATCCAGTTCTTCAGTTGCAGTTACTACTGCAACTCCAACATTTTTATAGTTATGCATATTTCAGCGAATCCTTCCAAGATTGACTAGAAATTATGTTTGGGAGCTTAGATCTTCTATCCCAATATTGTATGAGCCATCTATTCACATATTTGTATTATTTCACATCTCCATGTGGCAATGTACCATCTATGATTGTGTTGTACATGTTCATGAACATTCTGCAATATAGTAGCATCTCTCTTTTGGCATATGTATTAATGGGAGGCTCATTTGCCTTGCTTATTTGAGTTATGCACACTTCTATTGTACTCATTTTCTACTGATATGTATAATAAAATGGCTCCGTAGTTTCCATACATTTTTCTATGATGTTATTCACTACTACTTCTAGTTTGTGTTCATGTATTGTTGGATCTCCAATTTTGGAATATCTTAAGATATTCCCATTATTGTAGAATTTCTCTATTTTGGGATATTACACTTAGAAAATAATAAAATTTAATAAAATTTTACACATACAATAAAAACCATTTACCAATTTTCCATGTGGTCTTGGATACATGATGATAGGAACTCCATCAGAGTGATGATCACATCAGAACTAATTTGATGACCCTTTTCCAACAAATCAATGTGGTTCACCATCACGGATAATGACATGAGAACTAATTTGACGACCCTTTTCCAACAAATCAATGTGGTTCATCATGGCATGGAGAATCAGATCCTGACATAGATTAAATAGCTAAAGTGTAGAGTGTGATGTAGAGAAAACTAATTCTAATTGTTAAAAAAAGACCCTTAATTTTGAATGAAGAGAAATCATTAATTAATAAATATTTTAATAAATTAAATTAAAAAAATAGTAATAATAATAAAGAAAAATAAAAGAAAGACCAACTTATTATATGTTGCCTAAAATATGGTTAAAAAAATAAAGGTTCAATAATAAATACATTATAAAGAAGGGAAGTGCAAATTTAACGAAATCTCTTGAATTTTCTAACAACATAAATTTGGGCAATGGTACATTGAAGCCTAGAAATTGCTTAACTAAGGAGGGAAACAAGATTGGCTGACCTGAGCATTGGGTTGCACTCAAAAAAACATATAACTCTATCAAATTGTTTTATTTTTCCTCGAACTCACCTGATTGCTTTTCACTCCGTGTATTTTAGTGTATTTTAGTAGTGATTTCGTAAAGATCTAGAACTATACCATAGCAAGTAAAATAAAGAAAAATAAGGAACGCCCTGTATTTTTGGAATAAGTTATACGCTACTACAATGCTCTCCCTAACCATATATTCATGGTAAAGTACAAATACGAAAAAATAAGAGCAATATACAAATACCTCAATATAAAGTACCAATACCTAAATAATTAACAATAAAACCAATTTATTAATTATTTGATGAAACAACCGAGTTGGATATTCGATGTCAATTAAATTACAATAAACCTATTCCACGGACAGTGATGGAAATACATTCGGCCAATTTGCATGTAATCACCGCAGTCGACAAAAAACACAATGGGTCCATTAAACATTCCGACGACTGTTACGGGAAAACGTACAACTACATCATTGACGTTGATGGCCAGTCGCCTGAAAGACGTACAACTAATCATTGACGTTGATGAAAAGGACAGTCGGCCCATTTGGTCGATGACTCGCAGATTGGATATTTTACTAGGTGTCCAGGGTAGTTGTAACCACTGGTTTAATATGTAACCATTGGTTAATCCAATATTTTTGTAAAAGACCTTTAAACAGTTGTTATTATTTTTGGAAAACAAATATTATTTTTTAATAGTTAAATTTTGTGTTAATGAAAAGATTGATGGTCAAAGTCATTACAAGATTTTAGGGTTGGTTAAAACATAATTCAATTGAAACAATCCCAGGGAGAGTTGGGGGTTTTGTTCGGTAAGTGAGAAAAGGGAAGATAGTTTGGAGGAACATTCTGGGAACTGATACAGCCAGTGGAATAGGTCCAAATTTTATGAGGTTGCTGGAATTGGATCCTGGACTGGATTGTCTCGTGGTCTCTTCCAGGAAATTTTGTTATCAACTAGGCTCAGACTTGGAGCACGGGGGAGAGTTGGAGGACATAATGGTCCCACTCGTAGAAGGGTGGCAATATTGCCAGTCAAGTGTTACTAAATAAGGACAAGGGAAAAGAACAAATAAGTTACTATGCGTTAATTTATAGGAAACATAAATTTGGAAAGCGAACATCTGAAAATTTCTGTTGAATATAGATAGATTAATAGATATTCTCTGTTATTTAAAATTACAAGAAAATTGAAGTAGAAATGTTATTCTTCTTAAATGATTAATTTATGGACTGCTAACCCAAAAACCTTCATGAGAAGGCCTTGGGTTGGTTGGCCTCATTCCTATGATATAACACAGGCAGTGGCCCCGATAGATAAAACTTGTCCTACATTGTATGATATGTTCAAATAAACAGTAGAGTAAAATCTCTGAAAATCAAGAAGATAGAAAACACAGGAACGGTTCTGCTACTAATAGCTGTAGAATAAATTTGCAGGAAAGAAATACACTTTATATTATGCACTGGAGTAAAGTCATAAAAACACTACCGTAAAAGAAAAACTTGTTGGACAACCTGAAAAGAATGGCATTATTTAATATCTTCTATGTAAAGTCATTTAACAGTTATTCTATTAAATACAAATGGAATATTTTACAAAAGAGCAGGCTCTAATCTTCTTCCAAAGGTTTCATGGAAAAGAAGAGGAAACATAAATCTATCGTTGCAAGATTACCAAGAACCATGAAACCTTAAGCAAAAATCTTATCAACAGAATGACCATATTTTTATCATTACTTATTTAAACTTCAATAGAAAACATTTTAGCCACGGCCACCCGAAAGAATTGAGGAAAGCATATATTAAAAAAAAAACCATTCAAATGTATATAATATGTTAGGATTACTGTTCGGTGTTCACACGAAATTTTTAATCTGGAAATCATGCAAGTTTAGATCATCGAAAAGAAATGTGAAAATTATTACATATTTGAAGAAAGAAATCAAATATTTTCAACGAGCTATTCCTAAGAGGAATGCTGCCCAAAAGTCTGTAGCGAGCTTTAACAAAGAAAACAGAGAAAATGTTGCTAGATTTAACATTGGCAACTCAAGCCAAGAACCTGGAGACTTGTTCCGTTAACGATAGGTACCTGTCAAAGGAAGATTACCCATTCAAGGTTATAGTGAGAAAGGTAGAAAAGAATATGATTGTGCGGAATAACTTCAACTATTACCGGATGCGCTCGGATTACGTGCAAAGAGGGAAAATATTACCTCTTGTATCAATGGTGAGATATAGGATATTTATATAAATACTCAAAACAAAGTTAAAGATAGAATTAAGAGGCGATTATGGGTGACCAAGAATTCATACCTGGGAAAAATCTCTTCCAGAAAATATTGCCATAATCTATGTAAATACCAAGAAAAACATTGAACCAATGAGTCAAGAAGAACTGAACCAGAATATAAAATTAAACCCTTGCGAAATTGAATATATCCAAGGTCTTTTCCTTGTACCTCTTTTGTAGCATTATCTATATATATAGTCGTTGTAGGAAAGAGGTCGGTAAGAGCAACACTATGGAAAAAAAGAAAAAGAAAATAGTATCAAGAGTATGATGAGAAAAACAAAACCAGAGCTTTCTCAACCAGAATTTTCCGAAATAAGATTATCACCACCATTGAAAATAAAACTGCTGTGGAATCAAGGCAAGGACGTAAGAATTTAACTTACCACAAAAAAAGGATCTTGAAGACAACGACGAGTTGAACTGGAATTTCCATGGTGGGAAGGATCCTTCTGCCGAGCTCCTCAGACCGCACCAAAAAAATGAAACTAAGAACAGTTACAAGGGTAGTCAAGCCCAAAAGGAAACCCTAAGATCTGATTCACCATAGGATCAAGGGACAAAGAATTCTACGGTTCCGAATAAAACATCTGTCACATCAGCCTGGGTAACTTCGCAGTAAGGGGGGGATGAATTGTTAGGAGTTTTAATGTCATAACCTAAAATCTGTGTGAATCATAAATATCACTGACTAGAACAATAATCAAGGTTGTGTTGTCATGTAGGTTCGATTTTAAGGGGTTTAATGCATATCCACTACGAATCGGTAGTACCTCGATAAGAGAGGAAAAACTGGCTAGATACAAATCTTGTGTCATAATAATAATCCGAGTTCAACCAAGAACATCCTATAACAATTCTTATGGTGGGGTGTTAAAATTAAAAGGGAATTAAGAAGTAAAACACCAGTCGAAGATTTTAGATGTAAATGTATAATTACTATTCATTATATATATGTAACTGGCTCAAGATTGAGTCTGACTGAAAAGGTCAAATGTTCTTAAAATTCTTTTGGGTGGTAGTAAGTTTATTTTTTTATTCTTTTTGTTGTTGACTGTTACAAGTAGTATCAGAGCAGCGTTATGACACTGGGACCCTATGGGTCAACTAACGTTTAAGTTGTGTATTATTGTTGAACACACAGAGAGAGAGAGAGAGAGAGAGAGAGGAAGAGTTAATAATTAGTATATTATGAGGAGGACGTCGGCACATCAACCATCTTCGAAAGTTGGAGAAACCCAGCCACAACAGGAAATGAACCCAAAAATGTGGATACAGCTGGGGGTGAAACAACACCAGCAGACCAGCAGGTTGGTAGAAGAACAACAACATCAAACCAGTATTCTATTAAATACTGTGCAAAATTTATAGGAGGAAATGCAAAGGGTGCGAGAAGATAATGCATGCTTAATGCAAGAATAAGAAAAGATATTAAATAGTCTCTCTAACAAACAAAATCAAGGAAACGGGAAACCAAGCACTGATGGCGAATTTCAAGAAAGGAATGAACAACAAACAAGGGATCCGAACACTGCAAGAATGGAAAGAAGTCAATCCCAGCATAGTAATAAAAACAAGAACTTCAATGAGGCTGAATCAGATAATGGGATAGAACAGAAGGAAGTAAAAAGACAAAAAGTGGAGTTGGAGGGAGAGTTTCGGAAAATAAATCCTCCTACATTTTATGGTGTGGAGGAGGAAGTAGCTGAGGCGTGGTTGATAAACATGAACAAGTATTTTCAGGTATACGAATATAGCAGTAATCTTAAGTCCAGATTGACCATCTATTAGTTAAGAGAAAAGGCTACATTATGGTGGGAAGAAGTGAAAAACGTTCGCAGTATAGGTGACAAGGATGTGACTTGGGATACCTTCCAACAGTATTTTAAAGATAAATACTTAACAGAGCATTTCTATGATGAAAAATATAAATAATTTCATGATTTGAAGTTAGGACAGCTAACAATGGATGAGTATATCACCAAGTTTACTTTCTTATTACGTTACGTTCCTTATTTAAGGAATGAAAAGGCTAAAGTACAAATATTTCTAAGTAGTTTTCCTATACATATGAAGGAGTGAATAAATTTTGTAAATCCTAAAACTATGGATGAGGCAATTAGAAAAACCAGAATGTGTTACTAGAAAAATAAAGAAAAAGGTGAACCAGGTAAGCACTGGAAGTCAAGGAAGGAACATAAGAGCAGTTCTACTTTTAAAAGAAACTGAACCATAAATTTTAAAAGTGATGTAAGGAGCTAAATTAGCAAGCAATATGGAAGGAACCACCAAAGAACAAGGTGGCCTGCAGAAGATAAACCCACAAAAGCCTCTAGCAAGCCTGAACAAAACTAGAATCAGAAGCCACCTCTACAGTGTTGGGGTTGTGGCGAAGCACATTATTACCAAAATTGCCCTCAGCGAAGTAGAAGTGAAACAGTTAATAATTTACAGGAAGCTTCAACAGTGGGAGATGTGGCCAGGAACATACCTCGAATTAACGCAGGATTGGAAGACTGGCAAGAAGATTTCCAGCCAACAATGATTGAATTGGAAGGTAAATTGCTATCCTAGCCTATATCTATTTTGGTAGATCTAGGAGCAAGTTTAAGCTATATAAATTCAAAAATAGTAGATACTTGTAAGCTACAGAGTCAAAAATTCAAGAAACCATGGTTTGTAAAGTTAGCCACTAGAAAAAAGAGGAAAGTTAGTGCCAAAATACCAAACTGTGCACTACAGGTTGGTAAACTACAACTATATGTAGATCTGAACGTATTATCTTTAGGTTCATATGATATACTACTGGGTATGGACTGGTTAGAGAAACATTGGGCATTGGTAGATTGCAGAGAAAATATTATTCACTATAGAATCCAGGATGGGACCCGTCACGAAATCCAAGTAATAAAAAAACCATTGCAGCTGTGTCCAATCACATCCTCCCAGATGGGAAAATGCATGAGGAAGGGATGTCAACTATATGCCATACAAGTGGGTTTTACCAATTCTAAAGAGAAGGCTCCTATAATTGAAGATATACCGATTGTACAGGAATTTGCGGATGTATTATACTAGGCTTACCACCAAAAATGGATATAGATTTCACCATTGAATTAGTACTTGGAGCATCACCAATTTCAAGGGCACCTTACCGAATGAGTTTACCTGAGTTAACTGAGTTAAAAATGCAGTTACAGGAACTTCTAGATAAGGGGTACATCCGAACAAGCGTGTCCCCTTGGGGAGCACTGGTACTATTCGTGAAAAAAAAGGATGGAACCATGCAAATGTGCATGGATTATCGTCAGTGAAATAAATTGACTGTGAAAAACAGATATCCCCTACCACTGATTGATGATCTATTTGATCAAGTGAGAGGAGAAACTATATTCTCAAAGATAGATATGAAATCGTGATATCATCAGATCCGGATTAAGGATGAAGACATACACAAAACTACCTTTCGCACTTGGTACAGGCACTATGAGTTCGTGGTGTTACCTTTTGGAGTAACTAATGCACCAACAAAATTTATAAGGTTAATGCATAATATATTTTACCCCTATTTGGATAATTTTTTGTTAATATTTATTGATGACATTTTAATTTATTCTGAGAATGGGGAAGAACATAAAGAACATCTATGAAAAGTGTTGGAATTATTAAGGAAACATCAGTTATATGCCAAGTTCAGCAAGTGTGATTTCTTCAAAAAGGAAATCCAATATCTTGGACATGTGATTTCTGCTGAAGCTATTTTGGTGGAGCCCAAAAAAATCAAAACGATTATGGAATGGAAGGTACTGCAAAATGTGGCAGACATCTAATATTTCATGGGACTAGATAGATACTATCGGCAATTTATTGAAGGTTTCTCAAAAATTGATTTTCCAATCACTTCGTTACAAAGGAAAGGAGAAATATTTAAATGGAAAAAGGAATGTCAATATAGTTTTGAGAAACTGAAATAATTGTTAACCATAGCCCCAGTGTTAAGAGTGGTTGATCCTAATAAGGAATTTGAGGTTTGCACAAATGCATGCAAAGAAGGAGTTGGGGAAATTTTATCGCAAGAGGGCAAGGTGGTTGCTTATGAGTCACAGAAATTAAAATAGCATGAGCAGGGACACTCCGCTTATGACTTAGACTTAACAGCAGTGGTACATGCACTACGAGTATGGAGGCACTATTTGTTGGAAAAGAGATTTTTGCTTAAAACAGATCACAGCAGTTTAACCAGTTACTTTAAACAAGTAGATCTTAACTCTTATCAAGTGAGATGGAGTGCATTCCTAGGCGAATTTTATATTGATATACAACATGTAAAAGGTAAAGAGAATAAGGTGGCTGATGCATTAAGCAGGAAATTACACAGAATATATGAGCTATACTACAATCAGGTTAAATGCAAATTTCTGGAACAAAAAAAAGGAGGAGGAAAAAAGGATCCTAAATATAAATTTTTGTGGCAGCAAGAAAAAGAATTCCAGGACCAAGGGAAACCCACAGATTATGAAATTAATGAGGATGGGTTGCTGATTTAAAAAAAAGAGGATTTTAATTCCAAATAGAATGGAGTTGAAGGCACTAATTTTTCATGAATATCACCGATGTAACTATTCCGGACATCCTGGGTATCAAAAAATGTTAACAACGATAAGGAAGGATTATTATGGAATGGGTATGAGAAGAGATATAGCGGAATATCTGAATAGTTGTTTGGAGTGCCAGCAAGTGAAAGTGGAAAATTGACATTCAGCTGGATTGATGCATCCTATACCCATATCTGAGTGGAAATGGGAGGTGATATCATTGGATTTTATCACTAGTTTTTCGAAAACGAAAAAACATAATGACTCCATAATGGTAGTGGTCGATAGGTTGAGAAAATCAGCACACTTTATACCAGTGCAGTCCACTTATAAGATGATGCAGATAACAGATATATTTATGAGAAAAATATTCGGATTACATGACATCCCAAAGACTGTTATATCTGATAGAGATGTAAAGTTTACATCAGCCTTTTAGAAAACATTGTTCACTAGTCTGGGGACTCAAATTAACTTCAGCACTGCCTATCATCCACAGACGGATGGACATACGGAGTGCGTAAATTAAATTTTCGAAGACATGTTGCGCATGTATGTAATGCAACAACTAACTAAATGGGAAGAATACTTACATTTAGTGGAGTTTTCATACAATATTGGTTATCAGGAGTTGCTCAAGATGCGCCCGTTCGAAGCCTTATATAGGCAATAGTGCAGAACTCCTATTAACTAGAGTAGTCCAGAAAATAATATGATGCTTGGACCTGACATGCTACCTAAATTGGAAACATAAGTGAAGAAAATATGACAAAATTTAAAAGCAGCCCAAGACAGGCAAAAGATATATGTAGATAAGAAAAGAACATATCGTGAATTTGAAGTAGGGGAGCACGTGTATGTAAGAATTAAGCCAAAGAAGAGCACATTGAGATGGGCCTCCTGTGCCAAGTTGGCCCCCAGGTTTTGTCGCCCCTTTCAAATATTGGAAAAGGTGGGACCAGTGGCTTATCGACTAACTTTATCTAGTCACATGCGTGTGCACAATGTTTTTCATGTATCATTATTGAAACGATACATTCATGATTTAAAACACATAATTCACTTGCAAAATATTGAGGTGGAATATGAGTACCATATTGAATTACAAGTGTAAAAAAAATATGTGGAAACTAATCCAAGTTACTTGTATTTGTATGTAGGTCAAACCGGACGGAGAGTTTCTGGTAGAACCTCACAGTATAATCGATCGGAGGGAAATCATGCTCCAAAGACGAGCCATCGCCCAGGTTAAAGTGAAATGGAAGCATTTTGGCCTGGAGGAAGCCACCTAGGAGGATGAAGGTTTTGTTAGAGAAGCTTATCC
Organism: Pinus albicaulis; assembly: GCA_034641835.2. NCBI lineage: Eukaryota > Viridiplantae > Streptophyta > Pinopsida > Pinales > Pinaceae > Pinus > Pinus albicaulis. The sequence continues at coordinate 918,874,113 of CM076570.1, forward strand.
TAAACTATTTGCTGGAATAGAATGAAAACACCGGGGATGGTGTTCACTTCTAGGGGGGAAGTTGTAACCACTGGTTTAATATGTAACCATTAGTTAATCCAATCTTTTTTTTTGAAAAATACCTTTAAACAGTTGTTATTTTTTTTGGAAAACAAATATCATTTTTTAATAGTTAAATTTTGTGTTAATGAAAAGACTGATGGTAAAAGCGATTACAAGATCTGAGGGTTGGTTAAAACAAAATTTAGTTCAAACAGTTACCCAACACCTGGGATAAAAGTTCAATCCCAGGGAGAGTTGGGGGTTCTGTTCATTAACTGAGAAAAGGGAAGATAGTTTAAAGGAACATTCCGGGAACTGATACAACCAGTGGAGTAGGTCCAAAATTTATGTGGTTGCTAGAATTGGAGATTGGACTGGATTGTCCCGTTGTCTCTTCCAGGAAATTCTGTTATCAACTAGGCTCAGGCTTGGAGCACATGGGAGAGTTAGAGGACATAATGGCCCCACTCGTGGAAGTGCCACAATATTACCAGTCAAGTGTTACTAAATAAGGACAAGGGAAAAGAACATATAAGTTACTATGCGTTAATTTATAGGAAACAGAAATATGGAAAGCGAACATTTGTAAATTTATGTTGAATATAGATAGATTAATAGATATTCTCTGTTATTTAAAATTACGAGCAAATTGAAGTAGAAATTTGATTCTTCTTAAATGATTAATTTATGGATTGTTAACCCAAAAACCCTCATCATAAGGCCTTGGGTTGGTTGCCCTCATTCCTATGATATTACACAGGCAATGGCCCAGACAGATAAAACTTGTCTTACTTTGTATGATATGTTAAAATAAACAATAGAGTAAAATCTCCGAAAATCAAGAAGATAGAAAACACAGGAATGGTTCTGCTACCAGTAGGTGTAGAATAAATTCACAGGAAAGAAATACACTTTATATTATGCACTAGAGTAGAGTCATAAAAACACTACCGTAAAATAAAAACTTATTAGACATCCTGAAAAGAATGGTGTTATTTAATATCTTCTGTGTAAAGTCATTTAACAGTTATTATGTTAAATATGAATGGAATATTGTACAAAATAACAGGCTCTAATCTTCTCCCAAAGGTTACATGGAAAATAAGAGGAAACAAAAAACTGTTGTTGGAAGATTACCAAGAACCATGAAACCTTAAGCAAAGATCTTATCGACAGAGTTACCATATGTGTATCATTACTTATTTAAACTTCAATAGAAAATATTTCAGCCATGGCCACCTAAAAGAATTGAGGAAAGTATATATTAAAAAAAACCCATTCAAATGTATATAATATATCAGGATTACTGTTCAGTGTTCACACGGAATTTTTAATCCGAAAATCATGCAAGTTTAGACCATTGAAAAAAAACGTCAAAATTATATTTTAAGAAAGAAATCAAATATTTTCAGCAAGCTATTCCTGAGAGAAATGCTACCAGAAAGTCTGTAGCGAGCTTTAACAAAGAAAACAGAGAAAATGTTGCTAGATTTAGCATTGGCAACTCAAGCCAAGAACCTAGAGACTTGTTCTGTTAACGATAGGTACTTGTCAGAGGAAGATTACCTGTTCAGGGTTACAGTGAGAAAGGTAGAAACGAATATGATTGCACAGAAGAACTTCAACTGTTACCGGATGCACCCGGCTTACTTGCAAAGAGGGAAAGTATTACCTCTTGTATCAGTGGTGAGATATAGGATATTTATATAAATACTCAAAAAAAAGTTAAAATTAGAATTAAGTGGTGATTACGAGTGACCAAGAATTCATACTTGGGAACAATATCTTCCAGAAACTAATGCCATAATCTGGGTAAATACCAAGAAAAATTTTCAACCAATGAGTTGACAAGAACTGAACCAAAATATAAAATTAAACCCTTGCGAAATTGAATATATCCAAGGTATTTTCCTTGTACCTCTTATGTAGTAATATCTATATATATATTCGCTACAGGAAAGAGGTCGGTAAGAGCAACACTGTGGAAAAAAAAACAGCGTCAAGAGTATGATGAAAAAAACAAAACCAGAACTTTCTCAACCAGAATTTTCCTAAATAAGATTATCACTAGCATGGAAAATAAAACTGTTGTGGAATTGAGGCAAGGATGTAATAATTTAACTTAACAAAGAAAAAAGGAAAACCCTAAGATGTGATTCACCATAGGATCAAGGGACAAAGAAATCTACGATTCTAAATAAAACATCTGTCACACCAGCCTGGGTAACTCCGTAGGAAGGGGGGACGAAATGTTAGGAGTTTTAATGCCATAAACTAAAATCTGTGTGAATCATAAATATCACTGACTGGAACAATAATCAAGGATGTGCTGTCATGTAGGTTCGAGTTTAATGGGTTTAATGCATATCCACTATGAATCAGTAGTACCTCAATAAGAGAGGAACAACTGGCCAGATACAAATCTTGTGTCGTAATAATACTCCGAGTTCAACCAAGAACATCCTATAACAATTCTTATGGCGGGGTATTAAAATTAAAAGGGACTTAAGAAGTAAAACATGATTCGAATATTTTAGATGTAAGATGTAAATATATAATTAATATTAGTTATATATATATGTAACTGGCTCAAGATTGATTTTGATTTTGAGGTAGTAAGTTTATTTATTTATTTTTTACTCTTTTTGTTGTTGATTGTTACAGCAGTGGGCACAAACCTTTCCCATCTTACGTTGAGGCCAAAGCTCTTAGGAACGAGTCTAGGACCAACCTGAAATCTATCGAGAGGCATATTCTACACCCTAGACCCTGATGTCAAGAATGTTAGGTTTTCAAAAAATAATAAATTTTATTTTTGTTAATGTTAGCCAAAGCATTAACTTAATTTTTAATTTTATATAATTTAAATATTTAGATTATATATAACTTTTTAAGCTTATTAATGCACTGAAATTAATTACTAAAGTACAATTATGTATTATTTATATAATTTGAATGGATAGTAAATTATCTCACCCATTTAATAATTTCTTTATTATATACGTAAATTTATGATCTAAATTTATGATGGATCATAAATTTACGTTTAACAAAAAAAATTACCACATTGAATTTCAAAATTAAGTAAAATTTTAAACATCTTTACTCTTTACTAAAGTCAATACCATTTACTAAAGTCAATACCATTTCCTAAATCAAAGGAAAAGAGTTAATTCAACACAAACAATCAAAATCCAAAATCCAAAATATTTTAATATTTCTTTTAATTGAATATTTGTAAAATGAACCTTTAAAAAGAAAACCCATGTTGTATAGATAAATCAAAATATTTAAAGATATAAATATTTCCCGATCAAAATTGCAATATTTCAAAATGTAAATAAATAAAAATCTAAATAAACCAAAAGCATGGTAAATAAATAAAACCTATTTTTAAATTTACTCCAGAGTTATGGTAAATAAATAAAAATTTATATAAACTAAACGTATGGTAAATAAATAAAACTTATTTTTATATTTACTCTATAAACCTTTTTATATTTAAAAAAACTCAAAAAGCTTGGTTTTATTTAGATGAAGCCTATGGGATAAATACCACGAGACAAATTAATATTGATACCATGGGATAAATACCATGGGCCAAATACCGTATTTATCATAGAAGTATGGTAAATAAATAAATACAAAAAGGTATAAAGAGGTATGGTAAATAAATAAATATAAAATAGGTATAGAGAGCCATGGTAAATAAATAAATATAAAAGAGGCATAAAGAGGTAAGGTAAATAAATAAAAATATATCAAATATGATTATAAATAAAAAATATAATTATATAAGAAGCCTATGGGCCAAATACCATAGTAAATAAAAGAGGTATGGTAAATAAATAAAAATATAAATAAACCATAGGTATGGTAACTAAATAAAACCTTTTTTCATATTAACTCCATAATCTGCTTTATATTTATGAACACTCAAAAAATAGGTATTATTTAGGTGAAGCCTATGGTCCAAATATCATGGGCTAAATTATTATTAATACCATGCAAAAAAAAAAAATTATTAACCATAATATAATATTAAAAGATTAATATTAATATTAATATTATTGTTATTATTATTATTATTATTATTATTAAATCCAATACTCATATTAATATATTATAATATTAATATTATTAAATTTAATAACTTTCAATTAATACAATTTAAATTTACTATATTATAATATCTATAAATGTATCATCATATATATTAACTCTAGATATATATGGGAGGGAAGAACAAAGATAGAGTGATAGAGGTGGAGATATAGGGGGATTGACAAGGAAGAGATGGAGATAAACTAAAGGAAAGGGGAGAGGAGGAATGAAGATTGCGAGAGGGAGACACAAATACGGAGGAGGGAGAGAGAAAAGGAGAGGGAGAGGGAGATAGTGATAGGATTAAATGAGATAGAGATGGCAGAAGAGAGAGGGGGGTAAGAGATAAATGGAGAGAGAGAGATGGCAGAAGATAGAGGGAGGTAAGAGAGAAAGGGAGAGATAGGAAGGACCAAAGAGAGGACTTGAGAGAGGGAGGGATAGAGAGAAGTTGGAGGGGGAGAGAGAGGGAAGAAGAAATATATATAGAGAGAGAGAAGTGGAGAGAGAGAGAGGGAGTTGCAAGGGAGAGATGGAGAGAGAGTGTGTATGTTTAGGGGTGAGAAAAGATACAAAGTAGGATGTATGGAGAGAAGGAGAGAGGGAGGGATATAGTAATGTAGTTGGAGAGAAAGAGAGATACAGAGAGAGAAGAGAGAGGGAGGTAGGAGAGAAAGGGAGAGAGGACTTGAGAGAGGAGGAGGAGAATGATGGGGGAAGAGAGAGAGAGAGAGAGAGGGAGAGAGTGGAAGGATGAGAGAGAGGACTTGAGAGAGAGGAGGAGAGAGGGATCGATAGACAGATGGAGCTGGAGGGGGGAGAGATGTAGGAAATAAGAAATATAGATAGTGAGAATTGGAGAGAAGGAAGGAGTGAAAAGGGAGAGACAGAGAGAGAGCGTGTATGTTTGGGGGTGAGATAAAGAGACAAATAAGGAGAGATGGAGATAAGGGGGGAGAAAATGAGAGATACAGAGAGAGGGAGGGATATAGAAACATAGTTGGTGCATGAAGAGAGAGAGAGAGAGAGAGATATGGGAGAGAAAGGGAAAGAGAAAAAGGAAGAGAGAGGATGTGAGAGAGTAGAGAGAAGGAGGGAAAGAGAGATGGACTTTGAGAGGAAGAGAGAGGGAGGTAAGAAGAAAGACATAGAGAGCTAAAGGTGGAGAGAGAGAGAGAGAGATAAGGAAGATGGAGAGAGAGGGAGAGAGGACAGAAGGAGGAAAGAGAGATATTAGCAGGGAAGACGGAGAGAAGGGGAAGATAGAGATATAGATGGAAGGTAAAGAGAGGGAAGAGGAGAGAGACGGGGAGAGGGAGGGAGTGACAAAGAGATTGATAGATATGGAGTGCGAGAGCATGTGTGTTTAGGGGGATGAGATAGAGAGAAAAAAAATAAGAGAAGGAGGGGGATATATATATGGATGGAGAGTGGAGAGAGGGAAGAATATTTCTTGCACTAGATGGATTGATTTAAGTGAAGATGGTGATTTCTAATCCTATTTGATTGTTTGCACTAGATTCATCGATTTTAGTGTAGATATTTTTTCTAATGATATTCGATTACTTGCACTAGATGCATTGATTTTAGTGTAGGTGGTGATTTCTAATACTATTTGATTTCTTGCACTGGATGTGTTGATTTCAATGTAGATGTTGATTTATAATCATATTTGATTGGTTGCACTAGATGCATTGATTTCAATGTAAATGATTCCTAATCCTACTTGATTGTTTACACTAAATGAATTGATTTCAATGTAGAAATTATTTTCTAATCTTATTTGATTGATTGCATTAAATGCATTGATTTCAATGTAGATGTTGATTTCTGATTTGATGTAATTGGCTACATGATGGTACATTAATTTTAAAGTGAAAACGGTATTGAAAATGCACATTGAGTTTTGTGTTATAGTAACTTAACCTATTAATATTGGTGAGAAAGAGAGACAAGTATCATGTTTACTACAACAGCTAGAACTACAAATTTTAATTATTCACGATTTAAATTTTCTTTTTCATATAATCCATATGAAAATATGACAAAACTGACAAGGGTGACAATAAGAATAGTAGAAGAGAATAGTTTGAGATTGATCACAATGAAGACTCTTTGTAACATGAGTACATTCTTATTATTCACATTTTCTATCTTTCAATATTATTATTGTCACCTTGCATTCAAAAAATTTATTTCATCATTTTTCATCATTAAAGTTATTAAGAATATTTATCATCTCAACAAACTGAGGTAACTAAGAAAATTTAAAATTAAAATGACCAATTTAATCTCATAAATTATGTCGTAAGGCGTTATTATTTGAAAAAAACTTTCCTGAATGCATCGTGTCATAATTTGAAACCATTAGATTGTATGTTAGACGATTAAAACATATTCAACCCTTGGATGAAAAGGCAAAGGTAGTTGCAAATATTTAGTTTACAATGCAGTTAATTACTGGAAGATTTCTAGAGCTTCTTCTTCTTCTAATTGCAAATCTTTTTTTCAAACTTCTCGAGCAAGGCAGATCATTGAAACCACTGCAAAATATAGATTTGTCAGAAAAATTCGTGAAAAGTTGTATTGAATCAATTGACCAAGTGACTTCTCTCAAAAATCAAGAATGGTACTGGGTAGACAGAAGGAAAACATACGATTATGTTCCAATGAAGGAGTTTGCAGATGCATTCCAGTCTGTTCGCATTGGAGCCACATTGAAAGAAGAGTTATCAGTTTCATACCATAGAAAGAAATGCCACCCCGCATCTCTCACAAAACAGGAATACGGTTCGAATAAAAGGGAAATTTTCAGAGCATGCTTTGATCAAGAAGTTTTGCTAATGAAGAGAATTTTGTTCGTTTATATCTTCAAAATTGTTCAGATAATATTTAATTGTCATAACTGTAAGTACTAATGTTTGGTGGTTTCCTATTGCAGATGATATTAAAGGATGGTGGATATGGGGTTACTGGGTTTCTTCTCTCATGTATGCTCAAAATGCAATTGCCGTAAACAAGTTTACGACAACTAGATGGCAAAAGGTAAGTAAATTACAGACTAGATGGCCTTTTTCCCGATAGCTACTGGCATTGGATTTCGATTGGAGCCAGGTTGGGGTTCAATATTTTATTTAACATCCTCTACACACTAGCATTGCATGATCTAGATCGTAAGTCCTTTTTAACTTCTACACATGATTTTAGCTCATTTCAGTACTAACTTTGCATCTTGACTGGAATTCATATGTAGAAGACAAAATTAATGATGTGTTTCATTTTTCCAGCTCTAGGAAAGGCTCAGGCATTAATTTATGAAGATGATTTGAAACAAAAGCTGGTAGCTCAAACCTGAGTTGTCCAAAGAAACAATATAAATGAGATGCAGATGATGCCAGGGGATAACCGTGAGGAGATTCAATCTTCTGGCACGAACAATGCTACTTCAAATTCTACACGAGAATCTATAAATAAAGAAATGGTTTTTCCTTTTCAACCTCTGGCGATGGTTTTTGACAATGTCAATTACTTTGTAGAGATGCCCCAATACGTTAAGCTTCCAGTCCCTTTGAATTAATTGCTATAAGAAAATATTGCAAAACCTTTTTTTTTTTTCCATTCCAATGGCCGTTAATAATTTGATTTTAAAGCTTGTCAGTAATAGTAATTTTTACTGATGTTCATATTTTACAGGAAATTAGGTAACAAGGAGTTGAAGAAAATAAACTCCAGTTATTGCGTGGAGTGAGTGGAACATTCAGGCCTGCTGTGCTCACTTGTTTAATGGATGTGAGTGAAAATGGAAAAACGACCCTAATGGATGTTCTTGCTGGTAGGAAAACTGGTGGATACATCGAAGGGTCCATCACCATTTCTGGTTATCCAAAGAAACAAGAAAGCTTTGCTCGTATCTCTAGTTACTGCGAACAAAATGATATCCATTCTCCTTTTGTTACTATTTATGAGTTACTCGTACACTATGCCTGGCTTCGCCTCCCTTTTGACGTCTATATTGCATTAAGTAATCCATTTTCTCTAATATCATCAATTCTCTATTTTAACAACATTATCAAATGGGTTTTTTTAGAAATCGAGTTCAATTTAAACTCATGAGTATTCTATTCAAATAACCTAGGCAAGCTCTCGTCGGTCTTCCTGGAGTGAACGGCTTGTCCACGGAACAACATAAAATATTGACAATAGTAGTTGAGTTGGTTGCAAATCCTTAAATAATGTACATGGACGAACCAACATCAGGACTGGATGAAAGAGTTGTTGCCATTGTGATGAGAACTGTCCGGAACACTGTGGACACAGGTCGAACAATTGTTTGTACTATTCATCAACCCAGCATTGACATCTTTGAAGCTTTCGATAAGGGATGTTCTGAAAATACACATGATTGACATCTTTGAAGCTTTCAATGAGATATGTTTTGAAAATACACATTGTCAATTTTATGGATCTTTATTACAATCAAATTTTATCTTTCAATCTAAAAATAAAATGTTAAATATTTGCGTTGCTTTATACATTTTAAATTTCTTTATTTGATTGGTAAATGAAATCTCTCTTTTATAAATAATCTAAAACAATGGTTGAATATGCATTCACACAAATACGCATTCACACAAATACGATGATATTCAATTAAAATTTTGAGACTTATTTTTTTTTGTTGTGCTTATTCACCATCATCTGTTTTGAGGTCATGAGTAATAATTATTCTTTTTTCTATTTCTCAAATTTTTAACTTATATAATTGTAATTTGTTTGTTCATTTACCATCATCTGTTTTGAGGCCATGAGTAATAATTATTCTTTCTTCTATTTCTCAATTCTTTAACTTATATAATTGTAATTTGTTTGTTCATTTATATGGTCGGAATATGAATGCCTGTTAATTTTGTTCTTTTATTAAAATTGATCAAAATCATTATAGATATCTTGTTAACAACTATTACATCTCTTTAAAATTCTTACGGCGTTTCCTTTGCAACATCTAATGATGGTGCAATTGGTAGTATTTAGCATATTTAAAATGATTATATTAATATTTGATATATTTACCCGTTAAGGGGTTCTCATTTGAAACTAACTTCCCTAGTTTCCAATGTGTTCATGTGTGAGTCATGGATCAAATTTTAGACGATTGAAATGTTTTATTCCATTATATATACAAATAAATAGTTTTATACTTTTTTTATCATGTTATTTTTTTCTTTTTCTTTTTAATAAGTTAGATTGATTTAAGGTGTATAATAGAAATGATGTAATGTCATGTTTAACATTTTGACTATGCCCAATTACACAAAAATAAAAAATAAAAGTAAATTAAATAAAGTACAAAAATAATAATAAACTATAAAAACAACCCATGGTATTGACCTTATTTGAAAACAACTTCCCTAGCTGCCAATGTGTCCATGTATAAGCGATTGGATCAAATGCTAGACAAGTTGAAATGTTTTAGGCTATTAGATCCACAAGTAAATAGTTTTATAATCTTTTTATAAAGTTAGTTTTCCTCTTTTTCTTTTTAATAAGTTAGATTGATTTTAGGTGTATAGTAGAAATGTTGTAATGTCATGTTTAACATTTTGACTATGTCAAATTACAAAAAAATAAAAATAAAAGTAAATTAAATAAAAAGATTGACATAATGTGATGAACATTTTAACTGAGTCAAAATAAAATTAAAAAACAAAAATAATAAATAAAATAATAATAAACTATAAAAACAACCCTTGGTATTGACCCATGGTGTTCATGTGGAATATAGTTTATTAAATTGTAACTACATACATAATCTATCCGATTTTTTTTTGTTAATGAATATCAAATTTCTTCTATTAAAAAAAAACTATATACATATCTTTAATTACCTAATTGAAGCTAACAAATATTACACGTTTTTTACTTTATAATCATAAACAAATTTCATATTATATGATGTCAAACTTACTCAACTTTTTATTTTGAAATTTTAAACAAAGTTTTTCACTGTATAATTTTAGCTTTTATAATTTTTTTATTTTTCAATTCAAACAAAACTTACAAAAGAAAAAACCCACTTTGTCTTTACTGTAAATTATAGTTTTAAAAAATTGGCACTATGTGATTAATGATAGAGTAAGTTGACATAACCCTAAGGGGTTCTTTTACAAGTTTTATCATAACCTTTCCCTTCATCCAATATATATTGTAGAGTCTTCTGAAGAGAGAGTGTATTATAGTTTATAACCCAATCCACAATTAAAGAAAATGGCTAGGTATTTCACAAAGTATTAGTTTGTAACCTGATCCACAATCAAAGAAAATGGCCAGGGATGTCACAATTTATCATTCACATAGTGATCTATTGATGTTCTCAGTTCAAATGGATCCTATTAGATGCATGGTGGCCAAAGACGCTAAAAATTCAAAATAGATATCTGCTATGACATCCATATTCTCTACAAACCATCCAAATTTCCCATCTTATAGAACAATTTCTAACAATAACTGCTCAAATTACTCTCCAATTTTTGAAACCCCACCCATGCTCGAGAGCTCAGAGTATAAAATCAAATGTCTAGTGGTTTTTTAAATGGTTCATAAACAAAACAACCAATGAGAAAGTCAATATTGTGGTATAATAACTAATTTTCGAATCATTATGACAAACAAAACATCACATTAGCTCACAAAATATATCTAATGCTATAAGGATATGGGATGATAACAATGTTTTGAATCATGATAACTAGGTGACAACCAAAAATAACTTTTAGCCAGAAGAAAAAAAATCACAACAACTCATAGAATATATCCAAGGTTGCAATGAACCCCATACATAGTGATGGACATATGGGAATTTTAGTGAACATAAAACACCACCCTAAAAATTCTGTACTCTTTGATCAATTTAGAATAACCTAGGATGTTTAGATTGGATGTCGAGCTGGGTGCTATAATAATTGAGGATGCTTCTTAAAGGGTAAGGGAATTTAGATACTCTATCCTTCCACCAAAGCTATAAAAAGTGAGACTTGTAGATTATAGTTTTACAAAATTGACACATGTGAATAAGAATAAGTTACAAACATTAGGTATTTTAAAAGGTATTTAAAAAGTAATAAGAGGAAGGTACACGAGGCCCATGGTAATTAATGTTATTCTTTACAAGTACTATTTTTATTTAAAATAGTAATTTGTATTTGTATTTTTTTAAATGAATATTGTTAAATGTGTTTTGATATTTTTATTCAAAATAGTAATTTATATTTGTATTTTTTTAAATTAATATTGCTAAATGTGTAATTGATTAAAACGTATTAAATTGAAATTCTAATTTTTAAGATAGTTATTTAAAAAATTCAAATTATGGTGATTTTTTTTTATTAAGCTTTGAGTCTAAATGTGCAGAGAATGAATCTATCTCAAGTCCCAAACAAGATTCTTCTTTCTCTTCTTATGCTAGCTTGCACCTTCACACCCCTCTCCTCCTCCCTGGACAAATTTAAACTATGAGGCACAAGGTAGTTGTTGCATATATGAACATTTAGATATGGTAAGAAAATGAGAAAATATAACTTGTAGAGTCTACTGAAGAGAGACTATATTCTAGTTTATAACTTGATCCTCAATTAAAGAAAATAGCTAGGTATTTTACAAAGTATTAGTTTGTAACCTGATCCACAATCAAAGAAAATGGCCAGGGATGTCACAAGCTATCATTCACATAGTGATCTATTGATGTTCTCAGTTGAAATGGATCCTATTAGATGCATGGTGGCGAGAGACACTAAAAATTCAAAATAGATATCTGTTATGACATCCATATTCTCTACAAACCATTCAAATTTCCCATCTTATACAACAATTTCTAACAATAACCACTGAATTTACTCTCCAATTTTTGAAACCCCCACCCTTGCTTGGGAGATCAGACTGTAAAATCAAATGTTCTTGTGGCTTTTTTAAAGGGTTCATAAACAAAATAGCTAATGAGAAATTCAATAATGTGGTATGATAACTGATTTTTGAATCGTTATAACAAACAAAACATCACACTAGCTCGCAAAATATATCTAGTGCTATAAGGATATGAGACGATAACAATGTTTTGAATCATGATAACTAGGTGACAACCAAAAATAAGTTTTAGCCAAGGTTACAATGAACCCCATACATAGTAATGGACATATGGGAATTTTAGTGAACATGGAACACCACCCTAAAAATTCTATACTTTTTGATCAATTTAGAATAACCTAAGATATCTAGATTGGATGTTGAGGTGGATGGTACAATAATTGAGGATGCTTCTCAAAGGGTAAGGGAATTTAGATACTCTATCCTTCCATCAAAGGTATAAAAAGTGATACTTGTAGATTATAGTTTTACAAAATTGACACATGTGAATAAGAATAAGTTACAAACATTAGGTATTTTAAAAGGTATTTAAAAAGTAATAAGAGGAAGGTACACGAGGGCCATGGTAATTAATGTGATTCTTTGTAAAATTTTTATTTAAAATAGTAATTTGTATTTGTATTTTTTTTAATGAATATTGTTAAATGTGTTTTAATATTTTTATTTAAAATAGTAATTTATATTTGTATTTTTTTAAATTAATATTGCTAAATGTGTAATTGATTAAAATGTATTAAATTGATAATCTAAATTTTAAGATATTTATTTAAAAAATTCAAAGTATCGTGAGTTTTTTTTTATTAATATTTGAGTCTAAATGTATTGAGAATGAATCTATCTCAAGTCCCAAACAAGATTATTCTTTCTCTTCTTATGCTAGCTTGCACCTTGACACCCCTCTCCTCCTCCCTGCACAAATTTAAATATATTTTAGATATGATAAGAAAATGAGAAAATATATATTGTAGAGTCTTATGAAGAGAGAGTGCATTATAGTTTATAACCCGATCCACAATTAAAGAAAATGGCTAGGTATTTCACAAAGTATTAGTCTGTAACCTGATCCACAATAAAAGAAAATGGCCAGGGATGTCACAAGCTATCATTCACATAGTGATCTATTGACGTTCTCAGTTGAAATGGATCCTATTAGATGCATGTTGGCCAGAGACACTAGAAATTAAAAACATATATCTATTATGACATCCATATTCTCTACAAACCATCCAGATTTCCCATCGTATATAACAGTTTCTAACAATAACCACTCAACTTACTCTCCAATTTTTGAAACCCCAACACATGCTCGGGAGATCAGAGTGTAAAATCAAATGTTCCTGTGGTTTTTTAAAGGGTTCATAAACAAAACAGCTAATGAGAAAGTCAATAGTGTGGTATAATAATTGATTTTTGAATCATTATGAAAAACAAAACATCACGTTAGCTCACAAAATATATCTGATGCTATAAGGATATGAGACAATAACAATACTTTGAGTCATGATAACTAGGTGAAAACCAAAAATAGGTTTTAGCAAGAAGAAAAAAATCACAACAACTCATAGAGTGTATCCAAGTTTGCAATGAACCCCATACATAGTGATGGACATATGGAAATTTTAGTGAACATAGAACACCACCCTAAAAATTATATACTCTTTGATCAATTTAGAATAACCTAAGGTGTCTAGATTGGATGTTGAGGTGGGTGGTACAATAATTGAGGATGCTTCTTAAAGGATAAGGGAATTTAGATACTTTATCCTTCCACCAAAGCTATAAAAAGTGAGACTTGTAGATTATAGTTTTACAAAATTGACACATGTGAATAAGAATAAGTTACAAACATTAGGTATTTTAAAAGGTATTTAAAAAGTAATAAGAGGAAGGTACACGAGGGCCATGGTATTAATGTGATTCTTTGTACTATTTTTATTTAAAATAGTAATTTGTATTTGTATTTTTTTAAATGAATAATGTTAAATGTGTTTTAATATTTTTATTTAAAATATTAATTTATATTTGTATTTTTTTAAAATGAATATTGCTAAATGTGTAATTAATTAAAATATATTCTTGATATTCTAATTTTTAAGATATTTATTTAAAAAATTCAAAGTATGGTGAGTTTTCCTTTATTAAGCTTTGAGTCTAAATGTGCAAAGAATGAATCTATCTCAAGTCCCAAAAAATATTCTTCTTTCTCTTCTTATGCTAGCTTGCACCTTGACACCCCTCTCCTCCTCCCTGCACAAATTTAAACTATGAGGCACAAGGTAGTTTTTGCATATAGGAACATTTAGATATGATATGGAAAATGTAATACTCTATTCTAATTTTCTCTACAAATGTGATGGAAGGTGTGCTCTAAAAGTTGACAATTTCATGGTTAATGTAGTATAAGCTACATGGAAATTTACAGTCTTGTATACAAGATCAAGAAAGCTATGCCCAATATCCAACACCATAGAGTAAGACATGTTCACCAATTCAACAGTTGCCTATGCCCAATATCCAACACCATAGAGCAAGACATGTTCACCAATTCAATAGTTGCTTCCAAATCTCTCTCAGTGCTTTCTCAGTAAACTTCATTGTTTCAGATAGGAGCATTTAGTTATGATAATAAAATCATGATAGTTTATATTATCCCTTTTTAATTTTTTAATGATTCAATTAAGATTAACATTTGTATGTTGTCATGAGGATATTTTTTATTTTTCATCTCAATTACCTTTTATAACTCTAGGAGGTTCTTAATATTTCCTTTGCTTTTAAAAAATGAAACTCACTTATATATTTAAAAATATGATTAGGTAAGAGAATTTTAGGATTATAATTTTTTTTTCCATGTTGACAATGTGAATGTTTATTTACCTAAAGTTGGCTCCCATGTTCAATACCTCCCCGTCGGGTTTGAAGATAATAGGTAATGGAAATTCAGCGACATATAAAACAACTAATTTATACATCAAGAAATAAGTTCTTTCGCATTCAATTCTTTATTAATAAAGTTTTTTTTAATTAGTAGGGAGTACAATAATTTCGTAATCAAATAATAGGAGAAAAAGCATTCACAATATAATTTATTTGAATAAATAGATGTGTGCAAAATAGTTTAATAAGAAACTAGATTTGTAATTATAAAATATAAAACTATAACTTAAAATTGTGAAATTACTTTGTATTTTTTGTCTCTTATGTGTATAGAGAAAGAATAAATCAATTTTGGAGTTAAGAAAATAAACCTTAACATAAAGAACAATATCTCCTTCCAAAAATGTCTCCATATTAAAATGGTATTCACTTTCTTGTATACCAAGACTATTGTTTTATTTTCTAAATAAGACTAATCTATTAATTTGTGCATAATATACATTTGAATCTTGCCTCCAGAATTTCTATGCTAGCCAATTACGGAGGGAGTAGAGTTCAGAGAGACAAAAATTGGATTGCCCCAGATGGGGAAACCGGTCCAAAAATCGCTGCACTTAGTAGGGAAACCAACTTTAACAAAAAAAATACCAAGATTTTTCAAAATGGTTAAAAAAAAACATGATATCTGAGATATGAAACAAAACAGAGAGAGGTAACCTCTCATTTCTGTGGTTGCATGTCATGCTAAGTGTCATGAGGCTGTGTAAGAGGCTCTTCAATGATAAGACACATGTAATCATCAGAATAATACTCATCTTTCTTTGAGGCTGTGTCAAAGGTTCTTCAATGATAAGACACCTGTAATCATGAGTGCACTCCTGGTTTGACTGCTAAAGCCTCAAATTTCTGATAGTGCTGAGGGGAATCCAGAGAAATAGTTCATTTCCTGGGATGTTTTCTAGAACCAAACCCAGCAAAGCTCAAAGGTGTCTCCTAAAATCTTACAGTGATGGCGGCAGTGACTCGAGGTCTGTCCAGGGAGCATTGATAATGGAATTGAGACGAAATATCCTCAGGAGGTAGGGAGCAACTGTCTACGTGAATTGAGATGGGAGGGCATGAGGACAGGATCCTGTCTCGACCTCATTGGCAGTGCATTCTATGTCTCCGTAACAAGGTTGAGCAGGAGAGATAGTGGGAAGGCTCGCTTGTAGAGGCGTCAAGGTCGTGCGGTGGTTAGCGTGTAGAGGGAGCAATGCAGTGAGATGGTAGGTGCGATGAGGTGTTGATGTCTACTTAAGATGAAGATCATAGAAGATCTTGGAGCGAAAAGAGGAGTTCTGAGTAGAGAAAGCTGAAAAATGAAGGCAGTAAGATGCGAATGACAACAAAGGAGGGAGTGATGCCATGAAGTAATGCTCAGGCCTGCGGACCAGACAGGCGTTAAGGTGTGAGGTAGAGACAATAATTTTAACATGAGGCGAGCAAGTGGTGCATATAAGGGCTACAATACAGGACCCATGCGTGGGCATTTGGCTAGGCCATGTGCCACGCAGTGGATCAACCAACTCTTGTATCGAATTAGGCACCCGCATTCGGGAGTATACCAAGACTATTTTTATTCATATACAATATAAAATTTATGACAAGCATGAAATTAACGCTCGAATATGTAGATGAACTTGGAGTAAAATATATTTATGTTAATCATTTCATGCTTGTTTTAGAGGATTATTAATCACCAAAGGAATTTCACCCCCAATTTCCTATTTCAATATCTATAATTTTTTTTTTTTTATATATGTGAACATATTATGTTGTTTTATATATATGTTTTCACCCAAAATTTCCTATTTCAATATCTATAACAAATTTTTCTTTTTGATAACTCTTATCATCAATGTCTTTGAAACCTCCATGACCTGCTTCCATGGAAGCAAAAATTGCCTTTCATTCCATCACAATGGCTCCTTCTCTGCAACAACTTATTTCTTCTAGGGTACTCTCTCTTATGCTATTTCCTTATGGCGTTTCTTTTACAACATGTGTTGCAATTGCTAGTTACATATTATTGATAAAATTAATCATATCTTCGATAAATTTTCCTTAGCAGCACACCATTGAAACCAGCCTAGATCCATCTTAACTCTAGATCTATCATGCGCTGAGAGGGATCAAATATCTCGAGGTGCAAACCTTTCCTCAAGTTTTGCACTCAAAAAATATGTTTTCACCTCGAGAGATTTGATCCCTCTAGGCGCATGATAGATCCAGAGTTAAGATGGATCTAGGCTGGTTACACAAAAATTGAAAGCATGACATGGTGTGTAGGGTATTCTCGGATACAATTCTGTTATGGAGTGGTTATTTTTCATATGATATATTTTGGGATAGTTTAGAGATTGAATAGTTTAATTTCTCTGGCTCATATTCTTTTATTAATGAGATTTGAACATGTGATTTGGTGAGGATGATTTGGTGGAGATTAATTCTGGTAGAACTCAACTAATTTACACTTTATGGGTAAGCATTTGACCAATTATTATGGTTAGAGGTGAATTTTAATATGAAAGAGATTGTGTAATTATTTTTTTACTAAACTTTAGATTGAAACATGTCATTTTAAAATAAAAATTAAATTTAAAAATAATATAAGCTATAATAAAAATATAAAAATGAAAATACATATAACTAGCTATTTTTAATTAAAAGTATTATAAAATATTATTAGACATGTACTTATTTTATATATGGGTGTCTTTGGGATTAATCACATAATAAGGATTAATCCGAAATACATTCATCTACATTATGGATCACAAAAGTCTTAGATTTAACATGTACTTATTTTTTTATATATTACAATCTAATATTAAGAGATATGATAAACATATTTTATTTTCACTCTCAACTATAAATAAAATACTTAGATGTCTATATGAAGGACCATATTTTAGATGAACTTTAAGATGATAAACTCTAACTAATTTATTTTAGTATCAACTTCATATATATGCAGATAGAGAGAGAAAATATATGTATGTGTATGCGAGAACCATAATAAAATATTTCAATGCTCAGAGAATGGGGTAATGGAAACTAAAAAAAATCAATTACTTCCCACTAAAAGTAATAAGAAGGGAATGTTTAATTCATTTAATTTTTAACATAAAATTAATAAATGGTATTTTTAAAATATTAATAATAATCTAAAAATTGAATGTGAATCAAAAACAAAACATTTTAATATAAAAATATTAAATAATGTTGACATGTATTTTAAAATATATTGATAAGAAGAAAAAGTGAGCATGTTAACTAAAAATATTTTAATGTCGAATATGTATATAATTATATATGGTTAAAAAAAAGTATCATATATGTGTGTGTAGTTGAAATTGTATTTCCTAGAAGTATCAAGTAAAAGGGACACCTCTATTAAGATCTTCTTTACAACAATTACTAGGTAGGCGGTCTCAATTTTCCCAATTGGAAACTAGATAATTTTGACCACCTCCCAATAGAGTAATTAGTCTAGTATAACTAAGTACCAATGAGTCTAGTCTATCTAAGTTATCTATATATTTACTACAAAAACAAAAATTGAAAGTAGTCATGCAAACTCAAGAGTCAAAAGAAGTTCTTTGAGCTAGGTCTCTAGTGCTCACTCATAGATGAGAGATTGAATCAGCTCTACACTAAAAATGGTGCTCAATATGTGTAACTCTCCTCTATACTTTTAGCCAAAACATTTGGCTGCACTGTTCCCTTTTGACATCCTCAAAGTTGGAACAAATATTATATCTCTCTGCCTTCTTATCCATTAATATCCTACCAAGAAATGTCTTCATCTTCTAGTATAATGCTAAAGCTCTAGAATAATGCTTCCTTCATTCCCGAGCATCGCCTAAGTCAGAAATATAGGGGGAAAGGTCTTCCAAACTCTAAAACTTTGAGAATACATGGCCCTCATGAACAACATATGACACCAAATTATGAATTTCCTCTTGTGTATCAGGGGGGGACTACTACTTGATAATCTTCAGTATATTTCTAGGTCTGTTGATGGGATATAATGTGGCCCTGTGGGCCATGTTCTCCTCATATGCACTTGTTGTGCATGTGATGGAATTTCATCGTCAACCAATACTCAGATGCCCAAGAATTTTGGCTCACAATAAACCGCACTATAACCACTAGTACTTGAATTCCAAACCATACCTTAAGGAGCAAACCCCTTTTAGAGTTCAAAGCTTAAAATATTTGCACCTTGAGAGATATGATTGCTCTAGGTGCTTGGTAGATTCATTGTTATGATCCAATCTTTAAAAATGTGTTTTCACCTCAACATATTTGATCTCTCTCGATGCTTGGGAGATTTGTGGTTAAGTTGGATCGATACTGGTGGTTAAAAATTAACTTTTTTAGTAATATTGGGATTGAGGCACCATCACACATACTTGACATTAAGACCCTTGATCTTAGGTTTCACACATACACTAAATCCTATTACCAGTGGAGAAAATATTCTTAGCCAAAATCAAATTATCTAACCAAAAACTTGGTATCTTATTATACAAATTCCAATAACTTAAACAAACACACACACACACACTCTAGAAATTTCTTGTTTATCTATCTTTAGAAGGCCTATGTATGGAGCATGATCCTAGTGAGAACATATAGTTTTTTCCTTTGATTCACTTAGTATGGAGGTCTTACATACACGATAGTGACTTGAATTCCTCACTAGATAGTAGGTGATTCATTAGTATATTAAAACTATGGAATTCAAGAAACTAGATTGAAAAGGGATTATTCCATCCCCATGATACCTAATAGGATTATATTATTAGAAAAATTGTCCCTAATGGCTACAGTTTAACATGAAAATTTAGATATTTAGTTATTGAAATTATATTTCATAACTACCATTAAAGTTTAGATACCTAAAAGGGATTGCTTTCCACAAATGAGTTTATTTGGGTTTAAGATTTAGATTTTCAATGAAGACTATAATACCTTAGTTTCCTATATGAAGCCCAATTTCTACTTTTTTCAGTTCTCCTTCTTTCTCAGAGAAAAATATGGGACCCTATTGGCCCACATGCATTCATTTCAATGGTTTCAACATCTACTATGCAACACCTCTAGCATATATAAACTCATGAATCTATCCACATAATCGGTGACATAGATTCTTAAAATCCCATAAGCTAATGAGGGTTTTCCATAGAGTGTGGGAAGCACACAGAAAATATTTCCAGCATAGAATAGGATGGTCTATTTTTGTCCACCCAATTGATGGTGTGCAAGCTGCTAAGAAAGTGAATGAATTATCAATGTCTAACAGACATTGTTCTAATTACTACAAAGTGTGTGGAAGGGGACTAGATGAAATGATTCATGTTCCTACTAAACCAATTCACACAAAATTGTCTCAATGTGCATGACAAGAACAATGACTTTCACATGGATGGATGTTCATCCTGGTAAACCTTACCATGTGGAAAATTCCAAAGGATGTCAATTTCCCTGCTTTATATAAGCCAAAATTCATCACACCCAGGTTTGGTTCTTTATGATATGTTGAATGATGTAACAAGTGTCAGTATTCATAATTGTATTTGTCAAAAGAAAATATATTATAAAATAAATTGACCTATTAAAGGATGGATTTCAAGCTTGGGTCCATGGTTAATAGGTCAAATACTCCATTGCAGGCTTCAATGTTTTTTCAAGATTCAAAAGATCCATTGTCACATTAATTAGACCCTTATTGGGCTTTTGTATCATGTAAATAAATTTATTTTTGAGTCAAATAAGTAGTTTTTTCCCTCCTCAGCAAGCATGGGGGCTTCACTCAATAAACCTCCAACATATCACATGCGTGTAATATTCCCAATTAGCCCAAGCTAATTGGAATATACAATTTTGTTTCAATTTTTTGTTTCATGAATGAAATTGTAAACGAGGATCAATAAAAATCCTAATCAGAAAAATAAATCAATGCCACATGTGAACATAGCTAAATCTGGGGTATTTACATAAACACACTTAGGTGTGAGAGAGACTAGAGCACTTGACCAAGTCAACCAGGACCAAATCAACAGCATTGTCCAGATACAATGAACCTACTAGATGCACAACGCAGTTTTAGTTGGAGGTTACTCATGTGATTGGAGCTAGATCATTGAGATGGTTTAGGGTTTGACAAGACTTTCATCCTATAAAAGGAAGAGGAGGACAATAGAAGAGGGTTGTTGATTGAGTATATTTATGAATATATTGTCTATTTAGACATATATCATTCTCTGTTGTTTAGCTAAGGATAGTGCTCTTTAGCACTAGGGTGTTCTTGTTCTGGAATCCCACCTCTTCCATTGAGTAGCTTTTGGAAGAGTCTTGTTTATCGCATCCATTATCAGGCATTTTTCCAAGCTCATCTTCCAACTACAATGCAGATCCTGTTGAGGATTTGGCTGTCCTTGTAAGCTGCAGCAAGTGGAGGCTAGATTTGTTCATATCTAGGCCATTCTAGGGCCTCTTTTCACTGGAAAATTCTTCTATCCCATTAGTAAGAGAGTTCTGGACCTTTGGAGATGCATTTTCAGATCTTGGCATCAGGCCAATCTAGTGCTGGAGCCTACAGTGCAGTTTCCCTTCCAGGACTGCATTATTTGTAAGAAGGAAGTTGCAAGATGTTTTGACACACATTTGGAGGAGAGATCTCTAGTGTTGGGGTTATTCCCTTCAGTATGGTGATCCACGAATTATAATTATGATCCATGTTCTGTGTTATTTCCCAAATCCACCTTATGCTGAAGGAAGGCGGGATTCAGGGTAACACCAAACCACGCTCAGTCTGGTAGCTAGCCCTACCAGAACAGGAGAGGGCTCTCTCCGGGTCAATCTCAGAAAAAATGTATCGATAGGCCTTGAGATGACTGAAATGGGTGCTAATTTTAGGCTAGGTATATTAATCAAGGAGTTTGAAATGATTTTTAGGGGTTTTTTTGTTGGAAAAAGGGAAATGCAATTTTGGGCTTGGGGATGAGGCCAAATTCTTGCAGAGTTCAAGTTGGGGTAGGGAAGGAAATGAATTTGTTTTATTAGATTCAATGAATGGATGGAAAATACTGCTGAGGAGCTGAAGAGGGCAAGAGGGAGTAAGGATCCTCTTCAAACTGACGAAAACATATAAAACTAAACAAAATTTTAAGGCAGAGCACCAACAAACTAATGAATTCTACCTTAGTTACTCATTTGTTTAATTCAGAAGCAAAGATAAGGGAAATGGCATACACAAAAATCAATGAAATTTACAGATAAATGAAGAAAAACATCATCAAAACTCAAAGCCACAAGGATCCCAACAAGTGCTGCAAAACTCTGGTCTTTCCTTTGCCAAAAATCTGAAATGAATATACAATGAGGTGCCAAATTATTCCCAAGTATCCAACCCTGAAAAGGACTCAGAAAATACAATATATAGACCATCCTAACCCCTTCCCATGCCTCTAGGGGTTGATCTAATCCTTCTAGGGGTTGTTTCAACCAATTTTAAACATGGAACTAAAATCTAGGCAACCAAACAACTTGCCTCTAGATGCTAGGGAACTAATCCATTCACTTAATTTTCACTTTTTAGTGAATGAATCCTCTAGAACAAGTAAAAACATGCCAAATTTACATCATAGCTACAAAATTACATCAATATAGATCAATAATTACATCCAAAATTGAAACTAGTCAAACTGGCCAAATTTCTGAGCTAAAAAGTGAAAATTGGGCAAAATTCCTCTATGCGCCGCGCCAGAAAACTCAATGCGCCGTGCCACATTGAGCCTGATTTTGGGGCACTTCTTGAAGTTTAAATTGAGCTCATGATAGCTCGTTGGAAATCCCTATCTATCTGCTATCCAACCCAAGTGGAATTTTTCAATTTGGATGTCATTTTCCCCTCCAAAACTGCAATCTCCCAAGACTGGTTCCTGCTGGTGCAAAAAGTGGCAGAAAGGCCATTTTTGGAGTGTTTTTTACCTTTAAGACCACCCATAACTTCATGAAATCTCTCAACCATTCCTGAGCATGTATAATTTACCATAAAAAACCCAAAACTATCAATTTTTCCTTCAGAAGATGTCCCAATCATAAGCGCGCGTCGGGTGGCGCGACGTGTCGGGCGGAAAAACCTGTTTTGCAACCAAAATTTTCAAAAATGACAAAATATTCTCCAAATTTGCTGAAATTTGGAGTGAATGTCTCCCATCATGTCTCATGCTCAGCCAAGGAAGCTTCAGCCAAGATTCGGAGTGGATCAGGCCTTTTCCGACGTTTCAGTGCTCTTCTTAACCTCGCCTTCAGGATCTTCATCCTGGCTCTGCAAACATGTGTGCAGGCCCAATAATGGTTCTTCATATGTCTGAGCATGTCTTTGTCCCTATTGGCCTTTTCCAGGAGCTTCTCCAAATGAATTTTGACTCTCGTAAGGCAAGTCTCTCACTCAAATGGTGTCATGTCACCTGGTCTCTTCCGGGCTAATTCCCAGTCTTCGCAGATTCTCTGCAGCTCCATGAGTGTGTGCTGATCCTCTAGTTGTTTATTCTGCTACTCCAAGTAATTTATAACCCACTAAGCTCTTTGCAATTTCTCGTTCAATGTGCCGATCTCAGCTTTTTGATCCTGGATGATTTCTTTCATCTTTGAGCTGGGAGAGCTTGAATCAACATCGATGAGTATAAAATCAGTGTCTTGGCCTCCTGAAGGGCCCTCATCATGCATAGGCCTCTTTCCTCGGTCCTGTACCTGTGCTGATGTAGAAGGTGAGACCCCTTCCACGCCATGTGGAGATAGTACTCGCACTGTTGTCGAAGGTAACGAGACCCCTTCCACCCTGGGCGGAGATAGTACTCATCGTGCTGCTGCAAATAAGGCTCTGTGGCCTCTCTGATAGGTAACACACACTGAGGCACTGATAGGCTCTGTCTTAGGAACCTCAAACTGATGTGAAGGCTCACCTGCATCATGAACAATGTCTGGAGGAGGCTGAGGAGCTGTAAAGAAGTCACGGGAAATGAACTCCTCCCATGCAATGCCCTGCAATCCAAGCTGATGCACTACAATGATTTTAATGAGCGCATAATGATAAATGTTGTTATGTTGCTGCTCTAGAGTCTTCTTCTGCACAAGGGTAGTCATCCGCTCTATGTTTCGGCACATGAAGTATGGAATATTCATCAGTCGCACTCTCGTGAAATCCATCAAAAGTCTGATATGGTATGCATAAAAGCGTGAGAATCTACCCTCACAGCTGAAGTATCTAATGATGAGTTTCATTAATGGCGCATAGGACTCCTTCAGAAACCAGAATGGAAATACTCTGCTTAGCTGCCTCAAATATCCAGGCCTGATGTAAGGTTCATAATATGCTCTATCCAGCTGTTGTCTCTTATTCCACTCCTCACCTATGTTTGGTATCCCGGTTGCCTCAGAAATGGTCTCTGGTGTCAAGGTGAAGTTCACTCCAACAAGGTTTACATGACCATCACGCAAATGTAGGACAAATAAGCGAACCAACTCCTGATGGTGTCGAATCTGAGATATCATCTCACAATACCAAAAACATGAATGTTGCTAAAAGCATGTCATTGCAAGCGGGCAAGCCTGCAATTGAGCCAAAGAAGTGGGCTCCTCTCTGACGTGTCTACCACTTTTATGAGACCTCCTCGATACATTTAGCTTGGTGGTTGAGTCACTGTCCTGCTCATATGATGAATTTGTCTTTGACATAGTGCTGAAAACAAGGTGTTTTAACAAGTATATGCTGATATATGTATGGTAAAAACAAGAGTTTGTTTTTCAATACCAAGTGTGCCACATATGTAATGAGAGGCTGCAAAGAAATATCATAATGAATACAATAGACTATCAAGTGAATTTGGAGTGGAAGGACTGTCACTTACTGCTTGGGGAACTTCGGGATTTGGAGATTTTATAAGTGATATGGGAATGGGTGATGGTGATGGGGGTATTTTTTAGGAATAAGAGTAAATGAAATGGAAAAATATACCTGGGTTATGTGAAATCAAGGATATAGAGACAGTCCTTGAATGTTTTGGAAATGAGGATTTTATCAATGATATGAAGGGAGGGAAATGATGGCAGGTGATAGGGTTTGAGGATTAAAACATGGGAACAAAGGGTATAAGGGATATGGGACAGCGGGAATAGGGGAAGGGATTATGATAACAATATGATAATAGTATGATAACAGTGATGAGAGCACAAATGAAAATGGGGTGGGAGTTTTAAGCACCAATAATCAAATTTCAACACCTCTTTTCAAACCCTAGGGAGCAGATTTTAATATGGGTATAGGGTTTATTCTTTCACCAACCAAACTCTAATGTCTTCGCCTCTAAACCACACCACACATGACTTAAAATCACTGAACAGGC
Source organism: Pinus albicaulis (assembly GCA_034641835.2). NCBI lineage: Eukaryota > Viridiplantae > Streptophyta > Pinopsida > Pinales > Pinaceae > Pinus > Pinus albicaulis. The sequence continues at coordinate 918,899,513 of CM076570.1, forward strand.
TTTTTCAACTTACTTGGAGAAAAATGAGCTGAATCGAATTGAGTTTTTATGGAGAAGAAACGAATTTGGCCTTGGAGGCTCTGTGCGCCGCAGACAAGCCCAGTGCGCCGCGCCCTGTGGATGCGCCACGCCAGAGGAAAATTGCACTGTGGCAAACCACCCAATGCGTCGCACAGCCTATGTGCACCGCGCTCCTACCTAATGCGCCGCACAGACTTGCAAACACAGTCTTGGTTTTCGAAATGACAATTCGCCCTCTCACCACTCAAATCGACTTCAATCGATCTTCTTGGATGCAAATGAATGTTTCAAAAAAAATGAAAATTTCTTATAGTGGTGGATTCAATTTTTGTCTCTCACAAACCCATATTATAATGTTTGGCATCGACACTTTTTCACATTTAATACAACTCTGTTTTTTTCAAATTTCCCTTTTGATTTCCTGACTTGAAATGATGATTTCTTGGTTGATTTTCGCAGGGATGATGACATTGAACTTCGGCAAAGGAAGACCAGAGTCTGATTTTGAAGTACTTCATGGCAAAAAAAAACTTTAAAATACAGATTTATTACAAAAACAAATTTGACGATTTCTTCTTCAAAAGAAAGTTTTGAAGAAGAAACAACCTTGAGCATTATTGACGATGAAGATCTTGAAATGAAAACTTATTGAAGACATCTTCATGGCCTTCGGGCATTATTTAACATTTCTGAAGACCAAACCCTAGACCTAGAAAGTGAAATGACTCTTTTTTTACCAAAATACCATCTATGACTATAAATGACATGAACTGAACTTTGATGAATTTTGAGAAATTTTGATCAACCCAGCAGGTACAAACATGAGGGAAAATAAGAGAACAAAGCCCTTCTGTCGGATAATGGAATGCACCTAATGGAATGCAGATGAATGAGTTGAATGAGACACCTAAAAATGAAATGCAATAAGAGAAATGATCTCTGACGGAGGGATGTAAAGACCAACTCTAACATTGGCTCCAATGGGGATGGTGGCTCCTTGGAGGTGCCAAGAACGGCAAATATTTGGGAGAGCAGGCAATTCCTTCATCCAATGGGCTATGGAGTCCATTATTTTGACAAAACATCTCAAGAGTGTTGACTGAATTTATTTGACTAAAACTTTAACTTAAACTGACTCAACCTTCAAAACAGAAATGACTGAACCAAACCGACTAAACAGACTCAAACCAAAACTGAAATCCTTCTTCAGAATTATAGCCTTCACTTCGGGCCCCAAACTAAAGAAAAGACTACAGTGCACACTTACAATGAAATTGAAATACATGATATGTACAATGACAATATGATCAGCAGAAAACATCTTAGAAATGGTACCGCTTGAGCAACCGACCATTGACCGGCCCTCCTGGACAGTCTTCACCATTCATCTCCTTCAAAAGAAAGGTGTTCTGACCTCGATATGCTACAATATTGAATGGACCTTTCCAGATATTTTCAAAATTTATGTGTTTACCTTTATCCTCATTCCTAGCATCCCACTTTAGCACCACTTCCTCCAATTAGAATTTATCCGCCTTCGCTTTCCTGTCATAGATCTTTTTTATTCTCTCCTGCAACTTGAATGTGTTCTGGAAAACCTCTTCTCTCATTTGCTGCGAATGAATCATCTGATTTATCCTTCTCTTCATATGGCTTTCTTCACTACCAACTTCCTGAAGAAGCTTGACCACTGGAGCAGCAAGTGAGGTAGGAAACACTGTATCCACTCCATAAACTAACTCAAAGGGGGACATACCAATGGACTTCTTTTTAGTCACCCGATTAGCCCATACCGCATTTACCAGCTTCTTATGCCAACTCTTCTTATTTATGTCCAGCAACTTTTTAATGATGTTGACTAGAGATTTATTGGAAGATTCTGCCAAACCGTTGCCTTGCGGATGATAGGCGGTTGAATGCCCCAAAATAATTTTATACTTGGCACAAAAATCAATCATCTTTCTTGATTTAAAAGCTGCTGCATTATCAGTGATTAATTTACTCTGGCAACCAAAACGACACAAAATGTTGTTCTCAAGGAAAGAAATGATTACCGAATCGGTGGCTTTCCTTGTGGGAACTGCTTCGATCCATTTTGTGAAGTAATCGGTGGCTGTTAGAATCCATCCATGTTGTCCTGAGGAAGGAGGATGGATCTCCCCAATGAATTCCAAACCCCACTGCTGAAAAGGGGCGCTTACCTCAATAGGCTTGAGTGGCAATGGCTGTAATTTCTGTCTTCCTTCGAAAATCTGGCACTCATGGCAGCCTTTGACTGTTTTATACACATCAGAAAACAATGTCGGCCAATAGTACCCTGCTCTCAAAATCTTATTGGCAGTTGTTTTCCAAAAATGATGACCAAGTAATTTGCCTTCATCCATGGCAAACAAGCTCTTTTTAGGATTAAGCGAGACACCATATTTTCTGCACTTTTGAAAAACAACTTTCAAGTGATACATATGCTCTTCATCTGAATTGGAAAAGACCGTCAAATCATCAAGTTATATAACAAGGAAAACATCTTTCTCATTCACAAAAGCCATGTCCATCACCCGCTGAAAGGTTGCGCCAGCATTCTTCAAACCGAATGGCATCTTGGCATAGTGGAATGTCCCCCACGGAGTGGTGAATGCTGTTTTGTCACGGTCGTCCTCATGGACCAAAATTTGGTTATATCCAGAATAACCATCGAGTAGTGACATGCGAGATGCTCCAACTACTCGCTGCAGTATATCATCCATTTTGGGCAATGGATAATTGTCCTTCAATGACACCTTGTTCAAATTTCTGAAATCAATACACAACCGAATCTCACCTGTCCTTTTCCGCACTGGCACCAAATTTGAAATCCAATCAGAAAATCTGATGGGAACAATGATTCTTGCTTTGTACAGTCTTTTAACCTCCTTCTCAATCGATGGCAGCAACTTTGGGTTGATTCTTCTTAGCTTCTGTCTGAAAGGCTTCTGATTAGGCTTGATTGGGATAGTGTGCTAAATTATATTGGTGTCATACGTCCTTAAATATAAGTAATCCCAAGTGAAAGCATCAGCAAATGAAGACAACAAACTCACATATTTAGCCTTTACCTCCGGTGGAAATGATTTGGATAACTTCACCATTTTGGGGTCTTCAGCTGTTCTAATATTTACATCTTCAACTCCTTTTTCAGTCGGTCACAAGGTTGGTTTCTTGGCCACATCATCCTGATCGAAGAGCTCTTCTAAAGGTATCAAACCTTTAGGAATAACATTATCTTTCAGCTGCAACACTTCCATTTGATTGACTTAAACATCATCACCATCATCATATTCTACATCGATTGAGGTATCTTTGAACTTCCCTTTATTTTGCAGAAAATCATTAATCTCATCATCATCTTGAAAAACTTGCCAACATATTTGATTATCTGGGACGGTAGGACGGTGCTTTACATAGATTTCGAACTTATTACCTGAATTCATTGGGATCTTCAAGTTACTTTCTACCTTAGCAAGTGCATCTGCAATTCCATTTTGAATGCGAGGAATACAAGTCAAAGTATAATCTGCAAACTGCTTCAAAATATCAAGGACAGTGTTTCGGTAAGCCCGCATTTGGGGATGTTTCGTTTGATATTCACCCTTTACTTGCTTAATCACCAATTCGGAGTCACCATAGACTGCAATTCTCTTAGCATTCAGCTTTCTAAGAATATTTAGGCCAGCAATCAGAGCTTCATACTCAGCCTCATTGTTTGAACAATCGAATGCTAATTTGTAAGAACATACCCGTACATTGCTCGGTACCTTGTTTGGAGCGGAAAAAGGACTACATACCCAAATACCAATTCCAGCACCATCATTTCCCACTGCACCATCGAAATCCATGGTCCATAGACCCTCTTCATCATCCTCTAAGTGCTGAAATTGTGCTAGCTCTGTTTTTTTTGCTTGTTGTCCACTATCTTTAGCTGATTGCTCAACTGCGCTTTCCAGTTGTTGCATTTCTTTCTGCAAAACTTCTCTGAAATTCTCGGTAATCTTTGGAATATCTTCTGCTTGAACTAACTGACTATCTACATCATTGAAACTATCAGCAAACAAAACAAAAGACTCTAAATCTGTATGTACATAATTAATCAGATGATTGACCGGTTTCTCCTTAGTTGTAATCATATACTTCATTTTTTGTTCCCGGTATAATTTTCTCATTTGGCCAAACATGGTAATCGTCGCATAGGAGGAATCTAATTGTAATTTCCCTTTCAATTTGGCTCCCCAAGATCTGGAAAGCAACATACCAAATCTCGGAGGAATGTCTGCTACAACAACGTCCATCAAAACATTCTTTGTAGGAATCTGATCCAAAATTACCACCAAGTCTTTAATGAGCCCAATACATCTCACTTTGCTAGAATCAAATGAATAAATATCATGGTACTTCCTGGTAATGTCTAAAACCAACTTCTCCATTATTTCTTTCGGCATAAGATTATGGGAAGCACCGGAATCAAACATGGCATTATGCAATACAAACTCAAGCAATCGAAGACTGATATAAAAAGGAGGCACTTCACTATCCGGAGACTCACCATCTAAAACTGGTCCAAATATCAGTTCAGGTTGATCATCTTCAATATTCACCATATCAGACATGGGATCAAAATTCAAAATTCTAGAAACTTGACCTTTATAACTGTTGTTCCTCATTAGTTCAGTCAAGGGAATGGATACCTTTAATTTAGAAATTTCATTCTCCAAACTAAAGGCTGAAGTCTTTTCGATCTCTTTGGCTGGGACATCTTTCTTTTCAACCTTCTCCCTCGATGTAATTGGCTGATTTGATTTTTTTGCTGATGATGACTTGGTGGCAGTGGGATCAACTATCTCTTTTGCTTTCTTTTGTGCAACAGGTGAATCGTTTTTAGGTGCTAAAACTTCCTTTCTCTTTTGAATTTTATTGGCAGGTACATATCTGTTTCTGAGAGAATATTACTTCTGCTGGGCTGAAAATGCATTCATATAACCTCTCTGATACTCATATGACTCTTCCTCAAGAGCTGCATCATTAGCCAAGATAAAATCCTCATCTCTTTGTACTGCTGAACTTTCTTCATACTCCTCATATTCGGTGATATAAATGGGCAAGTCATCAGGAGTAAAGAAATGATTTTCCTCTCCTACTACATCATCTTCATCATCTGAATCCTGACCAACAAAATTCTGCTGAAGAGGTGTCTTTACTTTTTGGTGGACTGCTGGTTCCTGTGCTCACTGTTCTCGTTGTTTAATCCCGAATTGTGGCTGCTGCTGACCATGGAAGTTGGGATTTCGAATCTGCGGTTCAGGCTTATCAAGTGTGACCTTTTCAATCATTCTTTCCACTTTACGAAGTAGCTGATCTGATGTAGATGTAGAAGCTTCTTCCTTTATCACAACTTTCTTCTCTGCTTTCAATCTAGCTCTCTTGTCATTCAAATTTGCCTCAACACTCACGGAAATCTTCTGCATGTCCTCTAAAGTGGGCGGATCTCTGTCTCATAATGAATAAGCCATCTCTGGATCAAAACCATTCGGGAACTTAAGCAAAGATGATTTCTTAGGTGGCCTCAAATCATCAGGAATAGCATTATAAACCGCATTAAATCTGATAATATAGTCTTGGACAGACTCACCAGTGTTGCGCTTGATCTTGGTATACTCAGAAGTGATTTGAAGTGGATCTTTCTTCATTTCCCACTGATCTAGAAACTGTCTCTGAAGCTCTTCTAATGTATTAATACTTCTGGGCTGCAAATCTCTAAACCATTTACGTACCTCACCTCCAAAAGTTTGCACAAATAATCTTATGGAGACATTCTCTTCATCAATTTCATGGAGGTCAAAAAAATTTGTCATTCTATCAATATGCTACTGAGCGGGCACACTTTGAGGAGTACCATCAAACAAAGGGATTTTACTCTGATAATCAGCGGGCATGGGATCCAAGTTCTGGGGCAAGACAATAGGCGCGAATCTAGCAGCCATTGCTCTTGGTTGATTTATGATATGTCTTGGAGAAACGGGTGGAGTAGGAGCAGTAGGTGTACGAGGTGTATGTGGTGGGGATAGAGGAGGAACTATTGCAGATTGCTGATTAGATATAGTTGGTTTCACGAGAATGGTGGGAATAAAAGAAGGCTCAGCGTGAACCTATGAATCAGAAGTAACTACTGATGGACCAAGAGTTTGAGACGAAGATTCGATAAACTCAGGAATATTCGTTGCCACAATAGAGTTTTGAATGTTGAATATTTAACTATCAATGGATCTATTAGCTTGTTCAATCTAAAGATACTTGATAAACTCAGGATTTATGACGGTAGAACCAGTAGCACTTTCAGATTTAGTTTCAAACAACGACAACTCGAATTGATCATCAAACTCAATATCTTCAAGGAACTCAAATACAGTTGGGCATGAATGAGATTTAAACAAAGGGATTGTTGAGCCTCAAATTTGTGCTTTCCTTCACCTCATTTTACCTCATTTTCCCTTGTCCATTTCTATTTTAAACCCAATTGATCAATAAAAATAGTTAAAATTACTTCTAGAATGGTTTACATGACTGACTTGTTGAATTTTGTGATTGTTGCCATTGTTAAGCATTTTGACCGGAACTAGCTGCAGAATGCAGACATTCTGTAGCTAACCAGCGATTCTGCAGCTACCTTCATGTTTGAGTATGTTCCAGGTGGCCTCTTGGGGAAAAACGCATATGGGCATGATCCACGTCGTGCCTACATGGTTTGTTGCTCATCATGGAAGAGGAAATGAATTCTGGGTACGGTTATGCACGTGGGAACACATTTGTGAAGGAAGACTCCTACTAGGACTGTCTCAGTCCAGGTGTCTTTTCTCCTTCACGCAGCCACCTCAAAGACTCCTAGGATGATTTGGATAAGGAAAGACATCATTCCTAAATTATTGTAATTATTTTTACTTGCATTTACTTTATAAACTCTCGAGTAGGCCGAGAGCTTAGTTAGAGATTTTGTGTTAGATTTGCTGCTAGATTTTGTGTAAACTCTGTGTTACGTCTTTGAAGACACAGAGCATTATGTTCAAACTATTGCATCGTTAATGGAGCAGACAAAATTATCTTGAAGGCGTGATTTAATTTGGAGTTGAATGCCGTCAAGTGGTAGAGGGCCCCTGCCCCTTGCACGGATTTCTTTTGCGTAAACTAGATAAGTTTTCCTAGCTGTCTTTACGTTCTGCATTTGAATTAGTAGTTGTTTTGTTTTATCTACTGTAGTCGTACTCATTCTAGTTCTTCCATAAGAAGACACTCTTCCAACAAACTAAAATGATGAATGTTTAAATGACTATGGTATTGTAGGATAGGAGTTAAATTTGTATTTGTTTTAACTAGCTACTGTAGTCATATTCGTTCCAGTTCTTCCACAAGAAGACACTCTTCCAATAGACTAAAATGATGAATGTTTAATGACTATGGTACTGTAGGATAGGAGTTGAATTTGTATTTGTTTTTAACTAGATACTGTAGTTATATTCATTCCAGTTCTTTCACAAGAAGACATTCTTCCAACAGATCATAACAATGAATGATGAATAGCTATGGTATTGTAGGAATTAGTTGTAGTTTTTAGTCTTCATTATCACAGTTGTACTTGTTCTAATCACTCTTCCACAAGAAGAAATTCTTCCAAGACATCCTTAAGAAGTTCAAGATATGACCGTGATGTGATAACTAAGTTTTTCATTTGCTTTCAGTTCATTTGCTTTCAATTGCATACAAGTCCACAGTCAGAATTGTTCTACCTCTTCCATAAGAAGGAACTTTTCCAAAATATCACTAATGATGAACAAACAAATTGTGTAACTTCATAGAATAATGCATGTTAGTTAGAACGCTCCGGAGTTTCATTTTGCATTTAATTCATGACCAGCTACTTCGTTTCAAGTTTGATGATGGCTTATAGTTTAACATTGTTCTAGTTTAGAAGCATCTTAAGCTCATGTTTAAATTAATTCATTGCACTTACATCTCATAGTCACATTGTCACCCTTTGCACAGTAGATCACTTTAGTTGATAGGATTCATAAGACAGCCTTCATTATTTACAAATATCTTTTTGTTCTGAAAACCACCAGTGATCCATAACCTTAGGAACAAAAGATAACATCATTACAAGGTCTGAAATATCTCTGCAAATTCCTCACCATAAACAGAGCTCTTCCTCAACAGAACTACCTTGAAAAGAAACCAATAACTCTTTGAGTATAGGCTCTGTGACATTCAATTGAAATTGCAGAATAGAACTAGGAATTAATCATGGAATAGATGAGCTTAGAATAGAATGTTGCATCATGATTAGTGTCTAACTATCTAGTTAGAAAACTTGCATATTTAGTGATCATTTCTCAAAGTCTAGTTTGTGTCATTTGTTTAAGAAGTCATCATTAAGCTCTTGTTTCTATTCAGTCATAGTTCATATGTTGCTTCAGTGTTTTTGATTACATTTTCCATTCCATACATTAGGCTCAACTGTGTTCTTGACCACCAATTTCTTTTCATTAGTTTTCTAGGCATTTTCATTGTAAACATAAAACTTCAAAAGACCAAAAACATCATAAATCAACATAAAGGACCAAAACATCACAAAACACTACACACAACGCACTAGGAAACAAGCACCTAGGTACATATGGTACATTTCACTTCAGCAGTTTACAAATCCTGGTTGACAATTAAATGAACTCAGTTTAGGAGACTAGATTGAGACCCAACATTTTGGCACCGTTGCCGGGGAAGTGAAAACTAGGTAACCTTTGTTTCTTAACATCCAAAAACAATTTTATGCGTAGGGAGAGAGATTCAAGGGGAAGATTTATAAGCAGCAGAGGCAGAAGTTTGACATCTAGAACACCACTTGTTTCATCTAGATCCAGAGCTAGTACACCTTCAACTCAAACCCATCTTCCATCCTTTTCTGATCCTGGACTTCTAGAAGATCTAAGGTCACCTATTCCATTAGAGAAACCTTCCACTTCATCTACTGAACCTACCATAGAAGAGGATCCAAAAACCTTTGTTGAGGATACAAACCTTTCTACTTCCACAGGAGAGTCAACCATGGCAGAAGAAGGAGGAGGAGGAGTTGTTAATGGAGAACATACATTATTTGGAGGAGGTAGAGGTAGAGGTAGAGGAGAAGGAGGAAGAGGAGGTAGAGGTGCGGATGGAGGAAGAGGTAGAATAGGAAGCTCTTTTGGGTTCCCTATACTTGATGAAGAAACCAATACAACCATGAAAAACATTTCACCTTCTGTCCTTCCGAATTTCTATGGACTTAAAACTGAGGATCCTGAAACTTTCTTATTCGAATTTGAAGTGTTGTGTAGGACTTATGACTATCTTCAAGATGCTCAAAAATTGAAATTATTTCCTTCAACTCTGAAAGGAGCAGCATTGAAGTGGTTTATGAGCTTAAACAGTAGTTCCATTAGGACATGGGAAGACATGAAACAAGCATTTCTAGAGATATACTTGGATTATTGTATGCCGGTTAATCATAAGGAAGAAGTGTTCAAGATGATACAAAAAGAAGATGAAAACTTAGAAGATTTGTTGGAAAGATTTAAATACAACATAAAAAGGGCACAAATGGAGAACCTAGATCAAGACACTTTAAAAGCTCTTTTGTTGAAAACCATTAGGGATGAATGGTTGGATATCCTTAACATGATGGGAAAAGGGGATATATCACAACTCCCATTACCTGAAATATATGAGTTATGTATCAACCTTTCCAGAGGGAAATCCAAAACTGTCAAAGGTCCAAGAGATCCTGCTCTTGCAAGAGCAAGTAAATCTGCTTCTGGGACAGTAAGTAGATCAGAAATAGGACACATGCTTGATGATTTTAAATCTGACATCTTAGGGAGTCTTAGTGAACAAATAGATACCCTCAAGATACAAAACAAGCAAAAGGCTGAATCTGATGCCTTGGCAATCTTTTGTCCCAAATGTAGGAAGAAACATGCCTTGAGAGAGTGTCCTTTAGATGTAAAAGTTGTAGAAACTTGTGTTATTTGTTCTGAGAAACATGAGACTAAGAATTGTCCTTCTCTTCCTGGTCTCAAGGCTGTTTTTCAAGAAGAAACTCCTACAGATTCCACATAATCTCTTAACTTTGTATCTAGAAGACCTTGGCAGGGATCTCAGACACAAGGATTTCATGATCAAATGTATAATCAACCTTCACCTTGGAATTCTTGGCAGCAACCTTGGCCCCAATTTCAAAATCAATCTCAAGCTTGGGCACAAGGATCACAAGGTCCCTATGGAAGATACTCTCCATATTATCAGTATCCACCATCCTATCCACCATATCCACAATTTTATCCTCAAAATCCTCAACAAAATTTTCCTCAAAATCTTCAACAAAATTCTCAACAACATCATTTGAACCAACCTCATCAAAATCAACCACTTCCATTACCATTCCCTCAAAAATCCAATCAATTACCAGCTCAGCCCATACCAAACCCCAATAATAAGAACCCGCAGAATACATACATGATAGAAGGACAACAATTTCCAACTTATTTAATTACTCCTCTAGACCTTAGTGATGTTCAACTTAGGTCTGGAAGGATACTTGAGAAGAGGAAACCTTCTGTGATCATACAAGAATAAGATAATTCTGAGGAAGACTCCCTACGGGTTAATAAAGTCTTGAGGAAGAAACATCCTTTCAAGGCCAAAACATTGAAAAACTGAAACAAAAAGATCCAATAAGCCCAACTCCAGTATTAGAGCAACCATCCACATCTACTTCTATACCTCCCTTTCCGGAAAGATTATAAATTGACAAAGGTGTAGAAAAACAAATAATGGTGCCTAATTATGATTTCTTGGATGAATTGAGAAATGTTTGCATTAAAATTCCATTATTGCAAGCCATTAAGGAAATCCCAATTTTAGCCAAAACAATAAAGGAGTTGAGTATGAAGACAACAAAGAAAAGAATAAGAGAAACCAATAAAATTCAACTGGTAGGACAAATAGCAGACATTATGATGGGTAAGACTACTATTCCAAAGTACCTTGACCCAGGAAATCCAGTTGTCAAAATTCACATCAATGGAATTGAAATTCAAAACACACTCATTGACTTAGGAGCAGCAATAAATATCATGAGTAGACAAATCATGGACAAACTGAAACTTCCTAATCTTATCTTTACACCCACACTATTACAATTAGCAGATAGATCTGTGATCAGACCAGATGGGGTAATAGAAGACATTCCAGTGTCCCTAGACTCTTGGGAGTACCCTGTGGATTTCATGATCCTAACACCCGAGAATAATCTAGGAGGCCATCCTGTTATACTAGGAAGACCTTGGTTGGCTACAGCTGATGCTTTTATTAGTTGTAGGTCCGGTGATATGTATATTTCTTATGGAAGTTCAACAAAGAAATTCACTTTATATCCTCCAGCTAGGACAATTACAGATCTAGATGACACTCAATGGATAGAGGATGAAGAATATTTGCAACCACTCTTCACAATTTTAGAAATTAGTGAAGATAATCAAATTCTGAATACTCTAGAAAATTTTGAATCTTCTCCAGAGCACAAACAAGAATCATTTCAAGAGAAATCCAATATTGAGTTCTTGTCATCTAGACAGATGTCTCTTCATTCTATGGACAAATTTGGCAGTTCTACAAGTGAAATGTTTCCAGGCAAGACCTTGAATATAAACAAAAACCTGGAAAAATCTCAACAAGAAGAGCTAGTCAAAGTATTACAGAGACATTCTTCTGCATATGCATGGGAATACACTGACATGAAAGGGATAAGTCCCAAGACTTGTACTCATCACATCTATATAGAGGCAAATTGCAAACCAATTATACAACCTCAAAGACGGATGAATCCAAATCTTAGGGAAATTGTCAAGGAAGAATTACAAAAATTGTTAAATGTTAACTTCATTTATCCTATTTCAGATAGTCAGTGGGTTTCCCCTTTAGTAATTGTACCTAAGAAAAATGGAAAATGGAGGGTGTGTGTTGATTACCGAGAACTGAATAAAGCCACTCTTAAGGACCATTTTCCCTTACCTTTCATAGATCAAGTATTAGATACATTAGCAGGTAAAAAGTACTTTTCATTCCTGGATGGATTTAGTGGTTATAATTAAATCCAAGTAGCACTTGAAGACCAAGATAAAACCACATTTACTTGTCCTTGGGGTACCTATGCCTACCGAGTATTGCCATTTGGATTGTGCAATGCACCTGCAGCATTCCAAAGGGCAGTATTAGGAATTTTTTCTGATCTGATACATGACTGTGTAGAGGTGTACATGGATGATTTTACAGTTTATGGGGATACATTTGAAGAGGCTTTAGAAAACTTGGAAAAGGTCTTAAAAAGATGTCAAGAAGCAAACCTTTCTCTTAGTCATGAAAAATGTTTTATGATGTTCACTAAAGGTATTTTTTTAGGGCACCACATTTCAGGGGATGGGATTAGAGTTGATGAGGCGAAAGTTGAAGTCATTTCTAACCTATCCATTCCAAGTTGTCAAAGAGATGTAAGAAGTTTTCTAGGATTTACGGGGTACTATCGGAGATTTATAGAAAACTTCACCAAAATAACATCTCCTCTTTTCAAATTACTCACCAAAGATTGTGAATTTAAGTGGACTTCTGATTGCCAGTTAGCTTTTGAAACCCTGAAAACCAAAATTTCTGAAGCACCTATATTAAGGGGACCTAACTGGAAGTTACCTTTTCATATCTCGACAGATGCTTCCGATACAGCTCTAGGAGCAGTATTGGGAAAAAAAGATTTAATTCCCTATGCCATCTATTATATCAGTAAAAATTTGACTCCTGCAGAGTTAAACTATACTGTAACTGAAAAAGAGTTTTTAGCTGTTATTCATGCCATTAACAAATTTAGACACTATATAACAGGCTATGAAACTTTTATTCACACTGATCATTCTGCCATTAGATATTTAATGAATAAATCAATCACTAATGTTAGAGTTATAAGATGGTTGTTATTATTGCAAGAATTCAACATTACTATTCTAGATAGGCCTGGAAAACAAAACACTGTGGCTGACTTCCTGTCTAGAATTCAAAATATCAAAGATGACACTCCGGTTGAAGATCAATTTCCTGATGAATATCTCTTTGCAGTTTCTACTCAAACTCCATGGTTTGCTGATATTGCTAATTATTTAGTTTCAGGAAAATTTCCTTCAATTATGAATGCAAGGGATAAAAGAAAAATCATTAATGATAGTGCAAGATATTCATGGGTCGCTAATGAGTTGTACAAGACAGGTCCAGATTTGATCATTAGAAGGTGTGTTCGTGAAGATGAGATGCTTGAAATTCTCAAGGCATGTCATGATGAACCTTGTGGCGGACACTTTGCAGATAAGAGGACAGCCTATAAGATCCTTAACTTAGGATATTATTGGCCATCTTTGTTTAAAGATGCAAGGGAATATGTCAAAAGATGTGACAGTTGCCAAAGGGTAGGGAAACCTTCTCCTTCAGGTGAGATGCCATTACAACCTCAGGTACACATTGAACCTTTTGAAAAATGGGCCTTGGATTTTGTAGGACCTATTAGTCCTCCATCAAGACAAAAGAAATACATATTAGTTTGCACTAATTATGTTACTAAGTGGGTAGAAACTAAACCATTACTTGTTGCTAATGAATCATCTGTAGTTACTTTTCTTTTTGAGGATATTTTTACTCGTTTTGGTGTCCCAAGGGAAATTGTTACAGATCAAGGAGCTCAATTTACATCAAGGCTAGTGGAGCAAATGATGGCGAAGTACAAAATCAGACATAGAACATCTACTCCTTATCATCCACAAGCAAATGGTCAAGTGGAATCCACTAACAAAGTCATTGAAGGAATCCTAACAAAGACTGTTCATCTACATAGAAGAGATTGGGTAGATAGGCTTCCTGAAGCCTTGTGGGACTATAGAACTACATGGAGAAACACAACAGGCCATACTCCTTATGAGCTTGTTTATGGAAAGCAAGTTTTGTTTCCTATAGAGTTCCAAATCCAAACATTCAAGATGGCAGTTCAGCTAGGACTTGATCTAACGGAGGCACAAAAGCATAGAATGGAGCAAATTAATGAATTGGATGAGATCAGACAAGATGCAGTTCAGAAAACAAGTCTAGTCCAACAACAAAGGGCTAGATGGCATGACAAGTACATCAAGGAGAAGAAATTTAAAGAGGGTGACTGGGCTCTCTTGTTTGATTCAAAATTCAAGGATTTTCAAGGAAAATTTCAGACACATTGGCTTGGGCCATATGAAATTGTTCGAATTTTTGATAATGGGGCAGTAAAAATTAGAACTATAGATGAAGAGGAGGTCACTTTTCTTGTGAATGGCCATAGACTGAAGCTATACCACAAGCCACTCTCAAGAGAAGAGTTTGTCAAGAAGTTCCAAGGAGACAATGATGTGAAGTTAATGAAGAAGAGTCTCTCTTCTTCATCAACTTGATTAAATTTTCTGAAGCATTTCTCTTGAAAAAAAAAAATAATAATAAATAAATAAATAAAAAATAAAGGTATAAAAATGAAAACCAATCACTGATTGGCATGTTTATACAGAAAAGATAGGGTGAAAATCAGAGTTTCTCTGACACTCTAACTTTTCCCATTTTTGTTTCTAAGCAGTTGTTATAAAAATCATAAGTTCAGTGCCATAGTACTTATGATTCATTTCATCTCACTCCATTCACTATCCATCCATACTTCATCTCATCCATCATTCACATTTCATTCCATTCCATTCCATTCATTTCACTCCATCTTCCATTCACTTCATTCTCATGTCAAAACATAGAATTTGATATCTTGCTGCAAGTGAATAAAAATATGCCATGAATTGCAGTACAACCCTTATGTTCCTTCATTCCATGAACTGAATCCATTTTTATTCCATTATCCACTTCATAATCCATCATCCATTTCATCCATTTTCATAAACATTTCACCCATCTTCCAGAAACATTTCATTTTCATGATTAAAGTATTCTACAGGAACATTCTGCAGCTCAGTGGACATTCTGCAGCTGATCACCTTTTCTGCAGTCGATAGTCTCTCCGCAGCTATAAACCCTGAAGGCATCAACCAGCAGACATCAGAATTACAACAAAGTGATCCAGTGAATTCATGAATCAAAAAAATCAAGAAAATTGTGAAAGATTCCTCCAAAGATGAGCAGAGAAGACAAAGGCTACAAAAACATCAAATAAAGGGCAGAGGTAACAAATTTAAATTATGATGGCAATTCATAAAAATTTAGCATAGTTTAGTTGTGGATTATTCGAAAGGTTGTTTTAATTGTTTTATTGATCAAACACCAAACAAACCCTCTACAGACTTTGTATGAAATCTTCCAATTCAAATTTTCTATCCGATAGCATTTGAGCGGTGAAACGGCCAAAGCATTTGAAATTCCCACGACTCTTAACCAAGTTATTTAATGATGAAGATTTTTCCTGCCGTCATAAATCCTCCGCCGTCTCCTCAAATCATTAATACAATCCTCCACCTCACTCCACCATTCTATGCCGTGACCATTTTCCATAACGTCATTCCGTAGCCAGTATTCCATTCCGAAGGCAGAAGCATTATTATCATCAGGAGCAGAACAGAAGAGGTAAATTTGGAAGTATAACAGTGTGAGAACTCAAAACCACATAATCCCGTGAACAGATAGCATATCACTGTGAACGAAGTTTGGAGCATTTTCACTGTCAACACAGAATTGTGGCCGTGTAGAGTTTAAAGCCTGTTGCTACCAGAAGACAGAGGTGCTAAAATTGAAGACTTTTGCTACCAAAGACAGAGGGGTGGTAGTGATTGAGTTTAAAGTCTGTTATTACCAAAGACAAAGGTGTGGTAGTGACTGGTTTTGAAGTCTGTTGTTACCCGAGACAGAGATGCTGTAGTGTTGAATTTGAAGCATACCATTTGCTATCAGAGACAGAGGTTGAGTTTGAAGTCTGTTGTTACTAGAAACAGAAGTGTTTATCAGTGATTGAGTTTGAAGTCTTTCTCTTACCAAAGACGGAGGTATTGCACAAAAAGAAACTTGAAACCATCTACCACTGTCTATCAGAGACATATTAGCTCGAAAATTGAAATTGCTTTCATATCACTCCAAAGTTCAACAGAAGTACATCAGTCCGAGGTTTCGAAGGCATTCTTCATTATCAAACAGAGGCATACCAGCCAGAGATTTTGAAGCTGTTGCTATTAATCAAAGGTATGTCATTCCAAAATTGAAGCCATTTTCATTTAGAGCTTGAAGCCATTTTAATCCGAAAGTAAAAGACATTGTTTTGTGGGTAGAGAAGAGTGTTAATTTGATATTGAAAAACATCATGGGTTTCATCGTAAGGACTGAGCATGTGGGATCAAAATATTTAGAAGGTTACCCACAATGCAAGGAGATGTTACAACAAATAGGATGGCTTCAATTCTTGGAAAAATTTAATGGCTTCCATAAGGAAGTCACCAAAACATTTGCCAGATCATTCCAAGGTACTAAAGTTGAAATAGGGGATGTCAAGTTTACTGTTACTGAAGTTTTTATAGCAGAGGCTACAGGATTGTCCAGAACTGGAGAAAGATGGTTTAAAAATAGGGAATTTCACAATGACTCCTGGAAACAAATTTTAAAATCACCAAATATGGATGTTAGTGTGTTCAAGAAAGGAATTCCCAGTACAGCATTGAAAAGCAAATGGAGAAACATACTACTTCTTTTACAAAAATTTGTTACATGTGAGGGTAGATATGGGACATTTTATGTCTACCATATTAGACTAATGTTGCATTTTCTAGGAGAAGATTTGAATCTACCATATTTACTGTATCAAAGTCTGAAGAAAATGGCTTCCTGTGTTCAGAGAAGAGTTCAGTTTTTAGAGACAACCCTGTATCATCATGGGTTGGTAAAAATTTTAATTGAGCATCATCTATCTAAAACAAATGATACATGGGATGATTTCTTAATAAGAAATCATTTTGAAGAAGCAAAAGAACTATCACCTGAACCACAGCCCACAAAAAGAAGTAGGAAATGGAGGACTCCAAAAGATAAAAGTGACAAACCAGTTCAAGAAAGCAGTGAGGAAGTCATTTTGGAGAAGTTGACTCGAATCAAGAGCCAACTAAAGGAAAAGAAGATAATCAAGGAATTTGTTATAGAGAAAGGAGAGGGGTCCTCTCAGCTTAGAAGAAGCCACAGATTAAAAGGAAAACTGAAGAAAACATCAATCAAACAAACAGGGGTAATCAATATTGAAGATGAAGAAACATCCATGGAAGAGTTTGATGATGAAGATTTTTATGAAGGCACCCCTGAGATTGATCCTGCTCAACAGGAAATCTATGATTATGTGGAAACTTTAGAGAGAACAGCTTCAGAAAGAGAAGAGAGAACCCCCAGTCCTCCACTAACTGAAATTGATATATTGAGGAGGGATAGCTATGAGTTGGAATTATTGAATAGACACATTAAAAACGAGAATGAAATTCTCAAAGATCAAATCAAGCTCAAGACTGACATGAACTCAACCTTATCCCTGCATATAGACAAAGTGGAGAGGACCAATGAGAAGATGAAGACAAGGAACAAAAAGTTGATCAGGGCACTCACAAACCTCAGGTTCAAACTTGTGATCAGGAAACCCAGAAGGCCTCTAACATTCAGACAAAGGAGAAGAAGGGGATTAGATGTCCTTGCAGAAGCCTCAGAATTCATAGGATAATTTGCATTAGGACATGCAAAGAGACAGCAGTGGGGGTATGTTGAGCCTCAAATTTGTGCTTTCCTTCACCTCATTTTACCTCATTCTCCCTTGTCCATTTCTATTTTAAACCCAATTGATCAATAAAAATAGTTAAAATTACCTCTAGAATGGTTTACATGACTGACTTGTTGAATTTTGTGATTGTTGCCATTGTTAAGCATTTTGACCGGAACTAGCTGCAGAATGCAGACATTCCGTAGCTAACCGGCGATTCTGCAGCTACCTTTACGTTTGAGTATGTTCCAGGTGGCCTCTTGAGGAAAAACGCATATGGGCATGATCCACGTCGTGCCTACATGGTTTGTTGCTCATCATGGAAGAGGAAATGAATTCTGGGTACAGTTATGCACGTGGGAACACATTTGTGAAGGAAGACTCCTACTAGGACTGTCTCAGTCCAGGTGTCTTTTCTCCTTCACGCAGCCACCTCAAAGACTCCTAGAATGATTTGGATAAGGAAAGACATCATTCCTAAATTATTGTAATTATTGTTACTTGCATTTACTTTATAAACTCTTGAGTAGGCCGAGAGCTTAGTTAGAAAATTTGTGTTAGATTTGCTGCTAGATTTTGTGTAAACTCTGTGTTACGTCTTTGAAGACACGGAGCATTATGTTCAAACTATTGCATCGTTAATGGAGCAGACAAAATTATCTTGAAGGCGTGATTTAATTTGGAGTTGAATGCCGTCAAGTGGTAGAGGGCCCCTGCCCCTTGAACGGATTTCTTTTGCGTAAACTAGATAAGTTTTTCCTAGTTGTCTTTACGTTCTGCATTTGAATTAGTAGTTGTTTTGTTTTATCTACTGTAGTCGTACTCATTCTAGTTCTTTCATAAGAAGACACTCTTCCAATAAATTAAAATGGTGAATGTTTAATGACTATGGTATTGTAGGATAGGAGTTAAATTTGTATTTGTTTTTAGCTAGCTACTGTAGTCATATTCGTTCCAGCTCTTCCACAAGAAGACACTCTTCCAATAAACTAAAATGATGAATGTTTAATGACTATGGTACTGTAGGATAGGAGTTGAATTTGTATTTGTTTTTAACTAGATACTGTAGTTATATTCATTCCAGTTCTTTCACAAGAAGACATTCTTCCAACAGATCATAACAACGAATGATGAATAGCTATAGTATTGTAGGAATTAGTTGTAGTTTTTAGTCTTCACTATCACAGTTGCACTTGTCCTAATCACTCTTCCACAAGAAGAAATTCTTCCAAGACATCCTTAAGAAGTTCAAGATATGACCGTGATGTGACAACTTAGTTTTTCATTTGCTTTCAGTTCATTTCCTTTCAATTGCATACAATTACACAGTCAGAACTGTTCTACCTCTTCCACAAGAAGGAACTCTTCCAAAATATCACTAATGATAAACAAACAGATTGTGTAACTTCATAGAATAATGCATGTTAGTTAGAACGCTCCGGAGTTTCATTTTGCATTTAATTCATGTCCAGCTACTTCGTTTCAAGTTTGATGATGGCTTATAGTTTAACATTGTTCTAGTTTAGAAGCATCTTAAGCTCATGTTTAAATTAATTCATTGCACTTGCATCTCATAATCACACTGTCACCCTTTGCACAGTAGATCACTTTAGTTGATAGGATTCACAAGACAGCCTTCATTATTTACAAATATATTTTTGTTCTGAAAACCACCAGTGATCCATAACCATAGGAATAGAAGATAACATCATTACAAGGTCTGAAATATCTTTGCAAATTCCTCATCATAAACAGAGCTCTTTATCAAAAGAACTACCTTGAAAAAAAACCAATAACTCTTTGAGTATAGGCTCTGTGACATTCAATTGAAATTGCCGAATAGAACTAGGAATTAGTCATGGAATAGATGAGCTTAGAATAAAATGTTGCATCATGATTAGTGTCTAACTGTCTAGCTAGCATATTTAGTGATCATTTCTCAAAGTCTAGTTTGTGTCATTTGTTTAAGAAGTCATCATTAAGCTCTTGTTTCTATTCAGTCATAGTTTAGATGTTGCTTCAGTGTTTTTGATTACATTTGCCATTCCATACATTAGGCTCAACTGTGTTTTGACCACCAATTTCTTTTCATTAGTTTTCTAAGCATTTTCATTGTAAACATAAAACTTCAAAAGACCAAAAACATCATAAATCAACATAAAAGACCAAAACATCACAAAACACTACACACAACGCACTAGGAAACAAGCACCTAGGTACATATGGTACATTTCACTTCAGCAGTTTACAAATCCTAGTTGACAATTAAATGAACTCAGTTTAGGAGACTAGATTGAGACCCAACAGGGATCACGAGACTTTCTCGACAGAGGATTCTTGAAATCAGATTAGGATTCTCATACACTAGAGGCGGATCAAGATCGGGATTAGCTCTTGTATGTCTTCTGGAAGCCAGTGTGTTGATCTATTCAAAAATCAAAGGACAAAACCGATCTATTCAGCCTATCAAATTCTAGACTCAATCACCCAAAAGTCCATAACGATGTAATATACTGGGGTAATTCACAAGTCAAATGTCACGTTCACAAGCTAAACCGGAGATTGACTGAAGCAACGTTTATCTACTTCTGCTAATGCAAAGAAAAAGAGTTTCGAAAGCTACCTCGCGTAACATCAGGCTTCGTCTGTAGCTTATGAAACAAATAACACCAACAAGCAAACCATTTTCTTCCCCATTATGGTCGCCACTATGTTATTTCCAAAATCCACCTTAGGCTGAAGGAAGGCGGGATTCAGGGTAACACCAAACCACGCTCAGTCTGGTAGCTAGCCCTACCAGAACATGAGAGGGCTCTCTCTGGGTCAATCTCAGGAAAAATGTATCGATAGGCCTTGAGATGACTTAAATGAGTACTAATTTTAGGCTAGGTATATTAATCAAGGAGTTTGAAATGATTTTTAGGGGTTTTTTGTTGGAAAAAGGGAAAGGCAATTTTGGGCTCGGGGATGAGGCGAAATTCTTGCAGAGTTCAAGTTGGGGCAGTGAAGGCAATGAATTTGATGTCTTAGATTCAATGAATGGATGGAAAATACTGCTGAGGAGCTGAAGAGGGCAAGAGGGAGCAAGGATCCTCCTCAAACTGACAAAAACATATAAAACTAAACAAAAGTTTAAGGCATAGCACCAGCAAACTAATGAATTCTACCTTAGTTACTCATTTGTTTAATTCGGAAGAAAAGAGAAGGGAAATGGCATACATAAAAATCAATGAAACTTACAGATACATGAAGAAAAACATCATCAAAACTCAGAGCCACAAGGATCCTGTTGTGGATCATTATCTGCATATCCTTTTTTATTTTATTTCGAAAATAAAATAAAAAAACTGGAAATTCGAAAAATATGCTATAGTATGAAATTTTTGTACTATAGCATAAAAAAGAAATACAATGTTTTTACAAAGAATGATGTACATAAAGTAGTCATAAAACTTTGTTTTGATAGATATGATTTCAAGCTTAAGCTCCGAGCAACTTCTCGAGCGGAATCGATGATCACAGAAAAATGCTTTCGGATAAGTTATTGCAGGGGGAGAAGTAGCTCGTTGTTTATCAGATCCTGACCCCCCGTAGTTGACTGGTCAGATCGCGGATGAGCCGTGATCGATGGCTGTGAATAACTGCGGGGGGTGCCGGTCGAAGTTCGCTACCATACTCCAGGACCCCCCGCAGTGACGTCATCAGGCGAAGTGGAGAACAGTTGTCTTCCGCCCTCAACGGTGATGCTAATTCTGATCCTCAAACAAAAATTGTTCAGCTCACCATAGAACTAAAGATAGCTGAAGGTGATCTTAAGCGAGTTCAGTTAGATTTGGAAACAGCTACTAAGATAATGAAAGGATGGGAAGATAAAGCAAATGAAAAAAAAAGGCAATTACAAAAGGCTGAGGATGAAATTAAGGAGCTCAAGGAGAAGCTGAAAGGTAACATCTCACTTTTAAGAGCTAAAGATATTATTTGGACTGAAATTATCTCTAAAATGAAGTCAAATTGGGTTTCCCTAAGTATAATTGCTACAGAGAAACGCCTCATCTCAGACCATGAAGAGGAGATATCATCTGAAAAACAAAAGCTCATTAAAAGAGCAAATTGGGCGAGGAGGTTTTTAAATTTTATCAATTCCAAATAAAATGAAGAGCTAGAATAAATTGAGATACAAGACAAATACTTTTATGCTGGAGAAGTTAATAAAATGATAACTAAGAATGATCTACGAAAAGTTGTAGAGAAAAGGTTACTGAGAATTAAGGAGGCGGTAAAAAAGTTTGATATAACTTTTGATAAATTGATCCAAACAGGTTTACCTTCATGCTAGACAGAAAAGGGAAATATTCTGACATGGAAGTATTATGAAGATGCATTAACACTGGCCAAGAGCAGAGCAGATAACAGACATGAAAAGACACAATTTTTGAAGGGAGACACAGTGTTTAACTTTTTACAGAGGCACTTCAATTTGCTATGGATGGTAAAGGAACTCTTCACAGAAAGGCTCACTCACAATTAGGCAGTTGCATTTAGATTGGAATACCTCGGCTACAAGAATGCTCCTACAACTCAAAGTGAACTTTGGAAAAAATGCAAAATCTTCTCCGTTGACACAGCAAAAATGATCCTAACGGATAAATCAAAAGCAACCGACGATTTCGCAACCACTTCAGGACCAGTTTTTCCTTTGG
Source organism: Pinus albicaulis (assembly GCA_034641835.2). Lineage (NCBI taxonomy): Eukaryota > Viridiplantae > Streptophyta > Pinopsida > Pinales > Pinaceae > Pinus > Pinus albicaulis. Next base: position 918,922,121 of record CM076570.1, read on the forward strand.
ATTAGAAGTTATAAAATTTCTTATTATGTCATTTCTCAGGATTATGCAAATGTAACAAGAATTTTTCGAGGCATGTACCTCCATGACAGTTAACATTTTAGGCAGTTAGAGTTGGTTAGAGTAGTTAGAATCAGTTTCATTACTGGAAATTGTTTTGTCATAATGTATTTAAAGACAATTTGAAAAAAGAGAAAGGTTCCGAGTTTTGGACCTTGAAGCCTAATTTTGTACTGAAAAATATTGAATCAATGAAAAGTTTTGCAAGTTTCCTTCATTCTATCTATGTTGAATAGTTTTCCAATTTTCATTTCGTCTCCATATCTATGAATAAAATAGAGTGATTTGAGTTGCAGGTCTCTTGATATCTGTGTATCTAAGAGTTAAACATCCTTAATGGGCGCTCCTCTATTTTAACTTTATTGTTGCACACTTATTCAGGGTTTATAATGGTAGATTCTGTTTTAAGCAGCATATCAAATTGAAATCCTTTTCTTTCTTTTCTTCCATCCATTCACTTCAGCATAAAGAGAACATGGCATTGCATAACTTGTAGGGGTTTTCTATTTGGAGGTTATATTATTAATATTTGAAGGTTTAATAAACAGAGACAGATATACACTTGTTTGTGACATAATATTTAATGTCTTGAGCACGGATTCCTAGCAAGGAATTGTTTCTCAAGGAACAACATTAATTGGAGCCGTTGCCAGGGACCGAAGATTCGAAGATTTTCCCTGGGTTTTGTTTTACATTTCCTCTGGTTTTTCAGAGAGGATGAAATAGTACGCTATGTTTGTTTGAAAATAGCTCTGGCTCCCAAGAAACCTCATACGAGGTCAGATACCTCTCAGCAAAAAGTTCCTGTTTTGTCTGATCCTTAGAATCTTGTTTCAAAGAAGGGCCAGAAACCAAAAATATTAGATACACCTGAAACCACACTGCTCGCACCAGGCAGCAGTTCACACATTTTCTCATCCAAGAAAGCTTCCAAGAAACTCATTTTCTCGGAAGAAGAATCATCACCATCACTCGTTCATTTTCAAGAACCCACATTAGAAGAGAAATCTTTGGAGTTTGTGTCTTTTCCTTTTATAGAAACTTGGCCTCATATAGTTTCCAGCTCTTCTGCAATCGTTCATTCTCCAACTTCTATATCAGTTGTTTCACCTCATTCATCCCTACCTACAACTTCTATTCATTTTACCTCCACTCAAGGAGCAGTTAACCCGGGTGTAAGTATGGCAGTCCGTGCAGCCCCTGCTTTCTTGATGAATAGATATGCACCATTAAATCTAGCCCAACCATTGCATGATATGCCTCAGGAGTACCTCAAGTTGCTCCCTAGATTTACTGGTGAAGATGAAATAACCGCAGAACAGCACTTGCCCCTGTTTTGCACATTTGCAGAGAATTTAAATGTTGAACATTTAGATGTTGTTATGAGACTCTTTGTTCAGTCTCTAAGTGGAGAGGCAAGGAAATGGTTCAAAGGATTGCCTAATGGTTCCATAAATGATTGGGATTCTTTATAGAGACGTTTCATTGAGAGATGGGGCGAAAAGAGGGACCACGGCTATTCTTTGACGGAATTTAATGCAATCAAGAAGAAATCTGATGAAAATATGAGTGATTTCATAAAAATATTTAACAAACTGTATAATAGTTTGCCTGCAGAGATGAAGCCTCCTCCTATTGGAGCAAGGGTCATTTTTTCTGGTGCATTTGAATCAGATTTGAGTTTCACATTGAGGGAAAGAAGGTCCCCTACGTTGGAGCAGATTCAGACTGATGCTCTGGAGATTGAGGCTAATATGTTCGCTGCTGGTAAAGTTCCAGATAAAGGAAAGGCTAAAGAAGAAGCCTCAGCTCAAGATCAGAGAATTGACGATATGACTAAGGTCATAAAAATCTGTCAAATAAATTGGTAAAGTTGGAAATAGATAGTAAGCCTGCAAGACAGAATAGAGGGGTTTTTAATCCCCAATTTAAAAAACAGCCTCTACAGATTCTACAAAGAGAAAAAAAAGATCAAGATCAGGTGTAAGCACCTTTGTATATAGAGGCAACCTCGTCCCGTTCAGCAGATGATGATGATGAGAGAGAGGATGATGCTCTAATTTCTGTTGTGTATATGGAAGATGATGAAACAGAAGAAGAAGCTGAAGAAGAAGAAATGGAAGAAAATGATCTTTCATTTGATCAAGAAGAGATGGATGATTACTGCAGACAGTTCACAGACTTCATGCAATCCGAGTTGCATAAAAAGTATGATTTGAGGTCAAAGAAGAGACTAAGGACTCAAGACAATGAAGAAAAAGAATCAGAAGTAGCACCTGCTCCAATGGCGACTCCATTCCAGAAAGATCAAACTAAGAAAACAGATAAGGGGAAAAAGCCCATGAACGAAGAAAAAGAGAAGGAAAAGCAGCAAGCAGAAGCTTCTCAAACAAAATTTAGAGATTCTAATATTTTGGAGAAAGTGGTTACTGTTTCTAATCAAAACTCAAATTCCAAGAAAGATCAAGAAGAACCTGAAAAGTTGACAAAATCAAATCAAACTTTCAGTTTGTCGAAAGAGTTAGAGAAAGTGAAGATTCAAGTACCTCTTCTTGAGTTAATGAAAACACCTGGCTATGAGAAAGAGATTTCCGAGTTTATCAATTTATCTCAGTGTGATGAAGTAGGTGATATAGTAAATTTGCAGGAAGAGAAACCAGTGGTTACATTTGGACCTCATGTTGAAGAGGTAGATTCATCTGTCCCTCCTTTTTATATATCACTTCTGTTACATGATTTTGTTCTACATAACTGCATGCTAGATTATGGTGCATCCCACAATCATATGCCATTGTGTGTGATGAAAGAGTTAAATTTGCAAATCACCAAGCCATATCGAGATCTTTATTCTTTTGACTCAAAAAGGGTAAAGTGTGTGGGTCTGATTAAGGATATGGTTGTTACATTGGCTCAAATCCCAGCCAAAAGCATTATGATGGATGTGGTAGTGGCAGATATTCCTGCCAGATTTGGTATGTCACTATCTAGATCATGGGGGGAAAAGCTTGGAGGAGTTTTGAAGCTAGATTTTACATATGCTATCATTCCCATTTTCAATGGTGAAGAAAGGAGGTTGTATAGAGAGACTAGATTTCAAAAAACTACTACCAAGAAAGATGCAGGTAATTCACCAATTTATGGCCAAGAGAAGGATGACCTCTCTTGCTTCATGCTGCATGAAGATGCGGAATTTGCTGGAGAATCACAAGGGCAGCTTCCTTCAGCAATTGTACATAAGGAGCTGCATTCGAACAAGCTATGGAAGTGTTATTTCAATGGTGCATTTTCCAAAGAAGGTACTGGAGCTGGTTTCATTTTTGTTTCTCCTGAAGGTAACCTTGTGCCTTTTTCTTTCAAATTGGAGTTTGAGTCCACTAATAATGTTGCAGAATATGAAGCATTAATTATTAGTTTGCAGACAGCTAAGCAAATGGGAATTCATTCCATGACTGTGTTTGGGGATTCTGAATTAATTATAAGACAAATTAATAATTTATGTCAAACTAAACATCCCCGGTTAAGAGAATATCGGAATGAAGTCTGGGATTTGATTGAAAATTACTTTGAAGCCTTCAACTTACAGTTTGTTCCCAGGGAAGAGAATAGAATGGCTGATTCTTTGGCAGTTGCAGCCAGTACGTTCAAGCCTCCGATCAATTCAAGGCTAAGGTATGAAATTGAGATGAGATATAGACCTTCAATCCCAGACAATATTAAACACTGGCAGCTCTTTGAGGATGATGAACAGATTAAGCAGTTTTTGTTGATGATTGAAGATTTTGAAGGTCATCAGATTGATTTGGAAACTGATGAAGATGAGTGGGCTAGTAAAATCCTGAAAAAGAAGATTGGTGGTCAGGAGATTATTTAGTTGAAAGACAATGTTTTGCCAAGAGGCTTGGTGCCTCTAGAAATATTGTTTGGTGCTAATGACGTTGCAGTGAATCAAAAGAAAGAAAACCAAGACGAATAGGTGGAAGATTACAACTTGGGGACTCAATAGGAGCCTAAAATGATCAAATTGTTCAAAGGAATCCCGAAGGACTACAAATAAAGGTACATAGATCTGTTTAGACAATTCAAAGATGTATTTTCTTGGTCCTATGACGATTTGAAAATGTATGATAAGGGTATCATAGAGCATAAAATCCCACTGAAAGATGGAGTCAAGCCGCATAAATAGAAGCTCCGACAAATCAATCCATTATTGTTGGCTCCGGTTGAAAAGGAGGTGAGGAAATTGCTGCATGCCAAAATAATTGTTCCGCTAAGATATTCAGATTGGGTTTCCAATCTTGTGCTAGTCCGAAAGAAAAATGGGGAGATAAGGTTGTGCGTAGATTTTAGGAATTTGAATAGGGCTTCATTGAAAGATAATTATCCATTGCCGAAAATGGATTTTGTCTTACAAAAGGTCACTAGAGCTTATAGGTTATCTATGGTAGATAGTTTTTCAAGGTATAATCAGGTTGTTGTGGAGAAAGAAGATCAAAAGAAGACTGCTTTCAATACACCCTGGGGAACATTCATGTACGCCAGGATGTCGTTTGGTCTTATGAATGCGGGGGCCACATTTTAAAGAGCGATGGATATCGCATTTGTGGGAGATGAGTTTGTGGTAGTTTATTTGGATGATGTCACAATTTTTTCAAAATCTGATGAGGAGCATTTACAGCATTTGCAGAAAGCCTTCATGAAGTGTAGAAAGTTTGGATTATCACTGAATCCTAAAAAGTCTTTGTTTGCCCTGGAGGAGGGTAAATTACTTTGCCAGATTTTTTCTAAGGAAGGAGTGAAGATTGATCCAGCGAGATTCGAAGCAATTCAGTCAATTCCACTGCCCTGAAGTAAGAAAGATATTCAGCGATTTCTCAGAAAAATTAATTTTCTAAGAAGGTTTGTTCCTAATTATGCAGAGATCGTTAAAAATATAACAGACATGTTAAAAAAAGACGCTGAGGTGAAGTGGGAAAAAGAAGCAAGGGAGTCTTTTCAGAGGATTAAAGAGGCTTTAAAGGAAGCACCTGTTCTAATCAATCCAAACTATTTGAAGCCATTTCAAATCTTCTCATTTGCCTCTCCCTCAACTATTGCAGCCATGTTATTGCAGAGAAATGAGGAAAAGTATGAAAAATCGGTAGCATATTTCAGTAAAGTTCTCCGAGATGCAGAATTGAAGTATAATATACTGGAGAAACAAGTATATGCTCTGGTGAAAGCATTGAAGGCATTCAGAACCTATATTCTCCATTCTCAAATATTGGCGTACGTTCCTAATTCTACCGTAAAGGACATCCTGGTACAGAGCGATGTAGAAGGAAAAAGGGGAAAATGGATTGCAAAAATCCAAGAATATGATCTGGATGTTAAACCCACCAAATTGGTCAAAGGGTTGGGGTTGGCCAAATTATTAACAGAGTCAAATTTCTAGGCACTGGGAATTAATTTGTTGGCCCCTGTAGAGGACGTCGATGGAGAAACAGGTGATAATCAGTCAAAGACAACAATTAAGTATAAATTTCTCTGCTCAAGTTGTATAAGGACATTGTTCATTATTTATGCTTTCTTTCTTGTCCTCCTTCCATAGATAGAACCAAATACAGAGCCTTAAAGCTTAAGGCTCAACCTTATGTCATAATCGAGGCAAGGTTATATTGGAAGGACCCTGTTGGTGTGTTGTTGTTATGTCTGACAGAGGAAGAAATTTCAGAAGTGATCAAAGAATATCATGAATGCTTGTGTGGAGGTCATTACAGCTAGAAGGTAACTGCTCATAAAATATTCAAATCAGGTTTCTATTGGCCATCTATGTTTGCTGATGTTTATAAAAAAGTCAAAATTTTTCAAAAATGCCAATTATTTGCAGAAAAGAAAAAGCTAGCTCCATTACCTCTTCTCCCTGTTTTTGTTGAAGAACCTTTTAGACAATGGGGATTGGATTTCATTGGGGAAATCAATCCTCCATCCAGTGGGAAATTTAAGTGGATTATTACTGCTACGGATTATTTTACAAAGTGGGTGGAGGCAATCCCCACCAGGAAGGCAAATGATTTGGTTGTAATGAAGTTTCTTGAAGAAAATATCTTTAGCAGGTTTGGATGTCCAGTAAAGATTGTAACAGATAACGCCCAAGTCCTCAACTCAATAAGGTTTATTAATTTCTGTCAGACTTACAATGTGATATTGTCTCATTCTACAGCTTATCATCTGCAGGGGAATGGATTGGCAGAGTCTTCTAATAAAACATTGGTAAAATTTTTGAAGAAGACAATCAGTGAAAATCAGAAGAATTGGGATACAAAGTTAGTTTTTTCTCTATGGGCAACAAGGATGACCACTAGGAGGTCTACTAGCAAGTCCCCTTATGACCTCGTATACGACACTCAAGCATTGTTTCCAACACAGTTGGTAAAACCTGTGATTTCTTTCCTCCAAGATGCTCAAGCAAAACCGAATGCCATGATCAGAAGAATGAACAATGTGATGGAGCTAAGTGAAAATAGAAATCAAGTTCAGGACAACTTGCTCACTTATCAGCAGAAGATGAAGGCAATATTTGACAGGAAAGCAAAAGAAGTCATGTTTCAGAAGGGAGACTTAGTATTGAGATGGGATACACGAAGGGAAGAAAAAGGGAAACACGGCAAATTTGATCCCTTGTGGTATGGCCCATTCAAAATTAATGAAGTCAGAGGAAATAATACTTTCGTGCTAGAAAATATTGAAGGAGAAGCGCTGGATATGCCTGTGAATGGGCAATATCTCAAGCATTATTTTCGACATTAAGCAACTATTTTTTCATCATTATATATATCCAGTGTGATCAGTGTACATTTCCATCAAGCAATGTGTGACTCCATGCCCGAGGTGAAGGAACTAATCTGTAGGTTCTTAGTGTTTCATGGTAAAAACACTATCCCCAGGTGGAGCCAGATGTTGTGGATCATTATCTGCATATCCTTTTTTATTTTATTTCGAAAAAAAAAAAAAAACTGGAAATTCGAAAAATATGCTATAGTATGAAATTTTTATACTATAGCATAAAAAAGAAATACAATGTTTTTACAAAGAATGATGTACATAAAGTAGTCATAAAAATTTGTTTTGATAGATATGATTTCAGGCTTAAGCTCCGAGCAACTTCTCGAGCGGAAGCGATGATCACAGAAAAATGATTTCGGATAAGTTATTACGGGGGGAGAAGAAGCTCGTTGTTTATCAGATCCTGACCCCCGTAGTTGACTGGTCAGATCGCGGGTGAGCCGTGATCGACGGCTGTGAATAACTGCGGGGGGCGCCGATCGAAGTTCGCTACCATACTCCAGGACCCCCCGCAGTGACGTCATCAGGCGAAGTGGAGAACAGTTGTCATCCGCCCTCAACGGTGATGCTAATTCTGATCCTCAAACACAAATTGTTCAGCTCAGCACAGAACTGAAGATAGCTGAAGGTGATCTTAAGCAGGTTCAGTTAGATTTGGAAACAGCTACTAAGATAATGAAAGGATGGGAAGATAAAGCAAATGAAAATAAAAGGAAATTACAAAAGGCTGAGGATGAAATTAAGGAGCTCAAGGAGAAGCTGAAAGGTAACATCTCACTTTTAAGAGCTAAAGATATTATTTGGACTGAAATTATTTTTGAAATAAATCAGAATTAGAGTTAGTATAATTATGGAAAACCTCATCTCAGTTCATGAAGAATCTCATGAAAAAATAAACGCTCATTAAAATACAAAGTGGAGCAGGAGAGTTTTTAAATTTATCAATCCAAATCGGATGAAGAGCTAGAAGAAATTGAGATACAAAACGAGATACTTTTATCTTTGAAAGAAGTTAATAAAATGATAATTAAAATGAGTCTACGAAAAGTTTCGAGAGAAAGAAAGGTTACGAGTTTTAAGGGAGGCGGTAAAAAAGTTTGATATAACTTTTGATAAATTGATCCGAGCAGGTTTGCCTTCATGTTGAGTGAGAAGAAATGTTACGACATAGTGTATGAAGATGCATTAACATTGGCCAAGAGTAGAGCGAGATATGAGACATGAAAAGACACAATTTGAAGGGAGAGATAGTGTTTAACTTTTTACGAGAGGCACTTCAATTTGCTATGGATGGTAGGCACTCTTCTGAAGGCTCACTCACAATCGGGTAGTTGCATTTATGTTGAATACCTCGGCTACGAATGCTCACAATGTTCAGTAGAACTTTGGAAAAAATGCAAAATCTTCTCCGTTGACACGCAAAAACGATCTAACGGATAAATCAAATAAGCCGACGGTCTGTGACCACTTGAGGACAGTTGATCACTTTGGATTTCAGAGAGGTCAAAAGTTCTTATTATGGCATTTCTCAGGATTATGCAAATATAACAGACTTTTTAGAGGCATGTACCTATCATGTGATTAAGTTGGCGGCGGAATTTGGTTAGGTAGTTAGAATGAGTTTCATTATATGACTGTTTTGGTCATATTGTATTTAAAGACAATTGGAAGAGGGAAGAGGGTTCTCAGTTTTTGACTTTGAAGCCTAATTTTGTACTGAAAAATATTGAATCAATGAAAAAATTTTCAAGTTTCCTTCATTCTATCTATGTTGAATAGTTTTCCAGTTTTCATTTCGTCTCCATGTCTATGAATAAAATAGAGTGATTTGAGTTGCAGGTCTCTTGATATATGTGTATCTAAGAGTTAAACATCCTTAATGGGCGCTCCTCTATTTTAACTTCATTGTTTCACACTTCTTCAGGGTTTATAATGGTAGATTCTATTTTAAGCAGCATATCAAATTGAAATCCTTTTCTTTCTTTTTCTTCCATCCATTCACTTCAGCATAAAGAGAACATGGCATTGCAGAACTTGTAGGGGTTTGTTATTTGGAGGTTATATTATTAATATTTGAAGGTTTAATAAATAGAGACAGATATACACTTGTTTGTGACATAATCTTTAATGTATTGAGCATGGATTCCTTTACACAGAAAGGAATTTTTTCTCAAGGAACAACAGATCCCAACAAATGCTGTAAAACTCTGGTCTTTCCTTTGCCAAAAATCTGAAATGAATATACAATGAGGTGCCAAACTATTCCCAAGTATCCAACCCTGAAAAGGACTCAGAAAATACAATATATAGACCATCCTAACCCCTTCCCATGCCTCTAGGGGTCTAGCTCATCCTTATATGGGCTGTTTCAACCAATTCTAAACATGAACTGAAATCTAGGCAGCGGAACAACTTGCCTCTATATGCTAGGGAACTGATCCATTCACTTAATTTTCACTTTTTAGTGAATGAATCCTCTAGAACAAGTAAAAACATGCCAAATTTACCTCATAGCTACAAAATTACATCAATATAGATCAATAATTACATCCAAAAGTGAAACTAGTGAAACTGGCCGAATTTCTGAGCTGAAAAGTGAAAATTGGACAAAATTCCTCTATGCGCCGCGCCAGAAAACTCAATGCGCCGCGCCACTTTGAGCCTGTTTTTGGGGCACTTCCTGAAGTCCAAATTGATCTCATGTTCGATCATTGGAAATCCCTGTCTGTCTGCTATCCAACCCAAGTGGAATTTTTCAATTTGGATGTCATTTTCCCCTCCAAAACTGCAATCTCCCAAGACTGGTTCCTACTGGTGCAAAAAGTTGCGGAAAGGCCATTTTTGGAGTGTTTTTGACCTTTAAGACCACCCATAACTTCATGAAATATCTCAGAAATTCTTGATCATGCATTATTTACCATAAAAAACCCAAAAATATCATGTTTTCCTCCAGAAGATTTCCCAATCATAAGCGCGCGTCGGGTGGCGCGACGCGTCGGGCGGAAAAACCTGTTTTGCAACCAAAATTTTCAAAAATGACAAAATCTTCTCCAAATTTACTGAAATTTGGAGTGAAGGTCTCCCATCATGTCTCATTCTCATCCAAGGAAGCTTCAGCCAAGATTCGGAGTGGATCAGGCCTTTTCCGACGTTTCAGTGCTCTTCTCAACCTCGCCCTCAGGATCTTCATCCTGGCTCTGCAAACGTGTGTGCGGGCCCAATAATGGTTCTTCATATGTCTGAGCATGTATTTTTCCCTATTGGCCTTCGTAAATAGCTTCTCCAGATGAATGTTGACTCTCGTAAGGCAAGTTTCTCGCTCAAATGGTGTCATGTCACCTGGTCTCTTCCGGGCTAATTCCCGGTCTTCGCGGATTCTCTGCAGCTCCATGAGTGTGTGCTGATCCTACAGTTGTTTATTCTGCTGCTCCAAGTAATTTATAACCCACTAATCTCTCTGCCATTTCTCGGTCAGTGTGTCGATCTCAGATTTTTTCTCTTGGATGATTTCTTTCAGATTTGAGTTGGGAGAGCTCGAATCAACATCGATGAGTATAAAATCAATGTCTTGGCCTCCTGAAGGGCCCTCATCGTGCATAGGACTCTTGCCTCAGTCCTCTAGCTGTGCTGATGTAGAAGGCGAGACCCCTTCCACGCCATGTGGAGATAGTACTCGCGCTGCTGTCGAAGGTAACGAGACCCCTTCCACCCTGGGTGGAGATAGTACTCATTGTGCTGCTACAAATAAGGCTCTGTGGCCTCTCTGATAGGTAACACACATTGGGGCACTGATAGGCTCTGTCTCAGGAACCTCAAACTGATGCGAAGGCTCACCTATATCGTGAAAAATCTCTAGAGGAGGCTGAGGGGCTGTAAAGAAGTCACGGGAAACGAACTCCTCCCATGCAATGCCCTGCAATCCAAGCTTATGCACTTCAATGATTTTAATGAGCACATAATGATAAATGATGTTATGTTGCTGCTCTGGAGTCTTCTTCTGCACAAGGGTAGTCATTCGCTCTATGTTTCGGCACATGAAGTATGGAATATTCATCAGTCGCACTCTCGTGAAATGCATCAAAAGTCTGATATGGTATGCATAAAGGCGTGAGAATCTACCCTCACAGCTGAAGTATCTAATGATGAGTTTCATTAATGGCGCATAGGACTCCTTCAGAAACCAGAATGGAAATACTCTGCTAAGCTACCTCAAATATCCAGGCCTGATGTAAGGTTCATAATATGCTCTATCCAGCTACTGTCTCTTATTCCACTCCTCACCTATGTTTGGTATCCCGGTTGCCTCAGAAATGGTCTCTGGTGTCAAGGTGAAGTTCACTCTAGCAAGGTTTACATGACCATCACGCAAATGTAGGACAAATAAGCAAACTAACTCCTGATGGTGTTGAATCTGAGATATCAGCTCACAATACCGAAAACATGAATGTTGCTGAAAGCATGTCATTGCTAGCGGGCAGGCCTGCAATTGAGCCAAAGAAGTGGGCTCCTCTCTGACGTGTCTGCCACTTTTATGAGACCTCCTTGGTACATTTAGCTCGGTGTTTGAGTCACTGTCCTGCTCATATCCCTGCTCATATGATGAATTTGTCTTTGATATAGTGCTGAAAACAAGGTGTTTTGACAAGTATATGCTGATATATGTATGCTGAAAACAAGAGTTTGTTTTTCAATACCAAGTGTGCCACATATGTAATGAGAGGCTACAAAGAAATATCATAATGAATACAATATATTGTGAAGTGAATTTGGAGTGGAAGGATTGTCACTTACTGCTTGGGGAACTTCGGGATTTGGAGATTTTATAAGTGATATGGGAATGGGTGATGGTGATGGGGGTAGTTTTTAGGAATAAGAGTAAATGAAATGGAAAAATCTACCTGGGCTATGTGAAATCAAGGATATAGAGATAGTCCTTGAATTTTTTGGAAATGAGAATTTTATCAATGATATGAAGGGAGGGAAATGATGGCAGGTGATAGGGTTTGAGGATTAAAACATGGGAACAAAGGGTATAAGGGATATGGGATAGCGGGAATAGGGGAAGGGATTATGATAACAATATGATAACAGTATGATAACAGTGATGAGAGCACAAATGAAAATGGGGTGGGAGTTTTAAGCACCAATAATCAAATTTCAACACCTCTTGTCAAACCCTAGGGAGCAAATTTTAATATGGGTATAGGGCTTATTATTTCACCAACCAAACTCTAATGTATTCACCTCTAAACCACACCACACATGACATAAAATCACTGAACAGGCTTTGTCAACTTACTTGGAGAAAAATGAGCTGAATCGAATTGAGTTTTTATGGAGCGGAAATGAATTTGGCCTTGGAGGCATTGTGCGTTGCGCACAAGCCTAGTGCGCCGTGCCCTGTGGATGTGCCGCGCCAGAGGAAAATTGCACTGTGGAAAACCGCCCAATGCATCGCGCATCCTGTGTGCACCGCGCTCCTACCCAATGCACAACGCAGACTTGCAAACACAGTCTTGGTTTTCAAAATGACAATTCGCCCTCTCACCACTCAAATCGACTTCAATCGATCTTCTTGGATGCAAATGAATGTTTAAAAACAAATGAAAATGTCTTATAGTGGTGGATTCAATTTTGTTTCTCACAAACCCATATTTTAATGTTTGGCATCGACACTTTTTCACATTTAATACAACTCTGTTTTTTTCAAATTTCCCTTTTGATTTTCTGACTTGAAATGATGATTTCTTGGTTGATTTTTGCAGGGATGATGACATTGAACTTTAGAAAAGGAAGACCAGAGTCTGCTTTTGAATTACTTCATGGCGAAAAAAAACATTAAAACACAGATTTATTACAAAAGAAAATTTGGCGATTTCTTCTTCAAAACAGAGTTTTGAAAAAGAAACATCCTTGAGCACTATTGACAATGAAGATCTTGAAATGAAAACTTATTGAAGACATCCTCATGGCTGTTTCGGGGAAAAACACCCTAGAGGTTTGCTGGGTCAAAACCTCCACAGATCAGGGCATGCTATTCAGAAGGACTCACACACAACCACACTTAAATGCTAAAAACTAGATAACAACGATAGTAGAACTCACCCGTAGTCCTACGTTCGATGTGGATCCCGCGGGGTCCAAACCCCCAGCAACCCTTCTTCCTCCTTAACCTGGAAAACAAGAAAGAACATGCACAGAAACCTAGTTGTACATCATGTATTTCTCCTAAACGTTAGTGTAGTCCATGTGAAACATTAAATAAACAATAATAAATTCTTAATAAAAAATCTTTTCACATATGCAAATAGATATTAACACATTAGTTCAGGAACAAGATGGTTCTTCATTATTACGAACAACATGTATAGAAATAAAGAGTGGAGAGATCACCTGAATCCTTCCACGATCTTCGAACAGACCGTCGTCCGAATCCGTCCCACCCTTGCCTTGCTAAGATACTTTCAAGACTTGTGCACTCGAGATGGCATATAAATGGATGAACATCTCCAGGAAACAAGGGTTTCCTGTATAAATATGGGAAAGTGCAGGAGGCATGGGAATTCAGACTTGAATTGGGATTCCAATAGAGTATAATATCTATAAATTTCTCTCTCTCCCTTAGGCCATACACATGAGGGGATTTTATACTCCCTCAAAGTAGTTTCAATCAGTTGGAAACAGTTGGCCACGTACTGGGGTGGTTGAACTACTGGAGTAACCATCAACCTAGCTTGAAAATAGGGAATTTTTATATATATTTTAATAATTTTAATTGCATACGTGGAAAAGTACATGTGGACTCACGTATACACGCGGAAAAGTCTGGGCATACCTGCGTATGGGAATTTTAACACTGTTTTCTATGAATTTTGTTCAAATCTGTGGGAATGGGTGCCCAAAGCCATAAAGACAATCATGAATCACATGAGGGTGAAAAATGATGTTATAACAGATGCCCCCTAATATATGAGGTCAGAAGGGGTACATGATGGCCGAAATTTATTATGCACATAGAAAGAACTTCGCAAGGAAAAGAGAGGACTTCACCAGATTTCAACCTGCCAAAAACCAACGAAAGAAAACAGAGAGTCAACTCATGCTGAGGCAGGCATACCCATGCTCAGTCAAAAATACATCATATAGAAAGTACCTAATGGATCCAAAATGTATACAAGTATAGCTGAACTGGAAGTACACAATGAATCATCTGAGCATGGCCCGGAAGGACAAGTCAGAATCAATGTCCAAGTATCACATATAGAAAGCTAATCAATGATGTTGAAACTGGATGTCTGATCATAAAAGTAACTGAATCTCCAAGTACCAAATCATAAAGGGGTGGAACACATGGTACTATCACGCAACTTGGGAGCCAACATATAAGATGCTGTTGTGCTGAACTGGAACATATAAGGGTGGACGACATCACTGGCAGAAACTGAAAGGACTGTCAAAAGTGAACCGAGAAATGCTGATGCAACCCGAGGTCTTCACCGATCTCGATGGCACAATTCTACACAATGGGAATAAATGAGATGAAGTCGACCATGTGAGAAATCATTGGATTACCGGTCAATGATGTATACCGTTAACCAATGCGAGACAACCCACCAATAATGAAAATGAGTGTCAAGGTGCCCCGGTACAATCTAACAAGTGTGAATAAATGAGTTGAAGTCAAACACTTGAAAGAATCTACCAATCAGGAGGCAATGATGAATCCTCACTGTCGATAGCGAAGAGTCTACCATTGATGACTGCAAACCCTAAGGTACTGACAAAAAGACTCTAGAACTTATTCCCAGAGCAATGAGTCAGAGTCGATGGGAAAAGATCTGCTGGAAGGAAGGAATTAAGGCATCCCACATCAATCTAGCGCGAGTGTAACCCGCAGGCCAAGATTTCGAAGGAATCGGACGAAGTAGAGTGACGGAACCAACCCGAAGTACGTTTCTGACATGCACAAGATGAAGCTAGCACACGGAAGAAACCCTCTGAACCAACCAATAATGAAAGCTGACACCGAGGCGATAAATCCACCAATAGGGTCAAATGGAAATCAAGGTACTGCACGAATCACAAGTATGATAATGTATGCTGACGTCGAACATAGGGGAAACCACTCAGTCAAAGACCCATAATGATGATCAAATGCTGAGCACAAGGTCACCTATCAATGATGGAAATAGGGCCAGGGTGCAGCTCTAGGTTTTCTCTCAAAGCAATGTGTCGTAGTCGATGAGAGACAAACCCGCCAGTGAGAAGTCAATGGGGACCTTCTCAAACCAGCACGAGCAGAAGACCAAAACATCTGATGTGATAGAAAAAGATACTGACAAGACGGGAAGGTCCACTGAATAATGAGTCAAGAGACACCGCAGAATGGCCAACTCTGGTTAGACTTCCCTTGAACAAAAGCACGACTCATAATGACCATGGCAGTAAAAAGTGACACTGTATAAGTCTGTTATGCAGGAGGCAAAAACAAACTCTCCATATGATTGGAAGAGATAACCAACCGGGGGAGGACTGACTAGTGAAACAAGGCAAAAGCTAAACCTAGGTCAAAACTAATACCATCCCAAATGAAGGAAATATATAAGTGTATGTGCTTTGTTCAAGGGCGACAAACTGACACTGTACTACCATCAAATTACGAAGTTACATCCTGTTCCCGCTCTTTTTGTTATATTTTATTTTTTTGTATTTTTCATATAATGGATAGAACAAGTATCAAGAAATAGATGCACTAGTTCCTGGGATTGGAACGATCCTATGCTCAATGCAAGGTGGCGGAAACTGGTAAGCGATACTCAAAGGCATGTTCCATCCATGGGTAAAGGGTGTCAAGTCACGATAGCCAAATGCATGCAATGGTTTAACTTGTACAGATAGGCAAGGTGAAAAGTTTTCTTAAACATCGAGTCCAAATGAAGCCGACTAAAGGCCAGGATAAACAAGTAGCCAATATGCAATGCAATAATACAACTCAACAACACCAGGGAGCCTTTAGGGTAATAGCCAGAAAAATGATAGTGAAGAAGAAGAAGAATGAAGCTTCAACACATAAGTCATGGCGGGACTAAAGAGGACTCCCGAGCCTACTTAAAACGTAGCATGGGCAACAAGTGATAGCGAGGAACTAACTAGGAAGCCAATGTAAAGGAAGGCTCTACCACCAAGTCATGATTAAATAATCGGCGAGTGAAATGGGTGTAGTACTCATGACCTGATGGGATCGACCCTATGGCAAGTGATCAGAATGGAGGCTAGAATGCAAAATGCAATGGAAGAATGAATTTTCTAACCTATATGCTAGTTTTAGCTTATAAAAAAAGAGATTTCAAGAAGACCAATTGAACTATCTGGTAACTAAGTCAAACAAACTCTGAATTTCAAGTATAACTTCAACAAAATTCTCAAATCCAACCATGCCACTCTCGCAGTGGGGCTTTATAGGAACAAAAAGGAAGACATGAAACTCAATAAATAAACTTAGTACAATAGCGTAAACTTGAAATAAAAAACTTCAAAGAATCAAAAGAAGACTCTTCGAAAATTGCAACAAAACTAGTCTACTGAACATCAAGGAAACCAAACGCACCATGTAGGTAAAAAATAAAAATACGTAGCAACACACAAGGAAAGAGTAAATGAGCAGGGGCTCTCTGTTCTAATTAAGTAGAACAAACAAGAATCTTCAAGAAAAGACCTTGGTACTCAAACCAAAATTGCAAATGTAACAACCAAAAATTTCACTAACTAAGAGAGTCTTCACACAAAGGAGAGAGAGATAGACATATAAACACTTTAAACACAGTCCAGAGATTAAAAACATTGTAGAAATAGGTCACCACAAGTAGACAAGACCAGAAAAGCTAAAAACCAAAACTTCAAAATTTTCCCCCAGGCATACGCGCTTTAACAGTTTTTCAACCAGCGTGTATACGCGACTGTGTCAAAAGAAACCCGCGTATACGTGACCACCTTTGACAAAAATAGCATGTATACATGACTGTGCAGAGAAAAAACCGCATATGCAAAAGCAAATTATAAAAAATAAAAAGATCAAGCCTGGATAAAGAACCAGGTCTTCAGTCTGACTGAGAAAAAGTTAATTGGACTGGAAATAATAGTTAAAACTGTTGGAAACCTTTCAAACAGCTGAAACCACCCAACAAGGGAATCACAAGAATGCAATCCCCAGCGAAGTCGCCAGTTCTGTTTCGGGGAAAAACACCCTAGAGGTTTGTTGGGTCAAAATCTCCACAGATCAGGGCATGCTATTCAGAAGGACTCACACACAACCACACTTAAATGCTAAAAACTAGATAACAACAATAGTAGAACTCACCCGTAGTCCTACGTTCGATGTGGATCCCACGGGGTCCAAACCCCCAGCAAACCTTCTTCCTCCTTAACCTTGAAAACAAGAAAGAACATGCACGGAAACCTAGTTGTACAACATATATTTCTCCTAAACGTTACTGTAGTCCATGTGAAACATTAAATAAACAATAATAAATGCTTAATAATCAATCTTTTCACATATGCAAATAGATATTAACACATTAGTTCAGGAACAAGATGGTTCTTCATTATTACGAATAGCATGTACAGAAATAAAGAGTGGAGAGATCACCTGAATCCTTCGACGATCTTCGAACAGACCGTCGTCCAGATCCGTCTCGCCCTTGCCTCGCTAAGATAATTTCAAGACTTGTGCACTCAAGATGGCATATAAATGGATGAACATCTCTAGGAAACAAGGGTTTCCTGTATAAATCTGGGAAAGTGCAGGAGGCACTGGAATTCAGACTTGAATTGGGATTCCAACAGAGTATAATATCTATAAATTTCTCTCTCTCCCTTAGGCCATACACATGAGGGGCTTTTATACTCCCTCAAAGTAGTTTCAATCAGTTGGAAACAGTTGGCCACGTATTGGGGTGGTTGAACTACTGGAGTAACCATCAACCCAGCCCGAAAATAGGGAATTTTTATATATTTTTTAATAATTTTAATTGCATACGCGGAAAAGTACATATGGACTCACGTATACACGCGGAAAAGTCTGGGCATACCCGCGTATGGGAATTTTAACACTGTTTTTTATCAATTTTGTTCAAGTCTGTAGGAATGGGTGCCTAAGGCCATAAATACAATCATGAATCACATGAGGGTGAAAATTGATGCTATAACAATGGCCTGCGGGCATTATTTAACATTTCTGAAGACCAAACCCTAGACCTAGAAAGTGAAATGACTCTTTTTTGACCAAAATACCATCTATGACTGTAAATGACATGAACTGAACTTTGATGAATCTTGAGAAATTTTGATCAACCCAGCAGGTACAAACATGAGGGAAAATAAGAGAACAAAGCCCTTCCGTCGGATAATGGCATGCACCTAACGGAATGCAGATGAATGAGCGGAATGAGACACGTAAAAATGAAATGCAATAAGAGAAATGATCTTTAACGGAGGGATGTAAAGACTGACTCTAACATTCTGTACATATTTGATCTACTTCTATTGTATTCATCTTCAGAAATTTCTGAATACTACTGCAAATCTGCAACTTTAGATCTCAGATCTACTCTTTGTGTTTCATGTTTTGATCAAAACCTCAAGGGGAATTTGTAAAGGATCTCTTCTAGTGTACAAATTTGAAATGGATCTATTATTTTGTACGCAGATCCACTCTAGATCTGGAGTGTAATATAAAGCTACCGTATCTCTTAAAAATAATGATGTCAAACTATTTTTTAGTCAATACATATGTTGCAGCCCCTCTTTTTGAGGAATTTATTCCATTCTTGTCTTCTACATTCTGTCATACATTGTATGGGCCTCATTATGGATCTGATTTGTTGCTGTATATATGGATGTTAAGCCTTATTATTGGTCTCCTATTGTTGCTCTCAAAAACTGCGTTATTTTCCTACAATATTGTTGATCTAGGTGGATATTGGTGGCCACTCGCCTATTCCACTTGGGGCCCCACCATTGTTTCTTTCAGTTTTTTCACAACTTACTATTTTTAGTAGTTTTCCAGGTCCTGAACTTCCAGAGCCATTTTGAAGCCCCAAACAGAGATAGTATGCCGAAGTTATGTCCCTGGGAAGTTGAAACACCAATTTACCTAAACAGGGCCCATAGTTTTGGCGCTTGATCTCTTAGGTTTAGGTTTTTGGACATTTAGTGTTCTCCATTGTTTCTCCATAATAAATAGGCCCTCTAGCCTCATTGTAACATAGTTTAGAGGTCTGTAGCCACCACATTTCTTCTCAAGGATTTGCTACCAGCACCTTAGCTGTTTTATTTCCATCATGTTTATAAGCATATTTTTGTGATTTGATATTAATGAAATGAAGCGTTATTTCTGCTGTATTTCTATGTTTATGGTTATTTCTGTGTTTTGATGCGTTCCTGCATAAATCTAGATCAGTGGTATCAGAGCGGTCTAATTTTTCTCGATCCTTCTTTGCATGTCCCCAACGAGGTTGGATTATAAGGAGTTAGGGCTCGATCTAGTGGAACCTTTGCAAGATCAGCCTCGCAAACCCCGACGGACACCCATGGGGGACGAAAATAAAGACAAGGAAGCAGGAGATCCTATCAAAAAATTTCTCGATGAGGCCCTTGAAAAATAAAGGAACGTGATGATGGATAACTTTGCCCAGATCCTTCAATAACTGCCTACCGACGGCGCATCTGCATCCATCAGCCACTCTAGAGGTGCGACTCCATTTAAGGTACAAGTAAACTTTGACATTCCCATATTTGAGGGTCAAATAGATGCAGATGCCATAGATATATGGTTGAACCTATTAGAAGGATATTTCTTGGTTCATGACTTTTCTGACCAGGAGAAGATTATTTTTTCACTCCTCGAAGCTACCCCCCATGTCAAGGACTGGTGGGAAACCTATTGTGAGAAAAAGGATGAGACATAACCCTTTCTATTCTCAGCCGCACCCACTTGGAATTCTTTCCAAGATGTCATCAAGGAACAATACTATCCTGTGGGGAGTGTTGGTGTCCAGGTAAGAATGATTTATCCACCCTAATCCGACATTAATTTTATCAATCCAGGAGCATATCCTTGCAAGCCAATGCACAAGGTATATGCAAGAACAAACACATAATCCGTCTCAACCAAGGGTTTATAATTAAGATTCAAAACATTTTCGTGAAATGAAATCAAATACTCAACTTCAAAAACAATCTTAACAGTAAAGAATAATAATAGCAACCATAACAAAGAAACAATCCACACACACGCAGACAAAACACCTGATCAGAAGAGCAGGCCCAGCTCTTTGATCAGGGCTGCATTAGTCATGAAGACGCTTAGAACAGAAAAATTGGAAGTATTTTATTAATCTATAAGATGTGATTACAATATCCTCTCGGGAACCCCTAATTACAGGAACAATATCCATTTTATACACATCGCGAGAGAATAACATATCTCCCTGGAATGTGGTAATTGCGCATTCAGAAATACACATCAATTGGAACAGCACAAACATCCGATGTCCAGGATAGAACAAGGGGACAAGAATAGGCCTAGGGAATTGTGACTCTAGTTGCATGATCTCCCTATAGCTGACCGTTACCAAATCTGTTGCAAATTGCTGGAGCTAGGGTTCCTATTCTCCAAACTCCAGTCAACTAGATATATTAGTGTTGCAAATAGGTAAGACTCTGTGACTTTACTTCATTAATTAAAATATTTGAATTGGACAAGTTAGGGGTATTTACCTCACAATTTTAGCATAGCAAATGTAGGTAATTAAACACAAAAGGGTAAAAAAGGATGATAAAAATGGTTAGAAAGGTAGCCAGATTTGGTGCCCAACATCTCCCCCCAACTAGCCTTCTACATGTCCTCATATAGTCCGCCGCCTCCATAGGTCTAGTTTCTGCAAACTGTGAGCTTCATGAAGCTCGACAAGATCATACTCTAAAGCCATCTCTGTCCCTGGAACTTTAAATCCATATGAAAGGAGAACTTCCTTCCAGCAATTTGCTGGAACATTGTACGTTGGGGTGTAAAATTTTGTAGGCAAATAAATAACAGGATACTAAAACTGAAGCCCCATCCATCGGATCCCACATGTTTGAACACATGCCACATATCTAGGTACTCTGGTGAGTACTCGTACAAAGTTCGGTGCCCCAAAAGGTTCTCTGTTTCAGACAGCTGTCGGTGACATCATCCACCTTCTATGACAACAATCGAGGGCCTCCTTTTGAAAATCAGTTAATTGATTAATACAAAGGTTGAGGCATCACCTTTGTGTCCTCAACATTCTATATTTTCTCTCCTCAAATTTCAAAAAGGCATGGTGTTTATTGTACATTATATCTGACCTCTCATGTTCTCCTCTTACTATAAATGGCTTTGTAACTTGGTTAGAATCAAAAGTGTTATAAGCCTTCTACCAATGGATTTGATTGAAAGTATAAGAGGTGAGGGCCCTCAAATGGATGTCCCCTACATACGGGACTGGGTTAAAATCTTTGTCCAGACGTAATAGATACCCATGCAGGTAAAAATCACACATCAGATGTTGAGTTGGCACATCATGATTCCTCATGATTCGGAGGAATTGTACACCATCTTCTATTTCATAACTGACCTCGTTTTTTATGCTCTCCATGCAAAATAAAGAAAAAATTCATGAAAAAATAAGGAATAACAAGAAGTAGGGGGATGACATGCCATCACCTCTTGCACCAGATTGAACATTTGTTCCTTATCGTCTTTCAGTTCGGCCACTTGTTTTTTCAGCTGCTCCATCTTGAGCTGCTACTTCGCATGCCTTAATCTCATAACATCTATGCACTCCACATATCCGAAGACAGTTGTGGAGGCTCTCTCCTCGATTCTTTTGACCTCATTCTTATACTAAGCCACAGTATACTTCCACGTCTCTAATTCAGCCATTAAGGCATACTCTCTGGCTTCAAACAATTGTTCAATTGAGTCTATTTCAGTTCCTGCTTCAACCATGATGACTTTGGATTTCCTGGCTTGCAGCTTGTACTTATTTATTCATTTTTGCATCCTGCGCACTTTCCTTCTCAAATTCCTTACCTCCATCTTGAGCCGCATTACTTCCTTAAACTGCTATTGGTATCTCTATTTGATGGGAAGTCTTCGCTGTCCACGCAGCTCTGCCTCTTCTTGCTTGACTTGTGTTTCTTCTGCCTTGGCAGCTGGAGGTAAATCCCTATGAACTGCCTCTATCGAGCCAACGGTCAGTCCAACCTCTTCTTCCTGTTCTTCTTCTATTATTTCTTGCTTCACTCTTTTCAAGCCTAAGTGCTCCATTGGTTCATTCGTTGGGACCGCTCTACTTGGTCCCTCCTCTTCACCAATGGCCATTCTCTCATCATGTATATTCTCCGCGACTGGTGATGACCCGGTAAGATACTCCCCTACTGTTATGCCTAATGGGGCCTCTTCCAGTCGTGGTATTTTTTTTAAATTCAAAGCCATATGAATGGAAAAATCTTATGCCTCTCTTTACTGCGGGGAACGAATTACCCTTGCTCCCTTAGGAAGAAAGACAGAGAATTGGAACAAATCCTCTAAATTTAGCCCCAAGGTTGACGCTGGTTCTTATGGGGCAGCGTCAACCTCACACCTTAGTTCTACCATCATTCCCTCCATGGTTTCTCTAGTCAAAGTGGTCACAACTTCTTCTTCAATCATATTACCCTCCTCCATTGGTTCCATGTTGATAGGATATCCCTATAAAGTGGCCTCGGTCGAAATGTCGACCAATTTTCCCTCTTTCATTTGCTGTGGGTTTACCTTCATGCCCATCACAATATATATTTGCTCAGCTGACTCTACAGATGGGGCTAGTTCTTGTGGGACATCTTTGGTCGTAGTGCTAGTGGGTATCTCTGCAACTTCCATCAATTCCACGAGTTCAACTTGCTCCTAGGGAACCATCTCTTCTTCAAACTCTTCAATCTCCATTTCCATCTCTTCTATCTCCTCCTGATCAATGTAATCATCATCCTCTGCAACTTCCTACATGACTTCATCCTCTTCTTCATCCTCCTGCATGGCTTCAGGTTCTTCTGCCCTAGCAGCCACAATAGCTTCTATTTCCTCCTCTGTGGAATTCCAAAACAGTTCCCACGGAATCAGGATCTTCTCAATGGCATTCATTACTATCAATTGGACTAGCCCATGGTGAGAGAGGACCGCCAACACCTATCGCGCCACTCGAGTTAAATTTTCCATCAAATGAAGGCTCCTTAACAGAAAATATGGTGCATTCATCGAAAAGGCCTCTGCTTGTGAAAATCGCAGGTGAGCTAATATGCGAGGTGATATTTGAAGATAGTATAATATATTCCTTCACATGTCATATACTTTATAACAACTTCTACAACTCCTCTCCATGGATGAGGTAATGAATTTTTGTCATATCCCTAACCTTTCTGTGCAATACTTTCTCCAGCTTGCAGAAAAGCTTCGAGGATTTTCGAGAGGGGTGTTCTCCTTGAAAACCAGTGTTCTCTGCCTTGTGGAAATCCATTGACTTATGCAGTGGTTTCTTCTGTCACTGGAATTTGGACTCCACGAACCCGAGAAAATCCTTCCTCCAAATTCAATGTGAATCCCATCGCAATTTATTCATCCCATCTGTTCAGCTTGTTAAAATAAATGTCCCAACCTACATTCTCAAATACTTGCCATACCTCCCGATTACTCCGGATTCTCGTTGAATCATTAGGTTCATGTCACATAGATCGACCACCCATTGCTGCAGAGGCGGATTCAGAACTACGGCTACAGTTAGCTGGTAGGGGGGAGTGACAGGGCTCCAAACTGTTAACAATTGAAATAATTTCATGGCCACTTTCAGATATAATGGATAAATAGTACTAATATGCTTGGGAGTAACAGCAGATTATGGTAGTACTGTTAGATATTCTCAGGATTTAATGCGACATGTTGAAAGGAGACTGATATGACTTTTATGTGTACAAGTATGCATTCCAACTCATACGGTATGATTATGGAGTACTTAAAATCATTAAATTTGGTTAGATGGGAATCGTGTGTCATAAATACCTTTACGAAGCATGTTTTCATTCATTATGATGGTTCCCTCCCCCCAACTTAAATGACGGTCGTCCTCGGCACGTTTGACCATCCTTTTGGAATATTTAATTAAATCCATAAAATCAATGGAGATGTACCTGTAGAATTACCTTAAATTAGAGTAGCAGCAGAAATATCTGTCGTAGTATCAGCATAGTAGGTAATGACGTTAGTGAATAACATGGACAGTGAGTAACGACAAAAGTGAGTAATAGCAGCTACGGAGTAAAAAAAAATATGGAGTAGCGACAGTTACAGAGTAACGACAGTTGTGGAGTAAGAGCAGTTGAAGAGTAACAGTAGTTGTAGAGTAACAACAGTTGTAGAGTAACAGCAGTTGCAGAGTAACATCAACTTTGGAGTAACAGCACTGGCAGTATAGCAGCAACTTCAGAGTAACAGCATCGGCAGTGTAAGAGCAACTTCAGAGTAACATGATCGGTGGTGTAGCAGCAACTTCAGAGTAATAGCATCGGTGGTGTAACAAAAACTTTGAATTAAGAGCCTCGGCGATGTAGCAGCAACTTCAGAGTAACAGCGACTACGGAGTAACAACGGTTGTGGAGTAACAGTAGTTACCGAGTAACAACAACTTCAGAGTATCAGCAGCTACAGAGTAACAGCATCAGTGAAACAAAATATCTCTATAGCAGCACTGATGGAGTAACACACCGAATGTCACTTCCCTCCTGGCCATATTTCTTTATTATTCCTGCAAAATAAAAACAAGTAAGTAATAACCGCATATTATCATCATTTTTTTGTTTTTTTTTTAATTTCTAATTTTTTATTTTTTATTTTTTAAGGAAGAGTGAGAGTGTCCTCCATTGAAATAACCATTAGATCAACTAAATCTGAAAGGGTTCTGACAAAGGAATCTTTAGAGGTTGGACGATGGTATAATTTTAAACGGTGTCCATTCACCACAAACATGGTCTGATTCTCATCAATTGTAATTAATCTAACTATTCCATTGTCGAACACTGCATCCACTCGATATGGTCCCATCCAGCGAGTGCGAAGCTTGCCTTTGAAATCCTTAAATCGAGAATCATACAGTAACGCCCAATCTCCCTCATGAAACACCTTAGTTTTGATGAATTTATCATGCCATTTCATTCTTTGCTGTTGAAAAATAGTAGTTCTCTGGACAACTACTGATAAAATCTCATCTAACTCATTCAGCTACTCTAGTCAGTGTTTTTGTGCTTCTGATAGATCTAAGCCTACTTCTAGAGTTGTTCTAAGTGTGCTAGAGCTATTCTGAGTGTGCTAATTTCCAAATCTACCGGAAACAAGGGGGATTTCCCATAAAATAATTCCAATGGAGAAAACCCCGTTGTGTTCTGCCATGTTGTTCTATAGGGCCATAAAGATTTTGGAAGTTTTTGTGCCCACTCTCGGCAATGACTTTCTACTGTCTTTGTCAAGATATTTTCCAATACCTAGTTTTTACTCTCTACTTTCCCATTCGCCTGTGGATGATAGGGGGTTGTTACTCTATGTTTGAACCCATATTTCTGCATCACTTTCTCTATCATATGGGATGTGAACTGTGATCCTCCATCTGATCAAATTTCTCTTGGAGTCCCATACTGGGCAAATATTTCTTAAAAAACGAAGTCTGCCACTACTTGCTTTGTTGCTCTCATGACTGCTCTAGCTTCCACCCATTTAGTTACATAATTAGTACAAACTAGGATGTAGGCTTTCTAATGAGAAGGTGGGTTAAAGGGTCCAATGAAATCGATGGCCATTTCTCAAATGGTTCAAGGACTATCTAGGGTTGAGGAGGAATTTCATCTGCTCTCCCAAGTTGTCCCATCCGCTGATAGCTATCACACCTTCGAATATAATCCCAAGCATCACGAAATATGGAGGGGCAATAATATCCAATATGCAGCACTTTAAGACATGTCCTTTTGTCTCCAAAATTTCCTCCGCAGGGTCCATCATGTGCAGCCTTTAAGATCTCATAAATATCATCCTTTTCCACACAATTCCGAATCTGTTGTTCAATCCCTGTATGGAAGAGATATCCTACCATCCATGAATTTCAAGTACTCTAGTGAATGATCTTCCTTTGCACCTTATAGGACAAGTGACGAGGCATCTCACTTGTAGCAAGATA
Organism: Pinus albicaulis; assembly: GCA_034641835.2. Classification (NCBI taxonomy): domain Eukaryota; kingdom Viridiplantae; phylum Streptophyta; class Pinopsida; order Pinales; family Pinaceae; genus Pinus; species Pinus albicaulis. The sequence goes on from CM076570.1 coordinate 918,948,277, forward strand.
ATTAGCAATATCTGCATACCACAGAGTGTTAGCAGAAACTAGAAAAAGATGCTCATCCGAGAAATTATCTTCAACTGGTGTATTCTTACCATCATGTTCTATCCTAGATAATAAATCTACAACCACATTGTCTTTCCCTTGTTTATCTATTATAGTAATATCAAATTCCGGTAGTAGCAACAACCATCTTGTAACACGACCAGGGGTAACAAGTTTGTTCATTAAATACCTGATGGCCGCATGATTAGTGTGCACAAAAGTAGAATACCCCATAATATAATGCCAGAAATTGTTGATGGCATAAACGACAGCAAGGAACTCTTTCTCAATCAATGTGTAGTTTAATTCAGCAGGGGCCAAATTCTTACTAAAATAGTAGACTGTGTAAGGTACTTTATCCTCTTGTTGTCCCAGTACTGCACCAATTGTTGTTTGGGAAGCATCCATATGAATATGGAAAGGTAACACCTAGTCTGGTCCTCTATGAATAGGGGCACTGCAGACTAATTCTTTAATTCTTGTGAAGGCTATATCACAGTCATTAGACCACACAAATCCTGAATATTTTGTCAGTAATTGAAATAGTGGGTGTGCTACTTTTGCAAAATTTTCTATGAAACGCCTATAATAACTAGCACAGCCAATGAAACTACGTACCTGTGTGGGTGTTTTAGGTGTTGGAAAGTGTAGAATTACCTTTATTTTTGCTAGGTCCATCCTAATTCCTTCAGCTAAAAGCAAATGTCCTAGAACAATTCCTTTTTCCATCATCATGTGGCATTTTACTGTATTCAGGGAGACACACACTTGTATACATCTTTCAAGAACCTTTTCTAAATTTTTCAGCCCCTCTAAGAATGATTCCTCATATGGAGTGAAGTCATCCATATAAATTTCAACACCATCATCTATCAGATCAGAGAAAATTCCCAGAATTTTTCTCTGGAATGTTGCAAGGGCATTACACAGGCCAAAAGGAAGGGCCCGGTATGTGAATGTTCCCTAGGGGCATGTGAAAGTGGTATTTTCCTGGTCCCTAGGAGTGATTTGGATTTGATTATATCCACTAAACCCATCCAAAAACAAGAAAAATTTCTTGCCAGCCAATGTGTCTAAGAATTTATCGATAAATGGCAGGGGAAAATGGTCCTTCTACGTTTCCTTATTTAACTCTCGATAATCCACACACATCTGCCATTTACCATTTTTCTTAGGGACCATTACCAATGGCGAGACCCATTGGCTATCTGAGATAGGGTAGATAAAACCCACATCCAATAATTTCTGAAGCTCTTCCTTCACAATTTTTTTCAATGAAGGATTCATCCTTCTCTGAGGTTGTCTTACAGGACTACAATCTTCCTTGATATATATGTGATGGGTACATAATTTGGCAGGGATCCCCTTCATCTCTAAATAATTCCAAGAGAAAGCTTCCTTATGCTTCTAAAGAACATATACCAGCTGCTTCTTCTTGGATTTTGACAGACCCAGATTAATATTCAAAGTTTTCCTGGGTTCTATCTCTACTTGAAGACTTTCATGAGGTGCATCAACATCTTCCTCTAATTCTTCCGCTATTTCCATAACTTCCTAAGTTTCACAGCTTAGGATAGATTCTAAGACCTGCTGATTTGACTCTGAAATGAAACAAAGATCATTCATGAAGGAAGTAATCACGTCATCTTCTGATTCCATCTTCAACTCAAGGGCCTACTTAATAGTAAGGACCAGTCCCACTTCTTCATCTTCGACCTATATCATCGTTACAACCTTATTGCCACCTATTGAATTTTTAGGTGCATTTGGTTCTGCAGGGGGGTATAGTACCAAGTTCTTATCATTATGCCCATTAGAGATAACCATGTTTCCTGAATGGCACCCAATATAAGCATCTGCAATAGCCAACCATGGCCTACCCAAAATGAAGGGTTGACCACCCACTGAAGATTGTGTATGCAATACTAAGAAATCTAGAGGGTAATGCCATGCATCTACTGAAATTTTCACGTCCTCCAACTTCCCTACAGGTTTGACTGTAGATCGATCTGCCAATTCCAACACTGTAGGTGTATGCTTCAAATTTTGAAGGCCTAATGTTTGCATGGTTTCAGTGGTGATGACATTGATGGTAGCACCTAGGTCTACCAGCACATTTGGAATCTATACCCCATTAATTTGTACTGTCAAAACTGGGTTCCCCGGATCTCCATATTTCATTGGTATTTATTTTCCCATCATGAAGTCCGATAATTTTCCCATAACATGTATAGTGAGGGGGTCCTTAGTTTTCTTCGCAGGTTTCTTTGAACAATATTCCCTAAGAGTCTTTGCATAAATTGGCACATCCTTAATAGCTTGTAACAAGGGAATTTTAACAAATAAATTCTGCAATTCTCTTAATAAATCAAATTCATCTTGTGGGCTTGGTTTACTAATAATCAATCTCTTTGGGTAAGGTGGTTCAGATTGATGTTGTTTTACAGGAGGCATCTGGTTTTTAATAGTTATTTTTGCCTCTCTATTGGTTGGTTGTGCCTCTCTTTCTTCATTATCAAGTTGTTCAACGATAATCAGAGGGGGTTGGACATTGATTGTTCGACCTGATCGCAAATTCATTTCGTATAGTTCTGCAGTAGAGATACTATACAAAGGCAGGTTAAGAACATAAGATTGATGGGCTCCTTTATTATTGGGATTAGGATTGGGCTACATTGGAAGCTGAGGATGGACAGGTTGATTACCAGGAGGCACATTGGAGGGTAATTTGAGTTGCTATTGTGGCATCAGTTGAGGAAATTGCCCTAAACAGGGTCCTCGCCAAGTTGGAGCCCATGGTGAGCTCACACTGGCTTGAGGGTTCCATTGCTACCATAGTGGGTATTGGTATTGTGGCCACATAGGGGGACAAGGCATGGTTTGAGGATTCATGTTGTATCTATTGAAATATTGAGATGGATCTAGGTACATACCTTTATTTCCCATCGGTGGTCGAAGTTTCCATGACTTCCTGGTGCCCATAAGATACAATTGCTCCGTGTCCTCCCCTGCTCCTTGAAAGACTGCTTTTAGGCCCGACAAGGAAGGGTGTGAGCTTGTTACATGATTATGTTGGGGTTCCCATGTTTTGGCCAGATTGGCAAGACCAAAAAATGAGACAACATCATAACCACTTTGGGGCCCTAGGATCTAGCCCTCCTGGACCCAGAGAGTGATCTCTCCAATAAAACAAAGAATGATATATCTTTGGAGCTCAAAATAGGATGTTAGGCTAGGTATGAAGCAAAAAGGGGGGTTTAAAATAATTTGGTTGGTTGTTGGGTTGGTCGGAGATCATTAACTGAGAAGGTTATGGAAGGAAAGGAACAAAGCAGTAGTATGTTTCGGCAAAGAGGATAGATCAAGAAAGTGCCATCCATTGGGCTATGGAGTCATGAAAGGAGATTACTTGCAAACAACTAAGCAAGGCTTTCCAAAGGGAAAGTCATCTATACTAAAGGATATTTTAGATAGATGGTGGAATGGAACATTAAGAGTGAAGGTGAAAGAAGGAAAGAAACCCCATTTATGTCTATATATCAAGTCAGAGGTCTTTTAGCTCATGACCTGCTTGGACATATTCAAAGGCAACCCTCAATGAAGGAAAAAAGGGGTAGCCTATAGATCGGACCAGAGGTCATTTAACTCCAGGTCTGCTTTAGCATGTTCCAAGGGAAAAACAGAGATAAGTTTTAACACAGAGCTAGGGTCTACACATCGGAGAATGACTTTTAACCTTCCCTGCTTTGACACTAGTTCAAGGGATCTTATAAGAGCCAATCTATTGAACAAGGAACCCAGTGGACAGGGCTTACACAAAATCCCTGGTATCCCAAATCCCCTAGTTTGAACTCAAACAAGAACAACCAAGTAGCAAGCTCTGAGTTCACACATTAGCTGCAGGGAATAACATCTGCTACTCTGGTTAAACCATGGGAGTCCGATTTCAAATTTCATTATCAGCGAAAAACATTGAAGGTAGGGAGAGCAGAAACACAAGGTACCATGCAAGGGTATATCCTGTGCTATATTTTTGATGTGTACCTAAAGACCAATGAACAACATAAAAATGTAATAAAACTATGTTATAAGAAAACATCACCCATAGTAATAGACCAAGATCCTGTGAAATGCTTTATTAATTGATGTGCAAAACTAGTCACATACACTAAGCTCAATGGATGATTACAGTCCAAACTTTATCCTCCCAGTCTACTACATTACAAACTACTCTGCTACTCCCTCCCAAGACTGTTCTAATAGTCACAATGAATCCCTACAACTACAATAGCAACAACCGACCTGAACAATATGTTCTTGGGGATTCTTATAGGAGAAGGAGTAATAGTCGGAGTAGATGTTCATTTAATTTGATTCATTAAGATAGAAAGGTGGAAGCGTTCACGCCCATACTACTTAATGGCTCTGCAGTGCTATATGTACTCTTTAGGCTGTTTCAGGAGTTTCTGTCAGGTTGATATTGACGTCAGATGTATTCTTGAAGTCTTTCAAGCTGTTTGGAACTCTGCACTGCCTTCTAGGATAAGTGACCTAGATAGAAAGTCCGCGAGCCTCCATGCTCTATAACTGCTAGTTCTGACTATCTTTAAGAAGCTTCTGTCAGTGAATTACATTTAGGGGCTTGAGGAGGCATGGAGACTTCTGTAGGAAGGTGTCCTTTTGGAGAAACAGTGCTCTGTTGATATTAATGCACTGATGTAACTTTGTTAGTGTGCTCAGTCTTCCAACTACGCCTTCTTCTTTTGAACGCAGGGTTAAGTGTTAATTATTCAATAAAAATCTTAAACCCCTTTAATCCCTGCTGCTGATACACTGGATGATGTTGAAATGGCCTTTCTGTGCTCTGAATCACAACGACTGTGATCATGGAGACAGAGTGAATTTTTCACTCTCTAAACCCTGCACAATAAATGAACCAATTATAAAATCCAGGGTTGGCAGAAGCAATGTTGTGGAGGCTTGTGGAATGGTGGCATAATGGTGGAGAACAGGCGGAGAAATAATGTTTAGTGTAAAGCCCCGAGTCTTAAGGTTCGGGCGATTTACAAGGAAATGAGTGAGAATATAATGAAACACTCATGAAACGGTTGTGAAAGGTGGGACCCGACATGGGTAGAGGGAAATTAGATATGAACCGTTTTATCTCAGGAGGAGATCAGACGAGGTTCCGATGAAGAAATATGGATGGGGGCAAGATGCAATGGAGATCTTCGATCTAGATCGGACGAATGGTCACGATGGAATCGGAAGATCACAATTGGGGAAGGCAGCGAGGAACACATTTGAGAACTTTTGATTGGCAATGGAGCGATTCAACGCCAACTGTTGGATCGTGAAGGGGATCAACGGCGGAGATTAAATCAGTGGGGAGGAGAGATGGAGGTATAGAAGCAGAGCGGGAGAAATGAGGACCATTGGATCTAAGGGAATGAATGGCGGGGATGTAATAAGAGGATCGCAATCGAGGAATGTAGTGGGTGGCACAGTTTAAAATTTGCAATTACGATCAGCGCTGGCCGTCAGATCTTAAAAGATTGACAGTCGAGATCGCAGTGCGGGTCTATAGACCAAACCCCAATCGCATCGGTATTTTTTTGTATAACACAGAAATGCGCTCCATGAAAGTTGCGATTGTGATTAGCACCCAAGCCTTAGCACTTGGTCCTAGCGCTCGGGATGTATGGGGAAGCGGTTAAGGGGCTGGCTGAAAGGGGCTAAAGCCTTTAATGTAAAATATGGTCATTTGGCCTATTTTCAATGCATTTTAAGGCCAAAAAAGGGGTAACGGTAGAGAGGAAAAGAGGTTATTAAGCCAAACAAGGGGTGCTTGCAAGGTTTAAAGGGGAATGGAGATGATTTAGAGGGTTAATGAGGGAAATAGAGAGGAGTAAAAGGGAAGGAAACAGAGGTTTAGTGGGAAATGAAATAAGGGAAAGGAGGCCTTTTAGGCATTTTTCTTGACAAACAGAGAGGCTTTATAATGGAAACAACAGTGAGGATTTATCAAAGGACAAAGGCACAAGGAGGCTTCAAGGATGATGTGTTTTCAGAGGAAATGCATGCCTTCAAGGCTAAAAAAAAACAACTTAGCCCCATGTTTGCTTGTCAAAAAATTCATAGGGGGCTAATAGTGGCTCCACATGGTGATCACTTCTTCTTGGAGTCAAGAATTCAAAGAATGATCTTTGGAGTAGGCCAGATGCCAGGTTCTTGACACATCCATTTTCTTTCTTAGATCAGCTGCCACAAATCATGAAGACATCAAATCAACAGAAAATTTCTCCTAAACAACTACCTACCCACAGTATAGTCCTAACATTTTTTCTTTTGGGTGCATTTGGACTTGCAGACCCTTTACATCATCAATTTTTATAAACAGGAAAAATAAACCTATTCTACTTCTACCCTTATTACTCCATGAGACCATATTAAACTGTTGGCTTCATAGTTTCTCTACCTAATCTATATCTGCTAGGATTAAACTATCTAGCAGATTTCTTTTTCTACATTCTACCATAGAAATTGAAAAATAACCAAGCCGGGATTAAATTGTCTGGCTTGCTGTGGATCCGTGGCATAAAGACAAAACTTCTCATGGACTGAAAACTTGTAGAAATTCAAAAAAACTGACTAAATGCTCACATACTGAGCTTTATTGAGCTTTCCTACCTACCGTACTCTAACTGGAATATTTGCAAGTCTAGCTTACAAACATTGTCTTCCAATGCAACCAGTCCATCAAGTGATCGCATGACTGGTCTTTCTTGCTCAATTCTTTGAGCATGCTGGATAGGCAGGACTTCTCCCACTCTTCTTGTTCCTCAACAGCAGATTCGAAAAATATTCTTCCCATTTGTAACATGTTGCTCAAAAAGACCTTTGATTATTCCTCAAATGTGTGAAGGAAATGAACATAAGGATCATGAAAAGATACCTGGTTATGAATATTTGGTAGGCAGGCTTCAACCAGGGTCTCTTCTTCTTCCACTGGATTGAGAAAAAGACTCTCTTGGAGTAGAGCGTCTCCTTCATCTTCTGAACTGGAGGACTCATTGTAGACTGCAGTTGAGTCCTCTTGGAGCTCTGATATGTTCTACTCTGTTGGACCGAGCTCTGTGAAAAGATCTGTGTATTCATGAGCAGGGGTATTTTCCATTACTTCCTCTTTTTCAAGGGAAGGCTCTTTACTTTCATCCTGCTCATGAATCTCTTCTTTGATTTCCTCCTCATTTTCTGAAAGGAAAGACTACTGATCTCCAACATCATGACACTCGTTACTGATGATTTCGTAACTTTCATCGTCAATGTCATAGATAAGTTGACTGGGTTCACTGCTTCTCTAGAGTTGCTCACCTCAGATTTCCTCCCTTGGGTTTACCGATGATGGTTCTGCAAACTCAAATTTTCTCTGGAAACAATCATCATCAAATAGATCATAACTAGGAAGTCAGAATCGTAAGCAATGTCACCCATCAAACCCGTCGGATTCTCAGCAGGTCTTTCTTCGTCTTGATCCACAGAGGAGCTTTCTAGATCTATATCATCAAACTCATAAGATGAATGAGCAAGAAAGTGTGTTCTATAAAAGACCTCAGAGGTGGATTGCTGATTTAATATTTGATCAATCTCTTCTTCTATCAAAGGGGAATATTTTCTTGTGGTTCTTTGAGCAGAAGTCCAGCAACTCTCTGTTTCTTGTATTAGCTTATTTGGAGGCTAGATGTCCTCTTGAGCCTCTTATAAAATATCTTCAGTTATGCTAGCAGAGGAACTTTGAGGATCTTCTGATGTTTCTTGATCTCTTTCTGATTCAAACAAATCCTCATGAACATGATGACATTTGAGGTAGACCGCCAGGCTCATGAGTTGTTTCTTCTTCCACATCAAATTATGCATCTTCTATGTTGTCTCTTGTTACCCCAGAGCAGCGTTCCCTTCTAGCCTTCACCATTAGATTGTGATATTCTCTCATCGGCATAGTACAAGATGTAGGTAGGCAATAAGGTAGTTCCTGATAACCTTCCTCTTCATATTCTATAGATTCTCGAGCATCATACATGTCTTGATCATTATCTAGGTCTTGAGTTTGTTCTTGATCTGAAAGAGGCGTGGGCTATTCTAAATAATCATCATTTGCATTTAGATTAGCCATATACATTTCCAGCACTTTACCAAACATGTCTGCTATTCCATTTAATTGATCACACAAAGCATCTAGCTTTGCATCTTTGTCTATTTTTGGATCCATTTTTCTACAAAGAAGGTTACTGCATCTTCTCAACCAGTTCAAAGTCTTCTACCAGTGGATTCATTTGGTCTTCTAGGAGTTATGGAGTGTGGAGTCGCCAGGTGGATGAATTTGAATTTTTGGAGCAGGATGCTGTCCACCATTAGAAATTAAATGTCAATCTAGGCTAAGTGGTCTTTGTCCCCAGTGGAGTCACCATTATGTTGGTGATGACAATGGGAAACCAGACTAGATATTAGCAATTAAGGACTCTCAGATTTGTCCCTAGTGGAGTTTCCATTATGTTGGGGTTCCCATGTTTTGGCCAGATTGGCAAGACCAAAACATGAGACAACATCATAACCACTTTGGGGCCCTAGGATCTAGCCCTCCTGGACTCGGAGAGGGATCTCTCAAATTAAAAAAATAATGATATATCTTTGGAGCTCAAAATAGGATGTTAGGCTAGGTATGAAGCACAAAGGGGGGTTTAAAATAATTTGGTTGGTTGTTGGGTTGGTCGGAGATCATTAACTGAGAAGGATATGGAAGGAAAGGAACAAAGCAGTAGGATGTTTCGGAAAAGAGGATAGATCAAGAAAGTTCCATCCATTTGGCTATGGATTCATGAAAGGAGATTAGTTGAAAACAACTAAGAAAGGCTTTCCAAAGGGAAATTCATCTATACTAAAGGACATTTTAGATAGATGGTGGAATGGAACATTAAGAGTGAAGGTGAAAGAAGGAAAGAAACCCCATTTCTGTCTATAGATCAGGTTAGAGGTCCTTTAACTCCAGACCTGCTTGGAAATACTCAAAGGAAACCCTCAATGAAGGAACAAAGGGGCATCTTATAGATCGGACCAGAGGTTATTTAACTACAGGTCTGCTTTAGCATGCTCCAAGGGAAAAATAGAGATAAGTTTTAGCATAGAGCTAGGGTGTATAGATCGGAGAAGGACTTTTAACCTTCCCTGCTTTGACACTAGTTCAAGGGATCTTAGAAGAGCCAATCTATTGAACAAGGACCCCAGTGGACAGGGCTTACAGTAAATCCCCGGTATCCCAAATCCTCTAGCTTGAACTCAAACAAGAACAACCAAGCCGCAAGCTATGAGTTCACACATCAGCTAGGAGGGAATAACATCTGCTACACTGGTTAAACCATGGGAGTCTGCTCTCAGATTTAACTACAGGTCTGCTTTAGCATGCTCCAAGGAAAAAATACAGATAAGTTTTAACATAGAGCTAGGGTCTATAGATCGGAGAAGGACTTTTAACCTTCCCTGCTTTGACACTAGTTCAAGGGATCTTAGAAGAGCCAATCTATTGAACAAGGACCCCAGTGGATAGGGCTTACACTAAATCCCTGGTATCCCAAATCCTCTAGCTTGAACTCAAACAAGAACAACCAAGCAGCAAGCTCTGAGTTCACACATCAGCTAGGAGGGAATAACATCTGCTACACTGGTTAAACCACGGGAGTCCGCTCTCAGATTTCACTATCAGCGGAAAACATTGAAGGTAGGGAGAGTAGAAACACAGGGTACCATGCAAGGGTATATCCCATGCTATATTTCTAATGCGTACCTGAAGACTAATGAACAACATGAAAATGTAATAAAATTATGTGATAAGAAAACATCACCTGTAGTAATAGACCAGGATCCTGTGAAATGATTTATTAATTGATGTGCAAAACCAGTCACATGCACTAAGCTCAATGGCTGATTACAGTCCAAAATTTCTCCTCCCAGCCTATTACATTACAAACTACTCTACTACTCCCTCCCAAGACTGTTCTAACAGTCACAATGAATCCCTACAGCTACAATAGCAACAACCAACCCAAACAATATGTTCTTGGGGATTCTTATAGGAGAAGGAGTAATAGCCGAAGTAGATGTTCATTTAATTTGATTCATTAAGATAGAATGGCGGAAGCGTTCATGCCCATACTGCTTAATGGCTTTGTAGTGTTGTATGTACTCTTTAGGTTGTTTCAGGAGTTTCTATCAGGTTGATATTGACCTTGGATGTGTTCTTGAAGTCTTTCAGGCTGTTTGGAACTCTGCGCTACCTTCTGGGATAAGTGACCTAGATAGAAAGTTTGCAGGCCTCCATGCTCTATAATTACTGGTTTTGATAGTCTTTAAGAAGCTTCTACCAGTGAAATACATTTAAGGGCTCGAGGAGGCATGGAGACTTCTGTAGGAAGGTATCCTTTTGGAGAAATGGTGCTCTGCTAATATTAATGCACTGATGTAACTTTGTTAGTGTGCTCAGTCTTCCAACTGTACCTTCTTCTTTTGAACGTGGGTTTAAGCGTTAATTATTCAATAACAGGCTTAAACCCCTTTAATCCCTGCTATTGATACACTGGCTGATGCTAAAATGGCCTCTTTGTGCTCTGAATCACAGTGACTGTGATCATGGAGAAAGAGTGAATTTCTCACTCTCTAAACCTTGCATAACAAAATGAACCAATTATAAAATCTAGGGGTGGTGGAAACAATGCTGTGGAGGCCTGTGGAATGGTGGCGTAATGGTGGAGAACATGCGGAGAAATAATGTTTAGTGTAAAGCCCAGAGTCTTAAGGTTCGGGCGATTTACAAGGAAATGAATGAGAATACAATGAAACACCCATGAAACGGTTGTGAAAGGTGGGACCAGGCATGGGCAGAGGATGATTAGATATGAACCGTTGGATCTCAAGAGGAGATCAATGGTGGTGATTAAGCGATGAAGTTAGAGGAGGTTCCGATGAAGAAATATGGATGGGGGTGAGATGTAATGGAGACCGTCGATCTAGATCGAACGAACAATCGTGATGGAATTAGAAGATTGCAATCGGGGAAGGCAGTGGGGAACACATTTGAGAAATTTTGATTGGTGATGGAGAAATTCAATGCCAAACATTGGATCGCGAAGGGGATCAATGGCAGAGATTAAATCGGCAGGGGGGAGAGATGGAGGTATAGAAGCGGAGCAAGAGAAATGAGAACCATTGGATCTAAGGGAATGAAAGGCGGGGATGTAATCAGAGGATCGAAATCGAGGAGTGCAGCGGGTGGCATAGTTTAAAAGTTACGATTGCGATCAGCGTTGGTCATCAGATCTTAAAAGATCGACGGTCGAGATCGCGGTGCGGGTCTATAGACCAAACCCCAATCACATCGGGATTTTTTCGTATAACACAGAAATGCGCTCCCCAAAAGTTGCGATTGCGATTAGCGCCCAAGCCTTATCACTTGGTCCTAGCGTTTGGGGCATATGGGGAAGTGGTTAAGGGGATGGCCAAAAGGGGCTAAAGCCTTTAATGTAAAATATGGTCATTTGGCCTATTTTCAATGCATTTTAAGTCCAAAGAAGGGGTAACGGTAGAGAGGAAAAGCGGCTATTAAGCCAAAAAATGGGTGCTTGCAAGGTTTAAAGGGGAATGGAGACGATTTAGAGGGTTAATGAGGGAAATAGAGTGGATTAAAAGGGAAGGAAACAAAGGTTTAGTGGGAAATGAAATAAGGGAAAGGAGGCCTTTGGGGCATTCTTCTTCACAAACAGAGAGGATTTATAATGGAAACAACAGTGAGGATTTATCAAAGGAAAATGGCACAAGGAGGCTTCAAGGATGATGTGTTTTTAGAGGAAATGCATTCCTTGAAGGCTAAAAAAAAACAATTTAGCCCCCTGTTTGCTTGTCAAAAAATTCATAGGGGGCTAACAGATTCAACTCATACATGTCACATTTTTCTATGGACTTTAAGGGGCATTCCATTTCCTGGTGATTCTTCTTGCACTTCAGGCAAAACAATATCCATGGTCCTATCCAGTTCCAACTGCTTCTGTTTTAATTTCAAAGTGTCCATTTGTGTTGATAGGGTACTGAGAATATATGTCCTTAAGTTGTCTAGTATGTTCCTGATTTCTTCTTTCGTAACACCCCCACCAGGCCCTTTTACTGAAAAAATCCCTAATCGGTTTCTTGCAAGCCCCCTCGAGCACTGGATACGCAAATCGAAAATACCTTCAAAGGTTTCCTTGGAGATGTCTCCCTTTCCTACGATATTCAACAGTTCCATTGAATCCTCTCGAAAGGATCGGAGGAGGATAACCTTAAAAATTTCCTTATCTAGATCAAAATGACCTGACCTCTGTAAGAGGTACTTAAACCTCTCCACACAATCTTCCAAAATTTTATTTTCCTTTTGTGTTAACTTGAAAAGCTCCTCCTTGACATTTCGATATTTGCAGTAATCCTGGTACTTTTCCAAAAAAGTTGTTTGCATGTCATCCCATGTGGAAATGGATTTTCCTCCAAGGCCCATAAACCATCACAAATCCATCCCTTTTAGTGTAGAATGACAAATATTTATCTTGTGGGAATTTTTCACGTAGTCATACCCCCGTCATACTATGTCAAACTCGAATAGAAATGTGTCGAGATCCTCTGAAACAAGCCCACGAAAGTTCGGTAAGGCTACTAATGGAATAGGCTTTGTAGGTGTGCCAGCTCCCATATTCCCAATGGTAAATTCGATAGTGGAAGTTGTGGGAGCCATAAATATCTTCCAATAATCACTAGGGATTTCAACAGGCTCTGTGGAGGATGGCCGGGGACTCCTTACTACTGGGACATGAGTTTCTTTAGTGGCACTTCCTCGGTCTCTTGGCAATACAAATATCACTCGTTTCTTCTTCTTGTGTCTTGATGATTCAATCCCTCGACTACAACTTCCTTTCCCTTACTAGAGAAGTCTCTCAATTTTATACTTGTGATTTCTTCTTCTGCTATTACCAGCACAAGATCCTCTCGGTTCGGTCTACTGTTGATTATCTCTTCCACTACTGGAGGACCCTGTTGTACCAAATCTCCAAGGGATACCATGGCCTGCACTGGTTGATACACTGAATATCCCTCAGACTTCACTCTCCTAGCCCCTCGCCTTGTGGGTGTGCGAGAAGATGCTTCTGACTCTGCCTTTTCTATAATCTGCTAAATATAATTTTGTATTCCTAGATATGGTCTTCCCCTTTTTGGGGCTCTCACTCCACCCCTCTTATTTGGTTCTTTTTTCATACAAAAATGGTATGGTGGAAGGTCTGTGTATGAACCTACCATGCTCCAATCTTGGAGTAAGGTGTGAAAATACCATTCCTTCCACAAGATTAAAGAGTTCACAAAAGAAAGAAAAAAATAGCGGAACAAAAAGCTAGGGTTTCAAGCCTGGAGCAGGGCATTAAAGAACTCCTCCCTCCCCGGGATAAGAACCAAAACATCACGATCCACAGGAAGACCTAATACTCCCAGATCTAAAGCAGGGTGTCAAAAGACTCCTCCCTCTCCAGGATAAAGCTAAGGGTTCCCCACAAGAAAATACGTGAAATTTAAAAATAAATAACTCCACTCAGGGCCTCGAGTAGGGCATCAAAATACTCCTCCCTCCCTAGAACAAGAAGATGGCCCTAAATAAAAAAAAAAATTAGAAATACACAAACCAAAATCAAAACCTATGCTCAGGATCTGAAGCAGAGTGAGAAAGCTCGATCTCTCCCTAGGATGAGAGATTGACCCTCTGGTTGGTTCGAATCATGGCTTGCACCTTGTTAGCCTCCCCGGCAACGACGCAAAAATGTTGGTGTCGAGGTAAGAATGATTTATCCACCCTAATTCGACATTAATTTTATCAATCCGAGAGCGTATCCTTTCAAGGAAAGGCACAAGGTATATGCAAGAACAAACACATAATCCGTCTCAACCAAGGGTTTATAATTAAGATTCAAAACATTTTCATGAAATGAAACCAAATACTAAACTTCAAAAACAATCTTAACAGTAAAGAATAATAACAACAACCATAACAAAGAAACAATCCACACACACAGAGACACAAAACCTGATCAGAAGAGCAGGCCCAGCTCTCTGATTAGGGCTGCTTTAGTCACGAAGACACTTAGAATAGCAAAACCATAAGTACTTTATTAATCTATAAGATGTGATTACAATATCCTCTCAAGAACCCACAATTATAGGAACAATATCCATTTTATACATAGCGCGAGAGAATAAAAAATCTGCCTGGAATGTGGTAATCACACATTCAGAAATACACATCAGTTGGAACAGCACAAACATGCGATGTCCAGGATAGAACAACAGGCCAAGAATAGGCCCAGGGAATCGTGACTCCAGCTGTGCAATATCCCTATAGCTGACCGTTACCAAATCTGTTGCAAACCGCTGGAGAAAGGGTCCTCTTCTCCAAACTGTAGTCAAGCACATATCTTAGTGCTGCAAATAGGTAAGACTCCGTGACTTTACTTCATTAATTAAAATATTCCAATTGGAAAAGTTAGGGGTATTTACCTCATAAGTTTAGCATAGCAAATGTAGGTAATTAAACACAAAAGGATAAAAAAGGATGATAAAAATGGTCAGAAAGGTAGCCATATTTGGTGCCCAACAGGGAGCTATGAGGACAAGTACATATAATGGACCACGCTGCGACAACAAAGGGATCAATATGTGCATAAGCTAATGAATCTGTTCCATACCATATGCACAAAGTTTGGTATCAAAGATTCAGAGAAGAATTTTGGTGCTAAAGTATCGCTATTGTCTGCACAGACACATTCAGGTAGAAATGGAGTGCCTTCACATCTCCTTGCTTGGTGTGGCATATTGGTATGCTGCCAAGATTGAGCAGAAATTCAAACAGAAGAAGTGAGACTTTGGATCTGCGAATCAAAAGCAAGGGAAACATGCACCCAAACTGCAGAACAAAGGACAAAGCCAAGGCATGGTGGCCCAAGACAACCTGGCAAAGACACAAGCAAAGAATAACACTACGAAGCCAAAGAAGGACACGAGAAAGTGGTGTGAGTTCCATAAGAGCTCCACTCACAACAAAAGTGAGTGTTGGGCCAAGAAATCATTGGTGGCCAAGATGAGGGCTTCTAAATCAGACGCATGTTGCGAATTTGAATCAGAACCTGGCAAGGTGAATGACAAAGGGAAGCAGATTATTGATGCAGATCCCAATGCCACTGTTTCCACTACGAAGATCCAGAAGGAGGAACCAGAAGATCCAGAGGAGGTAGAGGGTCTCTTCCACTCCTAGATGTGGGTAAAGGGTTCCCAGCTATGGTTCATTGTCAATAATGGGAGCCAAAATAACCTCATTTCAGCATATGTCGTGAAGTGGTTGGGCTTGAAGACCACAACGCACCCACAACCATACACCATTGGGTGGCTTCACCAAGGACAGGATCTCCGCGTCAACCAATAGTGCCACCTTCCCTATAGCATCAAGCCCTTCACGGATGAGGTATTGTGTGACATTTCTCCTATTGATGTTTCTAATGTATTATTAGGCCAACCATACTTGTGGAAGAGACATGTTGTATATGAGTCTCAGCCCCGTGCTGTTATTGTTACTTTGGGAAATAAATCATATAGGATACCAAAGGTACCACCACCTCCCACTATTTCTTTGGCAACTGCAAAAAAATGCAATAAGCTCATTTCCCAAACCAGAAACTTTTTTTCCCTGATGATCCACCCCCAGGGAAAAAATAATACTATGGCCATGACCTCTAGACATAGCTCCTCTGCATGACAAAAACAAATGGAAAAGGTTATGGAGGAGTATAGGGACCTCTTCACCTAACCCATAGGGGTGCCTCTACATTGTTAGGTCAAGCACCCCATCGACCTGATCTCAGGTGCGTCGCTACCCAATGGACCAATCTATAGGCGCTATGTTATGGAGAATGATGAAATCAAGAGGTAAATTCAGGAGCTGCTACAGAAAGGTCACATCCGGCCAAGTTAATCTCCCTGTGGGGGCCTAATCGTGTTGATACAGAAGAAGGATGGGACTTGGAGACTTTGTATTGATTTTCGGGCACTGAACAAGATCACTGTCTGAAATAGGTACCCGATCCCATGGATTGATGACCTTCTGGACCAACTCAAAGGGGAAAAATATTTCAGCAAGATCGACTTGAAGTCTGGGTATCACCAGGTACCAATCGAACCCTCTGATGTGTGGAATACTGCATTCAAAGCCAAGGAGGGTCTTTTTGAATGGCTCGTCATGCCTTTCGAATAGAAAAATGCTTCCACAACCTTCACGAGGTTTATGGTTGACATCTTGCATCCATTCACCAACTCATTTGTAGTGGTATAACTGGATGACATTCTAATCTTCAGCCAGACTTGGGAAGAGCACCTCTACCACATCTAAGATGTCCTCCAAACACTGCGGCAACACAAGTTGTGTGCCAATTTGGAGATGTGCAATTTTGGCATGACCTGGGTTCAATATCTGGGATGAATTATTGATGAAAGGGGGGTGCATGTGGATCCAGCCAAGATCAAAGTCATTCGGGATTGGCTAGCCCCAACCACCCTAACAGAGCTTCATAGCTTTTTGGGTCTTGATAATTTCTACCGCAGGTTTGTGTTGGGATTCTCTCATATCACTTGGCCCTTGTGTCAAGTCACCAAGGGAGGAGCAAAAGAAAAATTATGTTGGTCGAAATCTCAACAAAAGGTGTTCGTAGAATTGAAACATCATCTCTGTTATGCCCTAATGCTCACATTACAGACTTGCAACAACCATTTGAGATCAAGACAAATGCCTCTAACTATGCTATTGGGCTAGTTCTTACTCAACAGAAGCATCCAGTGGCATATCATAGTGAAACATTTTTGGACACAGTTCGAAAGTATCCCACTTATGACAAAGAAATGTATTCCATTGTGCAGGCTTGTCAAAAATGGAAGCATTACATTTTAGGGAAGGAGACAATCATCCACACAGACCACCGACCCTCGTAGTTCATACAGACACAAGGGAAGTTGCAGAATGATCACCATTAGAAGTGGTTCACATATCTGCAACAATTTCATTTTAACATCAAGTACAAGAAGGGTAACACCAATAATGTTGCAGACTGCCTCAGCCAACCACTGATCGTGGCGATAACCACCGTTCTCAACTCTTGTGGGCATGAGACTTATGATTGGCCACTTCTCTACAAGAGTGATCCACAATTTAGCTACACATACAAGGCACTCTTGGGAGGTATGCAAGTTCCAAAATTTCACCTCCAAGATGCACTATTATGTCACCTGGGACACCTTTTTATTCCTAGAACCAAGCATGTCAAGATGATATGAGAAGCGCACTACAGTCGAGTCGCTAGGCATTTTTGGGTCGAGAAAATAGTGGCAGTACTGCAAAAGTATTTCTATTGGCTAAACCTTCGACATGATGTCGGGAAGTACATCAGATCCTTCACTTCTTGTGCCATTGCCAAACTGACCATCAAGAAGCAAGGGCTCTATACTCCACTACCTACCCCTAGTCGACCTTGGGAATCCATCTCCATGGATTACATGTCAGGCCTTCCTTCTACTAAGCATGGAAATGATTTTGTTTTCGTGGTCGTCGACAAATTCTCAAAGATGGTCATTATGGCAGCCTGCAAGAAGAATTTCATAGCAGAAGCCACTGCTAAACTCTTCTTTGAACAAGCCTGGGTGCACTTTAGCATCCCACAGTCTATCATATCAAATCCCAACAGTAGGTTGCTGAGCACATTCTAGTCCAACCTCTGGTTAATGTTGTACACCAAGCTCATGAAGTCCACAACTTTCCATCCCCAAACTGATGGCCAGACAGAGGTCCTGAACATGATGATTGTGCATATTCTGCGCATCTACAATTCAAAGCATCCACGCACATGGGATGAGAGCCTTCCCTATGTAAAACAAAGTTATAACTGAGCTCTCCATAGCTCAACCAACCACACCCCCTTTCAGGTGGGCTTGGGATTCTAGCCACTATGTCCCATCGATGTAGCCATGCCATTTGTAGCTACTCAGGGTGATTCGACTCATGTCCAGGTTGAAGCTGACAAAGCAAACAACTTCATCGGTCACATTCAACACATCTGCCAACAGGTTCATGACATATTGGATAGAGCCAATGCTAAATAAAAGCAATGATATGATCAACATCAGGTGCCACAAAACTTCCAGGTGGGTGAAAAAGTGTGGCTACATTCGTAGAAGGAGCACCTCACTGGACCCCACCACAAGATTTTCCGGCTCTGATATGGGTCATGCACCATCACCAAGGCTATATGGAACAATTCGTTCGAGCTAAATATTCCACCATTCCTTGGTTTGCACCCAGTATTCAATGTAGACCACCTTTGTCCCTACTTTCCACCTCTATTGGACACCTCTGACATTGCAAAAGAACTCACACCCAAAGAGTTAAACCCAGACTACATGGAACAGGGCACCACAGACTGTATCATGGACATGCAAATCAAGAACAATCACTGACAAAAGATCCAACTGTATCGGGTTATCAAATCTGGCCAACTCCTGTGACAAGGCAAGTGGTTCACCAGGGACCAAGTTCAATAGAATTTTTCTCATCTCATGGAGGAACTCAATGCAATGGGGACCATTTCTTCCTAAGGAGGGAGGAATTATCCAGGTGGATATTGGTAGCCACCCACCTACTTCACTTGGGCCCCCACCATTTTCTCTTTCAACCTTTTCACAACTTACTATTTTTAGAAGTTTTTCAGGTCCTGAACTTTGGGAGCTGTTTTGAAGCCCGAAATGGAGATAGTATGCTAAAGTTATGTCCCCAGGAAGTTGAAACACCAATTTACCCAAACAGGGCCCATAGTTTTGGTGCTTCATCTCCTAGGGTTAGGGTTTTGGATTTTTAGTGTTCTCCATTGTTTCTCCATAATAAATAGGCCCTCGAGCCTCATTGTAGCATAGTTCAAAGGTCTGTAGCCGCCACATCTCTTCTTAGAGATTCGCTACCAACACCTTAGCTATTTTATCTCCATCATGCTTGTAAGCATATTTTTGTGATTTTATATTAATTAAATGAAGCCTTATTTCTGCTCTATTTCTATGTTTGTGGTTATTTCTGTGTTCTATTGCGTTCCTGCATAAATCCGGATCAATTGTTGCATATTGCTGTAGCCCTATTCTTGGGTGTTTTCTAGCCATACTAGGTGTGGGAAGTCTATTTACCTCACCTAGTTTGATTTTTTTTTTCTCTCCTTTTAGATTTAGATACTAGATCTCTAGATCTAAGGGATCCAAGGGCTGCAAACTCATTTCAGTGCAAATACTTCTAAAAATGAGTTATTCCAGCAGGTATTGTTGAATATTCCCTTTTGGGGATATTATAGTGGTATTAGAGCATCTTTCTTGGCTCAACCTGTGCTTTTCTAAGAAGCCAATATGCCACCATAAAGAGATTTTCTTAAAGAAGAAGAGCTGTAAAAAGAAGATAGAAACATGACCCCATTGTTTAGAGGGAGGAAAGAATAAAGGCTTTGAAAGCTTTTTCTTCAAACTATACAGAGCATTCATGAAAATATCAAGAAGATGAGAAGGGAGATAGGAGAAGAAGAAATGCCTAAGAGGGAAAATATTAGTGATATTCTACAAGAATATTGATCTCAAACTGAGAGGTTTAGAGATCATATCACTTTACAAGATTTTTGCAAGATCAAGGTGGAGAGAAGCAAACATCATGACATGGGTAGATTTATCTAGTCTACTTTTGATCGATCTCCAACATGTTCAGCTAAAGCTTGGGTGGAGGAGTTGGACAACAATTTTCAGCAGCACCAAGTTTCTAAAGATGAAGCCATCAAAGTTGCAACGCCACTTTAAAGGTAAGGCCTATGCTTGGTGGATCTCTGAATATTTTTCATAAATAAATGCCAATACTTCTTCTTATGCACAGTTCACTAAGAGATTAGTGGAGAGGTTTGATGAAAAACATTCTAAAACATTATTAGTGGAGCCAAATAAACCAAGATAAATAGAACTTGTGCATGGTTTGGAGGGGCCCATAAACTCAAATATACTTCAGAAAAATATTGAAGAGGTTCAAATCTTGCATAACACCTTGCTAGAGGCAAGATACATATCCCATAATCATGGGAAAGAGGTCATGGAGATCTTCTTTTCAAAAGAGAATCCTCTTATTGAAAATTTTTCTATTCATATCAAAGAGGAAGAAGGGGTTGAGGGAAGCATTGTTGTCACATCTAGAGTATATCTAGCACCTCAAGCAGAGGTAGATGGAGTACTTTCTCCAGCAAGAGGGATTCTTTTATCATTACAAGAAATTCCCTAGGATCTCATATATGGAGATCAAGGCACAACCCATGAGCAGCATGAGGCATTATTGACAAATTTGGAAACCATGCAGATGAAAGGAGGAGGTAGGGAGGATGACCAACATCACATGATGAGGAGCACACATCCCTATCCATTTAAGAGGTTTGATGCAAAAAAGAGGCAGACTAAATTGCACAGTGAGGGCAGGGACAATGTTGTCCATCCATATGAGCAGTCTACTCTTGACATTGATGTATCACTACAGGCAAGCATTCCACCTAATTTAGTTTTTGTGGGAGATATCTCCCAACTTGCTACTCCAAACATAGATCTAGGAGGGATTAGAGCACTACAAGGTAAAGCTGAACACTGCGAGACATGGGTAAGCTCAAGAAGGAGGGTGATCTTCTCCCTTTAGCATCATCAACCACTCTCATCTCTGGATGTGCATTGTGGGAGGAGAAGAATGGAATGTATATCCTTCCAACATATACCTTTGACATAGGAGATGTAAAAGAGAATAGCATCAACATGGCAGAAATTCCTATTGATGCATCATCAATGTTGTCATTTTTGGGGAGTGTAGATCTATATTGGAAATCCCAGCTATTAGTGGATTATTCCAGAGATCTTCACACTTGTATGGTGCTTGATGACCTGCTGCATGAAGAGGACTATCTAGTCTATAAGGGAGTCATCTATCATCATGGTATATTCTTCTTACCTAGAGCCTCCAAGCTCAAGGAGAGGATGCTACAAAGGCCCTACAAAAAGTTCTGTTTCAACCCTACCTATTCTATGAAGATATACAACACTATCATGAGATGCTTTGAATGGGAAGGCTTTGGAGGAGAGCTACATCAATATTTTCTAGAATGCAATAGCTATGTGGAGTTGAGGTAGCCAAAGGAATCTATGCAAGAGTCATTTTAGCCATTTCTTCCTTCTCTTGAAAAGGAAGAAAAATCTATGCACAATTCCATGTATAGGAGGGACATTGTTGGTGAAGAATCTGATCATGTAATGCAAGTTTCATTTTCCAATTTGACACACTATTTCACCATGTTTATGTGGGCCATGACTCCAAAGAGGAGTTTTTTATCATGTAAATCTCATGGAAAACATTGCGCCACTAAAATTTCTGAATTTGGCCACTCCCTTGTTGTCCAAAAGGTGATTCTCTTTCATGATGGGTTCTTCCCAAAGGTACCAAACGTATCTCACATTTTTAGCCATGGTGAGATGAATTGTACAACAAGTAAGTGGTGGGGAAACCACTTACCATACCTTGATCTGATGCAGCCAGGAGATGCACTGCACCGGCACCGTATGTGGGACTATGACCCACCTGCTCATGCTCAAATTTCTGTTTGTATGTATGTAATGATGCTTCCATACTTGGATGATATAGTTGTAATTTTTATGGGATTGTATGGAGGGAGTATGGGAAGTTTGCATGTACCACATGGGATGGAAGCTCTTCATGTACCTCATGCTACATTTTTAGAGAGAGTATTGGTTCAACCATGTTTGTTTCTGTTGAGTTCTTGACTCCTTGTGGGATGGATTATGTACATCTCATGATGAATTTGGAGGAAAAATTCATGGAGGCTTGGATTGGTGAAGACCTAGCTTGTGAGGAGAGATTGATATTTGATGGTGTCACCAATGGAGGAGAAGAAGAGTTTCAACACTCACCCTATCAGTTTCTTGAGGACAAGCAGCATTTTATAGGGGAGGACTATAATATTCCCAAATAGCCCAAGCTAATTGGAATATACAATTTTGTTTTAATTTTCTGTTTCATGAATAAAATTGTAAAGGAGGATCAATAAAAATCCTAATTAGAAAAATAAATCAATTCCACATGTGAACATAGCTAAATCTGGGCTATTTACATAAACACACTTAGGTGTGAAAGAGACTGGAGCACTTGACCAAGTCAACCAGGACTAAATCAATAGCGCTGTCTAGATACATTGAACCTACTAGATGTAGAGCACGGTTTTAGTTGGAGGCTACTCATGTGAATGGAGTTAAATCATTGAGATGGTTTAGGGTTTGAAAAGACTTTCATCCTATAAAAGGAAGAGGAGGATAGAAGAAGAGGGTTGTTGATTGAGTATATTTCTGAATATATTGTTTTTTTATACAAATATCATTCTCTATTGTTTAGCTGAGGATAGTATTGTTTAGCACTAGGGTGTTCCTGTTCGGGAATCCCACCTCTTCCATTGAGTAGCTTTTGGAAGAGTCTTGTTGATACATTCACTATCAGGAATTTGGCCAAGCTCATCTTCCAACTACAATGCAGATCTTGTTGAGGGTTTGGTTTTCCTTGTAAGCTGCAACAAGTGGAGGCTAGATCTGTTCAGATCTAAGCAATTCTAGGGACTCTTTTCAATGGGAAAGTATTCTATCCCATTGGAAAGGGAGTTCTGGACCTTTGGAGATGCATTTTGAGATCTTGGCATCAGGCCAATCTAGTGCTAGAGCCTACAGCATAGTTTTCCTTCCAGGACTGCATTATTTGCAAGAAAGAAGTTTAAGGGTGTTTTGACACACATTTGGAGGAGAGATCTCTAGTGATGGGTTTATGTCATTCACTATGGTGATCCATGGATTATACTTATGATCCATGTTATGTAAAGATCTGATCTGATTCTATTGTGTTGATATTTAGAATTCTTTGAATACTACTATAGATCTCTAACTTTAGATCTCATATCTACTCTCTTTGTTTCATGTTTTGATCAAAACCCCAACGGAAATTTGTAAAGGAGCTCTTCTAGTGAACATATTTGAAATGGATCTATTCTTTTGTACACGGATCTGGTCTAGATCTAGAGTGTAATATACAACTGATGTAGCTCTTAAAAATAACATTGTTAAGGTATTGTTCAGTCAATACATGTGTTGCAGCCCCTCTTTTTGAGGAATTTCTTCCATTATTGTCTTCTACATTCTGTCATACATTGTATGGGCCTCATTATGGATCTGATTTGTTGCTATATATATGAATTTTGAGCCTTATTATTGGTCTCCTATTGTTTCTCTAAAAAACTATGTTATTTTCCTGCATTATTGTTGCATATTGCTGCAGCCCCTTTCTTGGGTGTTTTCCAGCCATACTAGGTGTGGGAGGTCTATTTACCTCACCTAGTTTGATTTCTTTTTTCTCTCCTTTTGGATTTAGATATTAGATCTCTAGATATAAGGGATCCAAGGGCTGCAAACTCATTTTAGTTCACATACTTCTAAAAAATGCGTTATTCCAGCAAGTATTGTTGAATCCTCCCTTTTGGGGATATTACAGTGGTATCAGAGCATCTTTCTTGGCTCAGCCTATGCTTTTATAAGAAGCCAATATGTCACCATAAGGAGATTTTCTTAAAGAAGAAGAGTTGTAAAAAGGAGACAAAAACATGACCCCATTGTTTAGAGGGAGGAAGGAAGAAAGGCTTTCAAAGCTTTTTCTTCAAACTATATAGAGCATTCATGAAAATATCAAGAAGATGAGAAGGGAGATAGGAGAAGAAGAAATGCCTAAGAGGGAATATCTTAGTGATCTTCTGCAAGAATATGGATCTCAAACTGAGAGGTTTAGAGATCATATCAATTTCCAAGATTTTTTCAAGATCAAGGTGGAGAGAAGCAAACATCATGACATGGGTAGATTTTTCCTATCTACTTTTGATGGACCTCTAACATGTTTAGCTAAAGCTTGGGTGGACGAGTTGGAAAATTATTTGCAGCAGCACCAAGTTTCTAAAGATGAAGCCATCAAATTTGTAGCACTACACTTTGAAGGTAAGGCCTATGTTTTGTGGATATTTGAATATTTTTCATTAAGAAATGCCAATACTTCTTCTTATGCACAGTTCACTAAGAGATTAGTGGAGAGGTTTGATGAAAAAAATTTTGAAACATTCTTGGTGGAGTCAAATAAACCAAGAAAAACAAAACTTGTACATGGTTTGGAGGGGCCCATAAACTCAAATCCACTTCAAAAAACTATTGAAGAGGTTCACATCTTGCATAACACCTTTCTAGAGGCAAGATCCATATCTCATAAGCTTCGGAAAAAGGGCATGGAGATCTTCTTTTCAAAAGAGTATCCTCTTATTGAAAAGTTGCCTATTCATATGAAAGCGGAAGAAAGGGTTGAGAGCAACACCACTGTCACATCTCGAGTATATCTGGAACCTCAAGCAGAGGTAGATGGATTAATTGCTCTAGTAAGAGGGATTCTTGTATCATTGCAAGAAGTTCCCTAGGATCTCATATATGGAGATCAAGGCACAACCCATGAGCAGCATGAGCCATTATTGATAGATTTGGAAACCATGCAGATGAAAGGAGGAGGTAGGGAGGATGACCAACATCACATGATGAGGAGCACACATCCCTATCCATTTAAGAGGGTTGACGCAAAGAAGAGGCAGACTGAATTGCATAGTGAGGGCAAGGAAAAAGTTGTCCATCCATATGAGAAGTCTACTCATGACATTGATGTATCACTACAAGGAGGCATTCCACCTGGGAGGCCACCTGATTCAGTTTTTGTGGGAGATCTCTCCCAAATTGCTGCTCCAAACTTAGATCCATGAGGGATTGGAGCACTAGAAGGTAAAGCTACAACATTGGGAGACATGGATAAGCTCAAGAAGGAGGGAGATATTCTCCCCTTATCATCATCAACCACTCTCATCTCTGGATTTGTGCTATGGGAGGAGAAGAATGGAAGGTATATCCTTCCAACATACACCTTTGACATAGGAGATGTCAAAGAGAAGATCAACAACATGGAAGAAATTCCTATTGATGCATCATCAATGTTTTCATTGTTGGCGAATGTAGAACTATATTGGAAATCCAAGCTATTGGTGGATTATTCCAAAGATCTTCACACTTGTATGATGATTGATGACTGACTACATGAAGAGGGCTGTCTAGTCCATGAGGGAGTCATCTATTATCATCATAGAGTCTTCTTACCTAGAGCCTCCAAAGTCAAGGAGAGGATGCTACAAAGGGCCTACAAACAGTTCTTTTTCAGCCCTACCTATTATATGAAGATCTACAACACTATCATGAGATGCTTTGAATGGGAATGCTTTGGAGGAGAGGTACATTAGAATTTTCTAGAGTTCAAGAGATATGTAGGGTTTGGGAAGCCAAAGGAATTTATGCAAGAATCATTTCAGCCATTTCTTCCTTCTCTTGAAAAGGGAGAAAAATCTATGCACAATTCCATATATAGGAGAGACATTGTTGGTGAAGAATCTGATCATGTAATGCAAGTTTCATTTTCTTATTTGACACATTATTTCACCATGTTCATGCAAGGAATGACTCCAAAGAGGAGTGTTGTATCATGTTAATCTCATGGCAAACATTGGGCCACTAAAATTTCTGAATTTGGCCACTCCTGTGTTGTGCAAAGGGAGATTATCTTTCATGATGGGTGCTTCCCAAAGGCACCATACATATCTCACATTTTCAGCCATGGTGAGATGACTTGCACATCAAGTAAGTGGTGGGGAAACCTCTTACCATTCCTTGATCTGATGCAGGCAGGAGATGCACTACGCTGGCACCATATATGGGACTATAGCCCACCTCCTCATGCTCAAATTTTTGTTTGTATGTATGTAATGATGCTTCCATATTTGGATGATATAGTTTTACTTTTTATGGGATTGTATGGAGGGAGGATGGGAAGTTTGTATGTACCACATGGGATGGAAACTCTCTATGTACCTCATGCTACATGTTTTAGAGAGAGTATTGGTTCAACCATGTTTATTTCTGTTGAGTTCTTGACTCCTTGTGGGATGGATTATGTACATCTTGTGATGAATTTGGAGGAACAATTCACGGAGGCTTGGATTGGGGAACACCTAGCTTGTGAGGAGAGCTTGATCTTTGATGGTGTCAAAAATGGAGGAGGAGAAGAGTTACAACACTCACCCTATCAGTTGCTTGAGGAAAAGCAACATTTTGGAGGGGAGAACTGTAATATTCCCAATTAGCCCAAGCTAATTGGAATATACAATTTTGTTTCAATTTTCTATTTCATGAATAAAATTGTAAAGGACGATTAATAAAACTCCTAATCTTCAAAATAAATCAATGCCGCATGTGAACATAGCTCAATCTGTGCTATTTACATAAACACACTTAGGTGTGAAAGAGACTGGAGCACTTGACCAAGTAAACCAGGACCAAATCAACAGCGCTGTCTAGGTACAGTGAACCTACTAGATGCACAGTGCAGTTTTAGTTGGAGGCTACTCATGTGAATGAAGCTAAATCATTGAGATGGTTTAGGGTTTAAAAAGACTTTCATCCTATAAAAGGAAGAGGAGAACAACAGAAAAGGGTTGTTGATTAAGTATATTTCTGAATATATTGTCTGTTTAGACATATATCATTCTCTACTGTTTAGCTAAGGATAGTGTTGTTTAGCACTAGGGTGTTCCTGTTCGGGAATCCCACCTGTTCCATTGAGTAGCTTTTGGAAGAGTCTTCCTGATCTCATCCAATATTAGTCATTTGGTCAAGCTCATATTCCAACTACAACGTAGATAACACTGTTACTGATGAAATAGGTAACTACACTAGTACCTAATTTTTGGCGTAGCAAGAAAAACACCTGATTTTGAAAAGTGGTGATGCAGAATCTATTTTTTTTTTTTAGCATGTTTTTGGCACTTTAATTTCTTTCTTTCTTTCTTTCTTTCTTTCTTTTCTTTTCTTTTTTTTTCTTCTTCTTCTTCTTCTTCTTCTTCTTCTTCTTCTTCTTCTTCTTTTTTTTTTTTTTTTTTTTTTTTTTTTTTTTTTTTTTTGGTGATGCTTTTTATGTCGATTTTGAATAGTGGTGGCATATCATCACCAACGTTTTTTTATAGGATTGATTTTGACACTATACATTTTCTAATATCTACTTCTTCTGTGAGATGTTTATTTTTAAGTGCATTTATGTACTTGTGTTTTAAAAAGAAAAAAATATTTTTTTTAAATAAAAATTTGTAATGATATCTTCACTTTTTCACATAGATAAAAAATGAAAAAAGGGTCAATATTATAAAGTTTATATTTTATACAAGTTTATGTATTGCTAATTAATTTTTCAATGCACATCAAATAATTGTTGCTAAAAAACCAATATTTTGAACGATATGACAAAAAAATACAAATTTTCAATACAAATAGAATGCAAAAAATACACTTTTAGAGACTTTTTGTTAAAAAAAACATGTTAAATAAACTAATTTTTGGGAAAATCTTAACAAAAAAACTTAAGAAAATAGCATTTTTATTGAATTTTATGTCAAAAAATAATAGTAATCACATTTTTTTTGCAAAAAATAAGGATTCTTCTCATAAAATATCAAAGTCTAAACATTACAAGTAAAACTGATTAATAGATATAAAAAATGAGCTTTGTTTGCAAGCATAACTTAAAGATCCTCAACAATATCAACTAATACATGTTCAACATCATCTAGAACATCATTGATGGCTTCTTTTGCAACATTTTCTACTTCATTTTGGTCATTGTCATCTTCTAATGAATCTTTCATGTCTGCAAATCTTCCAAAGTGTCCCTTTCCAATCATTCCATATAATGGTGGTTGAGGTTCCTTTGCTTTTTTTGCCACACGTGATTCATTAAAATCCCCTTTCCTCAAACCAACTTCTTGCTTTGCATCTGGAAGGAATTCAAGAGTGTTAATTCTTTGTTGAATAAATTTGCATTGCACTAGGTCTTTCTCAATGGCAATGCAATTTCTTCCTTTTGGTAGGCAACATGCTAGTGTTGTACCTAATCATCAAGTACAAAAGAAATAAGTAAGAAAATTAGTATAAAGACATAAAAAGTAAAAAATAAAATATTTAAATTTAAATTTGTATAATAAAACTTACCTAAAACTGAAATTAGATCCAAAACCCAATCTCCTTCATTTGACGGCGTCACTCGGCCTACCTCCGGGCCTCGACTGGGCGGAGGGAAATTCCGAGAATCGCCCTCCACCCAGCCGGGGGGCGGAGGCAGGCTAGGCAGCCCTCGACAACGCCACCCAGCCGGCCTCTGCATAACCGGGGGCGATTCGGAATCACCCTTCGCCTAGCCGAGGGTGATTCTCGGAATCACCCCAGCCGGGAGCGATTCTCGGAATCGCGCTCCGCTCAGCCGGGGGTGATTATCGAAATCACCCTCTGCCCAGCCGGGGGTCGGAGGCAGGCCAGGCAGCACCATCGAGGGCTGCCCAGCTTGCCTCGAGCCCCCGACTGGGTAGAGGCAGGCTAGGCAGCCCTCGATGGCGCCACTCGGCTGGCCTCCATCCCCCAGCTAGGCGGAGGGAGATTCTCGGAATCACCCTATGTCGGGCCGGGGGCCGGAGGCCGGCTGGGTGACACCGTCGAGGGCTACCCCGCCTGCCTCCGGCCCCCGGCTGCGCAGAGGGTGATTCTGAGAATCACCGTCTGCCTAGCCGCAGGTCGGAGGCAGGTTGGGCATCCCTCGACGTCACCGCCCGGCCTGCCTCTGGCCCCCTGCTGGGCGGAGAGAGATTCCGAGAATCACCCTCTGTTGGGCGAAGGGTGATTCCGAGAATCACCCCTGGTTGGACGAAGGGTGATTTTGAGAATCCACCCCCGGGTGGGTGGAGGGAAATTTCGAGAATCACCCCCGGCTGGGCAGAGGGCGATTCTGAGATTCACCCTCCGCCCAGCCAGGGGTGATTCTTGAAATCACCCTTCACCCAGCCGGGGGCCAGAGGCAGGCCGGGCAACTTCGTCGAGGACTACCCAACCTAGCTCCGACCCACGTCTAGGTGGAGGGCGATTCTTGTAATTTCCTTCCGCCCAGCTGGAGGCCAGAGGTAGGCCAGGAATCTCTCGACGGTGTCGCTCAGCCGGCCTCTGGCCCCCGGCCAGGCAGAGGGTGATTCCGAGAATATCTCTCCACCAAGCCAGGGGTTGGAGGGCAGCCGGGTGGTGCCATCGATGGCTGCCCAGCCTACCTCCACCCAGCCGGGGGCCGAAGGTAGGTAGGGCAACCCTCAACAGCGCTGCCCAGCCTACCTCCAACCCCCGGCTAGGCGGAGGGTGATTCCGAGAATCACCCCTGGCTGGGCGAAGGGCGATAAAGAGAATCTCCCCCGGTTGGGCAAAGGGCGATTCCGAGAATCGCTCCCAGCTGGGCGGAGGGCGATTCCGAGAATCACCCCTGGATGGGCGAAGGGTGATAAATAGAATCTCCCCCGGTTGGGCAAAGGGTGATTCCAAGAATCGCCCCCGGTTGGGCGGAGGGCAATTCCGAGAATCACCCCCGATTGAGCAGAGGGCGATTCCGAGAATCACCCTCGGTTGGGTAGAGGGTGATTCTGAGAATCACCCCTGGTTGCGCAGACGGCTATTCTGAGAATCACCCCCAGCTCGGCGGATGACGATTCTGAGAATTACCCCTGGCTGGGTGAAGGGTGATTCCGAGAATCACCCCCAACTGGGCAGAGGCCAATTCCGAGAATCACCCCCAGTTGGGTGAAGGGTGATTCCGAGAATCACCCCCGGCTAGGCAGAGGGCGATTCCGAGAATCACCCTTCGCCCAACCAGGGGTGGTTCTCGAAATCACCCTCCGCCTAGTCGAGGGTTAGAGGCCGGCCGGGCGGCGTCGTCGAGGGCTACCCAGCCTGCCTCCGGCCCCCGGCGGGTGGCAAATTAATTTTTTATTTTATTTTATTTTTTTCAAACACAAACTATTTAAAAATTTTAATTTTTTTTTTTAAACAAAAACTATTATAATAAAAAAAATGTATTGTTTAAAAAAAAAAAAAAACAAACAAACAAACTATTAAATTAAAATATAAAAATATAAAAAAACAATAAAAACAAATTAAAAAATATGTTTTAAAAAATAAACAAACAAATATAATAAAAAACATTATTTTTTAATTTTAATTTTTTTTTAAATTAAAACAATTATTATTTAAAATATAAAAAAAAAAACAATTAAAAAAAAATTAATATGTTTTAAAATATAAACAAACATATACAAGAATATTTTAATTTTAAATTTTTATTTTCTTAAAACTAAAACAATTATAATTTAAAATATAGAAAAATGATAAAAAAAAATTAAAAAACATGTTTTTATATATAAACAAACAAATATATGAATAATAAATTTTTCATTTACTTGTTCATTTTTAAAAATTGTTGAAGTCATATAATTTCTCCATAATTTCATGGTTCAAGTATCTTGAAAACTTAAGATTTAAAAACTTGAGATTTACAACTTGTCATTAAGGTTTTTATGCGCTACGAAATTTTATCTTTAATGTTATGGTTGAAAATAATTACAATTTTAGGGTTGTTTAGAGTCAAGATATTTTATGTTTAACAACATGGATAAAAATTGTTCGAAATGATAAGCCCTTTAGACATGATTTTGTTTATATTTAACATCATCTATCAAAAAATTTAGAATTTTACAATTTTTCAATGTCCTAATATATTGTCTTTAATTCCATTGTTACAATGTGTCAAAACTGTGACACAATGTTTTATTTTGTTATTCCAGCATCAGCTCGTTTTGTTTTGAGGGTGTTTTTTCATTCATTTTTTGAAGAAACAATTTTGTTTTTAGCATAATTTTATAAAAAGCTGAAATTTGACCTTGAGAAAAAAAAATGCGTTTTGGAATGCACACCTTTTGTTTTTGGGGTGTTTTTTCATGTTTTTTGAGTCATTTTGGGCTAGAGTTCCCATTTTGAGGTAATAGTTCCCATTTCATTGGTAACATTGTAAGATGCTGTTGAGGGTTTGGTTGTCCTTGTAAGTTGCAACAAGTGGAGGCTAGATCTGTTCATATCTAAGCCATTCTAGGGACTCTTTTCACTGGGAAAGTCTTCTATCCCTTTGGCAAGAGAGTTATAGACCTTTGGAGCTGCATTTTCAGATCTGGACATAAGGCCAATCCAGTGCTAGAGCCTACATCATAGTTTTCCTTCCAGGACTACATTATTTACAAGAAGGAAGTTGCAGGGTGTTTTGAAACACATTTCGAGGAGAGATCTCTGGTGCTGGGGTTCTGGCCTTCACTATGGTGATCCATGATTTATACTTATGATCCATATTTTGTGCAGATCTGATCTTCTTCTATTGTATTCATCTTTAGAAATTTCCAAATAATACTACAGATCTTCAACTTTAGATATCAGATCTACTCTTCGTGTTTCATGTTTTGATTAGAACCCCATGGAGAGTTTGTAAAGGAGCTCTTCTAGTGTACATATCTAAAATGGATCTATTCTTTTGTACATAGATCTGCTCTATATATGGAGTGTAATATAAAGTTTCTGCATCTCTTAAAAATAACGCTTTCAAGCTATTTTTTAGTCAATACATGTGTTGTGGCCCCTCTTTTTGAGGAATTTCTTCCATTCTTGTCTTCTACATTCTATCATACATTTTATGGGCCTCATTATGGATATAATATGTTGTTGTATATATGAATGTTGAGCCTTATTATTGGTCTCCTGCTATTGCTCTCAAACACTGTGTTATTTTCCTCCAATATTGTTGCATATTACTACAGCCCCATTCTTGGGTGTTTTCCAGCCATACTAGGTGTGGGAGATCTGTTTACCTCACCTAGTTTGATTTATTTTTGCTCTCATTTTGGATTTAGATACTAGATCTCTAGATCTAAGGGATCCAAGGGCTGCAAACTCATTTAAGTGCACATACTTCTAAAAAATGTGTTATTCCAGCAGGTATTGTTGAATCTTCCCTTTTGGGGATATTATAGTGCGATCATAGCATATTAAAAAATAGCCTTAATTTGAGTACATATTGGAAAATACCTTTGAAAATCACATTATTTAACCCGCTACCAATATAAACACAATAAAAATTCCCAATTTAAAAATCTTCTACTTTCACT
The DNA here is from genome assembly GCA_034641835.2 of Pinus albicaulis. Classification (NCBI taxonomy): domain Eukaryota; kingdom Viridiplantae; phylum Streptophyta; class Pinopsida; order Pinales; family Pinaceae; genus Pinus; species Pinus albicaulis. The sequence continues at coordinate 918,980,700 of CM076570.1, forward strand.
ATATATTGTAGATATCTATCTTTTCATTAACACTTTTTATACCCCTTTTTATTTTTTCTTTAACTTTGAGCTCCATTTTTTATACATGCCACTATAAAAAACTTTTACTCCCTATATATCCCCTAATATATTATGTCAGTTTTTCCTCGTTATATATCCCTTAATATGAACCCACATGCTATGGTATTTCTCCCGTAGTGAAGACCCCTGTGTCACCAAGTCAGCCCTATCTTGGAGAAGTCAAACCTATTGGAGGTGATTCGACCTCATGGAAAGAGTATAGATAGAGGGAGGTCAAATATGACAACTGAATTTAGTGTTAAATAGTTGTTAACTAGTTAAATGACATTTTATTATTTTTTAAGAAAATCCTACAATACTTAATGTTATTTTCCTTATTGTTAATTGTGAAAAATAAAATTAGTTATGGAAGTGGTTCCATAAAAAAGTAAAAAGGCTGATGATAAATGTTTTCCAAGAACTGAAAGGTGGTTGGACAGTTTGAATAGTTACCTATTCCTTTGGGAATAAGAGACTCATCCCAATGAGGAATAGGAGTTTTGTTCAGAGACAAAGGAAGATATTGGAAAGTTTTCGTGAGCTGGTAGAGACCAGTGAAAAATCTCTCAGTTTTTTCCAGAAAATTTTGGTACCAACTAGACTTAGATTCCTGAGGTCACAGTAGAAAAACTACTGTCAATTTTTACCTTTCAGTGGTGGAGCATGGGGGGAAGAGCAAGACATTATTGCCTCTCTTGACGGTTGGGTTGACATTAGCAACCTTAATTATTTTCAGATAATTGACTGTAATTTTTGGAATATTTAGATAGGAATAATTAATTTTCAGTTAATTATATATAAAGAAATATTACCTAGCTTTTAAGACATAATTATTATCTTTTAAATTAATATATAGTGGAAAGGAGGAAGAGATAAGAATTTATTAATGTATTGGTGGATATTTGTAAATTATGGTATTGTCTCTATATGGTTCTGTATGATAAATTTGAGGGTATTTATGGTTTTGTATAATAAACTTAAGGGCATTTGTATAAGGAAAAGAATAATAAAAGGATACTAGAGTCTTTTAGAAAATATGCATTAGATTGATGTTAAACATAGACTCTACAAACCAAGTAATGGTCTACCGTGTATAGTGCTATAAACTCAAAATTCCTAATACTGTTAAATATTTTTGAAAAGGAACAAAATCTAGGTAACATTGCTGAAAACATGATTTAATCATAATTCGGTTGTGCAAATGAAAAGTAGTAGACTAAAACTACCTATTAGAGCCTTGTCGAGTTGAAATGTTGGTTTCGGGTACGGGAAGGAAACCCAACACAAATCACATCATCAACCCTAAACTATCTATACGTTTACAGAATCTAAAAGATGCCCGGTCATTTGTTAAAAAGAATAAACTGAGAAATTCTTCTAATGTAGTAAGAACAGTAGAAATAGTTGTACAATGTTTAATCAAGAAATTAGCATTCCATTAAATCATAAACAATAGTTGTGAACTATATAACCGAAAAGCACTTGCACATGCAAATTTAGGACAAAGAATTCCTATTTATACCATTTCTTGAAAATAAGTTAAGCAGAAGGCATTGCAACTAAAATCATCAAGAAAATGATTTCGAAGATAAACAACTATGGCGTACATGAACTATATAGACCAAATGGAAACCTTAATCATTCATTTATAATCATATGTTCAAACCGATAATAAACTTATAAGTTCGAGATATACCCATCGGAACCAAGAAAATGATGACTTGGAGGAAAACACCATTAAGACAATATTAAGATTACAATAGTCAAACTATGAAAATATTACAGAGTCAAAAATAAACTACATGAACTACGGCTTTGGAGAGAAACCCAAAAAATCCTCATGTAAATTGGATGAAACTAGAAAAGAAATTTTGGAAACCCTCTACTTTACTAGTAGGGTGCTAAATGTGTCGATGAACTGGTGAGCGACAGAGTACCTGGAGAACCATTGGAAACTATTAGCTGAAACCTTCTTTCCAGTGTCGGATAGACTACACATGGATAAAAGGGTTACCTGCAAGTCAAAGACATAAGAGTAAGGAGGGTTATAAATATATGCCAACAAATGAAAAAAATAATTTAAAAATATTGGAAGAGACAAGTTATAAAAATATATATTTCATCACATTTACCTGATCAAAGGTGAAATTCCTTCAGTAACACCAAGCGCCAAGTGGGTTTTATAAAGAACACAACCAGAAAGAAGGAGGAATAGATTGTTAACTTGAACACAAGAAAGACACTGAAATCTCAGGAAAGAAATTTTATTCCCAAACCCCGAAAAAAAAAATTCTTACCTATGTCATGGTTGAGAAGTTGAAAGGTTGTCAATATTCTGTCAGTAGAAAATGCCATATTTTCCAAATATCATTGACAGGTGGATAACAAAGTCGATTCAACGAGGAAACTAAGTTCTAATTTTTCCTACTCTAGTAGGAGGGCTGATGGATTGAAGCCTCATGCCTTCAGCTATGGCAGATCCATTCTCGCAGCAAAAATAGAAGCAAATGAGGACAACAGAGACCAAGTAACAAGGTAAACCTGGTGTTCTTCCCGCCACAATTAACCACTGTTGATTTAAAAGGAATGAACAGAGATCAGGAAGGTAGGTGGCCTGCGTACCTTGCACATGGATAAAGAAAATCCCACAGCTAGCCTGGTGTTATGTGGCCAGTACTTTTGAAAGCCCGAAGTACAGCAAAATTATAGCAAGTTGGGTACGAGAGTTAAATGCGAAGGACATCCAATATAAAACCAAAATATTAAAGTGAAAAACTGAAGCGATGCAAAAATCCTAACCTTTATTAATATGCATATTATGGTGGAATGATGCAAGTGGTAAGCTAATCAACGTATCATTAGATTTTTCTATTATATGTATTTCGTTAATTGGGAAAAAAAGTATGATGTGTATATAATGAGTATTAATGGAGTTTAAATAGAGACGTAATGATATGTTTTGGCATACATAGTAAGCTAAATATGTTTTTGATTTATAAGGTAAGTAAGATTTATAAGGTAAGTAATTGTTTTTTACTAGAAATTATGGAGATTGTGTTAAGTGTTACAAGTGGTATGAGAGAAACTATTTGTACGTTGGGACTCTAAGGGTCAAATAAAAATTTAAGTTGTGTGTATACTAATGCACAAAATAGAAGCACATTAGGAAACTTCATGAGAAGGGGATCAATGCAACAACCACCCCATAACACCAGGGAACCGCAAATGCAACGAGAAGTGAGCCTTGAGATGGGGGTTCAACTAAATGTGGATCAGCACTAGAAAACAAGTAGATTGCTGAAGGAATAGCAACACCAAACCGGCATACCGTTGAATACAATATAGAAGCTACAACAAGAAATGGTGCGGGTTCGAAGTGATAACGAGCGCTTGATGCATGAGCAAGAAAAGATACTCAAGAGCCTGCCAGACAAGCAAAATCAGGGAACAGAACAACCCAGTGCTAATAGAGACATGCAAGAAGGTGATGAGAGACAAAAAAGGGACCACACCACTGACAGAGTGGAAAGAATCCCTTCACAGTGAAGTAAAAATAAAAAAATCTATAATGAAGTAGAGTCTAGAAATTTGTTGGATCAACAAGAATTTAAAAAGAAAAAGTGGAGCTTCAAGGTGAGTTTCGAAAAATAAAACCACCAACATTCGATGGTGAAGCTGAGGAAGTGGCAAAGGCTTGGTTGATAAATATGAGAAAATATTTTCAAGTATACGAGTACAACATAAACCTAAAGGTTAGATTCGCCATATACCAGTTAAGGGAGAAAGCCACTCTATGGTGGGAAGAAGTAAAGAATGTTCGCAGCATTGAGGACCAAGATGTTACCTGGGAATCGTTCCAGCAATAATTTAAAGATACGTATTTAACAGAATCTTTATACGATGAGAAATCTAAACAATTTCATGACTTGAAGTTGGGACATATGGCCATGGAAGAGTATATTACCAAGTTCACCTCTCTGTTAAGATATTCTCCATACCTCAAATATGAAAAGGCTAATGTTCAAAGATTCCTAGGGAGTATTCCAACCCATATGAAGGAGAGAATTGAATTTGTAAATCCCAAAACCATGGATGAAGCCATTCGTAAGGCACGAATGTGCTACCAACATTCCAAGGAAAAAGGGGAAGTGGGAAAAAGTTTGCAGCCAAGGAAAGGACAGAAAAGCAGCTCAAACTTCAAAGGTGCCAAAAATAATAATTTTTATAATTCTTTACGAAGTTCTGTAAGTAAGCAGTTTGGAAAAAATAATCAGAGAACCTGATGGCCAGCTGAAAATAGGCTTATATACGCATCTAGCAAACCTGAGCAAGGGAAAATGACCAAACCACCTCTGCAATGTTGGGGGTGTGGAGAGGCACATTATTACAAAAAATTCCCACAGCGAGTGAGACGTGAAACAATTGCAAATTTATAGGAGGCTTCTACAGTAGGTGATGTGACTTGAAATATACCTCATATCAACGCAGCGTTGGAGGATTGACAGACAGATTATCAACCAACAATGATAGAGTTGGACGGTAAATTACTATCTCAATTTGTTTCTATTTTGGTAGACACAGGTGTAAGTCTAAGCTATGTTAATCCCAAAATAGTGGAAATTTGTAAATTGAAAGGGCATAAATTCAAAAACCCTTGGATGATACAGCTATCCACGGGAGCAAAAAGAAAGGTAACTGCCAAAATTCAAAACTGCACATTAGAAATTGTAGAACAACAGTTAAACATGGACCTGAACATACTGCCATTGGGGTCCAATGATGTTTTTTTGGGTATGGATTGGCTAAAGAAACATTGGACCTTAGTGGAATGCAAATAAAAGATCATTTATTATATAATGAAAGACGGAACACACAAATAAATTCAGGGAATCAAGAAACCCCTATAGCTACGTCCTATTACAGCATCCCAAATGAATAAATGTATGAGGAAAGGATGTCAGATTTATGCTATCCAAGTGGGATATACTAATTCCAAGGAGAAGTATCCTATGATGGAGAACATAGCAGTGGTACAATATTTCATGGATGTCTTCCTGGAAGACATACCCGGAGTACCACCAAGAAGGGATATTGATTTTACCATTGAATTAATGACAGGAGCATCACCTGTGTCAAGGGCTCCTTATAGAATGATTTTCCAGAATTAACTAAATTGAAAATGTAGTTACAAGAACTGCTAGACAAAGGATATATTTGTCCAAGTATGTCCCCTTGGGGAGCACTAGTGTTGTTTGTTAAGGATAAGGACAGAACCATGTGAATGTGCATGGACTATAGACATCTCAACAAGTTAACAGTAAAAAATAAATATCCTTTACCAAGGATTGATGATCTGTTTGATCAGGTGAAGGGGGTCATAGTTTTTTCAGAAATATATTTGAGATCTGAATATCGTCAGATACAAATCAAGGATGAAGATAATTGCAAGACTGCATTCCGTACTAGGTATGGGCATTATGAATTTGTGGTTTTACCCTTTCGGTTAACCAATGCACTAGCGACATTTATGAGGTTAGCGCATGGTATATTCCATCCTTTCCTACACAATTTTGTACTCATATTCATTGATGATATTTTAATTTATTCTAAGAAACAGGAAGAACATAAATAACACCTAAGGATTCTGTTGGAAATGTTAAGAAAACACCAATTGTATGCTAAGTTCAGCAAGTGTGATTTCTTCAAAACAGAAATCCAGTACTTAGGCCATCTTATTTCAGCAGAAGGGATTGCTATTGATCCAGATAAAATCAAGACAACCATGGAATGGCAGGTACCCTAGAATGTGGTAGATATTCGATCCTTTATGGGATTGGCTGGGTACCATTGAAGATTTATTGAAGTATTTTCCAGAATTGATTTTCCAATTACATCCTTGCAGAGAAAAGGAAAAGTATTTAAGTCGACTGTTGAGTGCCAAATTTTTTTTAAGAGGTTGAAGCAGCTATTGACCACTGCATCAGTGTTGAGGGTAGATGACCCCAACAAAGAATTTGAAGTTTCTACAGATGCTTGTAAAGAGGGAGTTGGGGTTTTTTTATCTCAGGCACGAAAAGTAGTGGCATATGAGTCAAGAAATTTGAAGGAACATGAGCAAAGATACTCAACCTATGATTTAGAATTAATAGAAGTAGTACATGCACTCTGTGTATGGAGACACTATTTGCTAGGTAAGAGGTTTGTGCTAAATATGGATCATAGCAGCCTGACCAGTTATTTCAAACAAGATGATTTAAACTCCCGACAGGCAAGATGGAATGTCTTTCCAAGTGAGTTTGATATGGACATCTAGCACGTGAAAGGTAAGGAAAGCCGGGTGGCTGATGCTTTAAGTAGAAAACTGCATTGTGTTTATGAGCTTTACTATAATTAACTTGAATGTAGATTCTTGGATCAAGTAAAATAAAAATTGCAGAAGGAGACAGAATATAAATTCCTATGGTAGAAAATGGAAGAGGCCAGAAATCAAGGAAACACTTCAGAATACAGAGTTAATAAAGAACAAATTATGACCTTTAGAGGAAATCTATATGTACCAAACCATGTGAATCTTAAGGAGTTAATCATGAATGAATACCATCGGAGTAATTATGAAGGACACCCAAGATACCAGAAAATGTTAACTGCTATTAGAAAAGTATATTTCTGGCTTGGTATGCGTAAAAACATTGTTGAATATTTAAATAAATGTTTTGAGTGTCAACATGTCAAGGTGGAGCATCGACATCCCGCAGGATTGTTGCAACCCATACCGGTACCTGAGTGGAAGTGGGGGGTCATATCCCTGGATTTCATTACGGGTTTACCAAGGTAAAGGAGGAAAAATGATTCCATCATGGTATTAATTGATATATTGAGTAAATCTGCACGTTTTATACCTATATAGTCTACTTACAAGATTGTACAGATAGTGGATATTTTTATGAGAGAAATATGCAGGCTACATGGAATTTCGAAGATGTTTATCTCATATAGGGATGTGAAGTTTACTTCAAAATTTTGGAAAACACTGTTCACATGTCTAGGGACCCAAATAAACTTTAGCACTGCTTATCATCCCCAGACAGATGGTCAAACAAAATGGGTAAACTAACTTTTGGAAGACATGCTGCGCATGTACGTGATGCAGCAACCAACCAAATGGGAAGGCTATTTTCATCTGCTTGAGTTTGCTTACAACAATGGTTATCAGGAATCCCTTAAGATGAGTCATTTCGAAGCTCTATATGGGAGGAAATGTCGCACACCCATAAATTGGAGCAGCCTTGAAACGAAACTAATGCTGGGACCAAAAATGTTGGCTGAAATGGAGTCAGAAGTAAAGAAGATCAGACAAAATTTGAAAGCTGCACAAGATCGGTAGAAGATATATGCAGATAAGAAGAGGACGTATTGAGAATTTGAAGTGGGTGATCATGTGTATGTGAGGATCAAACCCAAGAAGAGTACCTTACAGTGGGCCTCTTGTGCCAAGTTGGCTCCCAAGTTCTGTGGACCCTTCAAAATCTTGGAAAGGGTAGGACCTATGGCTTATCGGCTGGCTTTACCCAGTCACATCTAGGTACACAATCTGTTTCATGTGTCCCGGTTAAACAATATGTGGATGATTCAAAGCACGCAATTCATTGGTAGAATATATAGGTAGGATAGAATTAAAAATCCTAACTTGAAGTATGATTTATTTATCAAAAATTGACAAGAAAATTTTCTATTTGCAGGTAGAGCTAGATGGCGAGTTTCTGGTTGAGCCTCAACGCATACTCGACAAGAGAGAAATTATGCTCTGAAAGCGAGTCATCACCTAGGTTGAAGTGCAGTGGAAGCACTTCAGCCCGGACGAGGCTACTTGGGAAGATGAACGATTTTTGTGTGAGGCTTACCCAGAGCTATTCTCTGAGCTGGAGTGAAACACTGAGGATGGTGTTACTTCTAGGGGGAAGTTGTGACAACTGCATTTAGTGTTAACTAGTTAAATGGAATTTTATTATTTTTTAAGAAAATAATGAGACACTTAATGTTATTTTCCTTATTGTTAATTGTGAAAAATAAAATTAGTTATGTAAGTGGTTCCATAAAAAAAGTAAAAAGGTTGATGGTAAATGTTTTCCAAGAACTGAAAAGTGGTTGGATAGCTTGAACAATTACCTGTTCCTATAGGAATAAGAGACTCATCCCAGTGAGGAATCGGGGTTCTGTCAGAGACAAAGGAAGAGAGTGGAAAATTTTCCTGAACTGGTAGAGACTAATGGAAAATCTCTTAGCTTTTCCTGAAATTTTTTGGTATTCACTGGACTTGGGGTCCTAAGGTCAAAATAGAAAAACTACCGTCAACCTATACCTTTCAGTGGTGGAGCACGAGGGAAAGAGTAGGACGTTATTGCCTCTCTTGATGGTTGGGTGGACATCAGCAGCCTCAATTACTTTAATATAAGTGACTGTAATTTTTGGAATATTTAGACAAGAATAATTATTTTTCAGTTAATTATATACAGAGAAATATTAGTTAGTTTTTAGGACATAATTATTATATTTTAAATTAATATACAGTGGAAATTAGGAAGAGATATGAATTTACTAATGTATTGGTGGATATTTTTAAATTCTGGTATTGTCTCTATATGGTTATTTATGATAAATTTGAGGGTATTTATGGTTCTGTATAATAAACTTGAAGGCATTTATATAAGAAAAAGAATATGAAAATGCTACTAAAGTCTTTCAAAAAATATGCATTATATTGATGTTAAACAAAGACTCTCCAAACTAAGTAATGGTCTACTGTGTATAGTGCTATAAAGTCAAAATTCCTAATATTGTTAAACATTTTCGAAAACATGATTTAAATCATACTTCCATTTTTCAAAAGAAACGTAGTAGACTAAAACTGCCTATTAAAGCCTTGTCGGGTCGAACTGTTGGTTTCGGGTATGGGAAGGAAACCCAACCTGAATCACATCATCAACCCTAAACTATCTATATCCAGACATAATCTAAAATATGGTCCAGTCATCTGTTAAAAAGAATAGACTGAAAAAAAAATTTAATACAGAAAGAACATTAGAAATAGTTTTACAATGTTTAATCAAGAAATCAATATTCCATTAAATCATAAACAACAGTTTTAAAATTTATAACCAAAAAGCACTCAACGCATGCAAATTTAGGACAAAGAATTCCTATTTATACCATTCCTTGAAAATAAGTTAACCAAAAGGCATTGAAACTAAAATCATCAAGAAACTAATTCTGAAGATAAATGTCTACGACGTACATGAAATATATAGACCAAATGGAAACCTTAATCATTCATTTATAATTAGAATTTCAAACCGATAATAAACTTATAAGTCTGGGACATACCCATCAAAACCAAGAAAGTGATGGCTTGGAGGAAAACCCCATTAAAACAGTATTAAGACTACAATAGTAAAACTATGAAAATATTATAGAGTCCAAAATAAACTACACGAACTCTAGCTTTGGAGAGCAACCCATAAAATCCCCATGTAAATGGGACGAAACTAGAAAAGAAAGTGCAGAAACCCTCTACTTTATTATTAGCGTGCTAAATGTGTCGACAAGCTGGTGAGCGACAGAGTACCTGGAGAACCATTGGAAGATGTTAGCTGAAACCTTCTTTCCAGTGTCGGATAGACTACGCATGGGTAAAAGGGTTACCTGCAAGTTGAAGACATAAGCATAAGTAGGGTTATAAATATATGCCAGCAAATGCAAAACTCAATTTAAAAGTATGGGAAGAGACAGCTATAAAAATATATATTACATCACATTTACCTGATCAAAGGTGAAATTCCTTCTGTAATGCCAAGCGTGAAGTGAATTTTCTAAAGAACACAACTAGAAAGAAGGAGGAATAAAACTTTAACTTGAACGAAAGAAAAACATTGAAATCCCAGCAAAGGAATTTTATTCCCAAACTCTGGAAAAAGAAAATTATTACCTATGTCATGGTCGAGAAGTTGAAAGGTTGTCAACATTATATTAGGAGAAAAAGTTAATTTTGTTGAATATCATTGACAGGTGGATAACAAAGCCGATTGAATGAGGAAACTAAGTTCTACGTTTTCCTACTCTAGCAGGAGGGCCAATGGATTGAGGCCTCATGCCTTGAGCTATGGCAGAGCCATTCTCGCAGCGGAAACAGAAGAAAATGAGGATAGCAAAGACCAAGTAATGAGGTAAACTTGGTGTTCTTCCCACCACCATTAACCACCATTGATTGAAAAGGAATGAATAGAGATCAGGAAGGGGCGAGCCTTATTTCCTCTGCCATAGGCTCATAAATGCGCCTAGGCAGGAAATGCCTGCCGCACGATGATCTACAACTTTAATCTGACGGTGGGCATTTCCTACCTGGGTGCATTTATGGGCCTATGGCAGAGGAAATAAGGCTCGCCTCAGGAAGGCAGGTGGCCTATATACCTTGCACACGGATCAAGCAAATCCCATAGCTAGCGTGGCTTTATGTGGCCAGTACTTGTCAAAGCCTGAAGTACAACAAAATTATAGCGAGTTTGGTATGAGAGTTAAATGCGGAGGAAATACAATATAAAACCCAAAGATTAAAGTTAAAAACTGATGCGATGCAAAAATCCTAACCTTTATTAATATGCATACTACGGTGGAATGATGTAAGTGGTAAGATAATCAACGTGTCATTAGATTTTGTTATTATATGTATTTGTTTAATTGAGAAAAGAAGTATAATGTGTATATAATGAGTTTTAATGAAGTTTAAATAGAGACGTAATGATATGTTTTGGCATACATAGTAAGCTAAATAAGTTTTGGATTTATAAGGTAAGTAAGATTTATAAGGTAATTAATTTATTTTTTTACTAGCAATTATGGAGAGTGTGTTAAGTGTTATGTCAAAGCATTTGGAGACACTCTCACACAAGTTCAATACATAAAAAGCAAGAGGATGAAAAATGGAGTGAAGTGCAAGTGAAGGAGACCTAACCTAAGAAGGAAGAAAAATTGAAAAAGTTTGTGTTGTAGCAATTTTTTTCACCAAAGAAAGCTACAAAATATTTTTTAAGAAATTTCCAATTTTCTTTTTGGATAAATGCTTAAACATATACTTATTTATACTTTTAAATGACTTATTAATTATTTTTTATAATAATAATTTTAATTTTAAAATAATCATGTTTTTATACTACAACCCACTCCCCCCCTCAAAACCATTTACCATGGAGAGCCCCCTCCAGGTTCCTCCTAAAAGCATTTATTACTTCCCCCCAAAATACTAGTATTCCTATTTGTTAAATTATGGCGGAAATACATTTATTTTTACAGATGTAAGGATAAAGTTGAGGTAAATGAGGCCCAGGTGAAATAAATTTACAACTATATGGTGAAATAGATTTACTAGAAAAATGATTTACAGGTACATGTGAAATCTAATTTTAGAATGTGAAAATAAATGGAGGATAAGTAAAAATTGAGTTTTACAAAACAACACATGGTTTTGCATAGTTTTGCGAATCCATGGGAAGACAAAACAACACATGGTCTTGGGAATAAGTGGATGAATTTATTCAATAACATTATTTGAGGAAATGTTTTCTGAATTTCATTAAGTAAATTCATGAAAATAGAAAAATAAAAAATTCAATTACAAAATATTTGAAAACATTTATAAAATATTTCCTTCCAAATATTTTATAACATTGGTGAAGCATTGTCAAAAAGTGAAATAAAATCATTCCAAGCAGATCTTCACATAGCTTCACAAACCTAGATTTTAAGGCACATAATTATCAATTGGAAGACAAATGACAGAATCAATAGCTCTAAATTTCAAGGGCATGGAGATATCAACATTCAAAAGACACAAACCTAGATTTTAAGGCACATAATTATCAATTGAAAGACAAATGGCAGAATCAATAGCTCTAGATTTCAACAGCATGGAGATATCAACATTCAAAAGACACCGAACAACAGAAGTTCGCCAGATTGAAGATCATTCTGCACATTTCCAGCCATAAGTGAAGCAATTCCAAATTTCTGGTAGAATATCTGGAGATTATTTATTTTTAGTATATTGTTTAGTATTTTATTCCAGAGAACTTGAAATATTTAGCTTGATTATTTTTCTATATATTATTTCATTTCTAATAAATGGGTGTTTCCTTTTGATGACAAAACCTTTCAGCTCTGTAAAACTTCTATTATAGAATTCCTCAAAGCCTTCCAGCTCCAATTTATGAAAAAAATTGTGTTTCTAGTATGTCTTTCTAGTGTTTCCATAATTTTTTTTCTGCACATGTTCAAATTATTATAGAAGAGTTGGGTAAGAATATATTGAGTTTCAATATCTCTTAAATCCCCTACAAATCTATAACTGTTTAAAGTGATTAGTATATTGGATTGTATATTGAGTTAGCTCCTCTTTGAATTGGTTAGTGTTTGTCCTTCTATCTTCTCCTGGATGTGTTTTTCTAGGCTATAGAAAGTTTCAACACACATCCAATTTTTCCTCGTTAAATAAGTATTTTGTCTAACTCGTTAATTATCACGAATCCCCTTATATTATTCTTTCAAATTTCTTTAAAATTTTAAGTTCTTCTGTCAGGTTGGACACTGACACTTTAAGAATGGACTCTGCAAAGGAGGGATTTATTCATGAACATGAATTCTGAAATCATTAGCAACCACCCCATTAAATCCTAAATTTGGTCATTTTGCTTCATAGGATATTGTCCAGTGATAGTGAACAACGTTAAACAAATCCTCGTAACTATTGAGGGAGCCCCCTCTGGTTCAAGGGATAGCTTGAACCTAAATATTGGTCGAGTTGGATTCTCGGCATAGTTTCTAGAGCTAAGAACTTCCTACAAGAAACAAGAACAACATTTTTCATCGTTGCTAGGGAGAGAAGTGATGAAGAAATTTTTCCCTTGATCACGAAAACTACTGGATCTATTCCTAGTTGGTGAAAAAGGAGTAGGCATTTGTATTGGTTGCATTATTTTCACCTGGTGACTCCACTTTGTCGTATGGAAATGCCACTAGGTTATCAATTCCATTGTTTCGAAATGTCAACTACCTTTACTGTTGTGTTTGTGAAAGGATTATTGATAGTTGCAGTAAAAAATATATGTTTTTCCTTCTCAGCCATGATAAAAAATTTAAGATGTCCACAGAGGATGTAGCTTTTAAAGTTCACATGTAAGTATCTTGTGTCTATGGAGTTTCAATTTTATATTGTAAATATGTTTCAAGTTTTCAGTTGTTGACAAAGTGATCTTCTAATAAATCCACTCTCTTGGTTACATTGGAAAGAATATTACACCTAACAGTCCATATGTGCAGTTATATTAGGTAAATTTTGTGTGTGGTTGAATTAGTTATTTTCAGATTCAGTGAGCAGTAGATTATTTTATATTTGGTGTACAGTATATAGGTTGATTTAAGTTTCAGTAAATCATATTGTAGATGAGATTCCTACAATTACAAATTTATTTCCAAAATAGATGAGACCTGAGACAAGGATATTGAATTAATCAATAAGTTCGCAATTTTCTAGGTTTTGGAATAGTGTACAGTTTTTATATTTCAACATCGTTGCAATTCATAGTTATAGGTTTTAGTGCGCAGTTGCACGATATTCAAATGGCAGATTAATTCATGGGGATTGGTTACACTTTTACATGATTATAGATGAATGGTTGATGGTTTTATGGTACGACTCTATGTCAAACACTTAAGGCAACTGATCTACTAGTTCTTTGCATCCCACAGGAGGAGGCAATCCCTAGTTCAAGACTATGTTGTAGCAATTTCTTTCACCAAAGGAAGCTACAAATTAGTTTTTAAGAAATTTCCAATTTCCTTTTTGGATAAATGCTCAAACATATACTTATTTCTACTTTTGAATGACTTATTAGTTCTATTTTATAATAATAATTTTAATTCTAAAATAATCATTTTTTTCTAAAAATATAATAGTATATTTTTATGCAAATATTTATTTAAAGTTAAAAAGTTATGTTATAAAAAATTATTTAATTCAAGGCCTATAACCCACCCCACACTTAATTATTAAACCTCCCTTATTTTTCATGCATTGAGATATGTGCAAAGTCAAATCAATGGTCATTGATTCAACCCACACTTAGTTATTAAACCCCCCTTATTTTTCATGCATTGAGATATGTGCAAAGTCAAATCAATGGTCATTTATTCAACCTGCATCCCTCAATCCCTCCAACATTTACCCAAAGGGGGGTACGGGTAGTTGTTTTTCGAGTTGTCTTTAGTGAAAATTTTTGAAGGCTTTTCCAGTGGTTTTTTCCTATCTAATTTCCCTAAAATTCGACAGGAATTCATTGATAATAGAATTTTGTTGGGTAACCTTGCACAATCTAAGTGATCTAGGGTTTTTTTAGGGTGTCGAATCCATATATTGAGTTAAAAAACAGTTTAACTAAAAAAAATCAAGATTCAACCTATCACATCCACCATAACTCAAATATTAAAAAAAAATTCTTTTACCATGTTATATGTAGCTATGTGAACACATTAATTACTAGCCATATTTATCTGATTTTCTACAGATTATCCATAAAACTTCTTCTACATATGGAAAATTACAAAATTTACCTCACATGGACTTCTATGCAATACCATAAGACATATCTATGATCCATATCTATGTGTATACTTGACATTAGCAAACACAACTTTTAACATGGTTTTCCTTTGCATAAAATTAAATATATGCATTACTCTGTCTTATCATAAGTTTCATCATTTCAAAAATTATTCAATTCCGACGGTACTTGCCAGATTGAAATAATATTCGACATTATAATTCATTAAATTAGGACAGGGTTGTTGGAGTCCTTTGCATGGAGATTCGGATCGTAGCATGACACTTTCTTGACCTACCTCTGTAATGCAGGCTAGATGCAATATATCGAAATGACGCTACGGAATAGAGTTCTTAAGACTTAATACAAATCCCCCTTTCTTCGTAACATAGATTAAAATTCGGGAGTTAGCCACATACATATATTGTGCGAATCAGCATTGAAGTTTTTATAACATACACAGGTCAAACAATAATCCAATCCAACACAGAAACCTAAAAAAAAATGAATACCCAGGAGTTCTTTACCTGAGGGTCCCACCGTAACTCTAACCAATCAACAGACAGTCGCACAATGCATTCCCCACAACATAAGTTTAAAAATTTAAGAGCTAAAACTTATGTTCTCTGTGATGCGATGTTGCGCCATGTCGATACGTGGCTTCCGACACTTCACATCGCCAATTTCTTAACTTCCCTTGTGATGACCCTTAGCGTTAAGCTTCACAAATTTCAATTTTCGATCCCGCATCCAATCTCTACCATTCAATCTTGGCTGGATGAAATGGCTTGTGCTACACCTTTTCCACAACACTTCGCATCACAAACAAAATTCTTTAACTTGTGAAGTGAGTCTTAATCGCTAACCTTTGCGATATGAGATGTTTCTCCGCCTACGGTATGATCTTCCGTCGTTGATCAGCTGGATCCAATGGCTCTATTCGCGCCTATCAATTTGATGGATATCTACTCTGCAGTTAACACATTATTTGACTCAACAATGAATAAGCAAGGTTTATGGTCCCACCATGCTTGTATGTACCAACTATTATTTTATGGGTTTCTTCCTCACATGTGTTTTTTTCTATAATTTTGCATGCGAGTACTACATTTCTATAGTTTTATATTTCTGTAGTAAATATATATCTTTCTAGTCCATAAATTGATCTATTGTATTAGATATAAAGGAGACTTTTTTGTTATTTTGACTGTAACATTTTCTAGGTCATACATAAGCTTTCATCTTATTTTTCAAGAACATAATCTAGTTTTACTTCTTTTGGTTAAGTAATTTAAGAGATTTCTAGACCATCCAGGTTTTGTGTCCTTGTATATCATAGTTATGGAAAAATGATCGGTTCTGGATCTTGGGTTTCGACCTTGGACCCTAAACTAACAATTTCTTCCAAATTTGTGTCTTTCATATATATATATATATATATATATCTGTTTCCATCTCTATATAGGCCAAACCATGGTTCCGAAATTTCTATATTCTACTTTAATAGTCAGGCTATAATTACAACTTATTCATATAGTTTGTTACCCAGTCCACAAATATTCATTATTTCCACATAAATTCCATAACATAATATAACAGAGACATATGTAGTTTATACTTGACATGCACAGTGTAAAATTCTTCTTTCCATAATCTAAGAGACAACACCCATATCAAAAGTATTTAGGTCTAACAACATTTATATATTTCAAAAAAATTAAATACATATCTTCATTAAATTAAATCTCTTTACTTATCTCACATTGATGATGTCCTCCCTACCATGAGCGAAGAAATTTCGTCCTCACCACCCCCCCCCGTGCTCCACACCTAAGATGAGTAGGTTGATAGAGATTTCGAAAGAGACCTTGGGACCCCAAGTCGAATCTTCTTTTCCAAGAATTTTATAGGAATGTTGAGTATTTCCACTGGCCTTTACCAGCTTAGGAAATCATCACTCTTTTCCCTTCCTTAGTCACAGAACAAAACCCCTTTTCCTCCCTAGGATTTACCTTTATCCTCAGAGAAAAAGGTAATTTTTTGAACTATTTCTCTGTTCAACCAATTCTCAGTTCTTGAAATACTTTTATGATCAATGTTTTTACTTTTTATGGAACCACTATTCCATGATTAATTTTATTTCAACAAAAACATAATTAATTCATGTTCATCATGAAATATTTTCCTCATAATAAATAAATGTCTTAGTCTCTTAAAAATAAAAAAACATAACATTTAGTTAACACTTAAGCCAGTTGTCACAACTTCCTCCCTAGAATTAAACACCATCCTCGGTGTTTCACTCGAGATCAACAAACAATTATGGGTAAGCCTCACGAACAAATCCTTCATCTTCCCAAGTAGCCTCATCCAACCTGAAGTTCTTCCACTACACTTTAACCTGGGTGATGGCTCGCCTTTGGAGCATGATTTCTCTCCGATCAAGTATACGCTAAGGTTCAGCCAGAAATTCTCCATCTGGCTTGACCTGTAGTCAGCAAGAATCTGAATTAATTTCTCATAAAATTTAGTATTTCAAGATAGGATTATTAATCTTAACCCACCTGAATACTTTGCCAATGGATTACATGCTTTGGGTCATGTACATATTTTTTTAGTAAGGATACATGGAAAAAATGGTGCACCCAAATATGGCGGGGTAAGGCCAATCAGTATGCCAGAGATCCCACCCTTCCCAATATCTGTGAAGGTCCATAGAACCAGGGAGTCAACTTGGCACAAGAGGTCCACCTTAGTGTGCTATTATTTGGTTCAATCCTTACATACACATGATCATCCACTTCAAATTCGCTATAAGTCCTCTTCTCATCTACATATAATTTCCACCGATCTTGAGCTGCATTTAGATTTTGTCTAATATTTCTTACTTCTGATTCCATCTCAACTAAAATTTTCGGTCCAAGCATCAACTTGGTTTTGGGGCTATTCCAATTGATAGGAGTATGACATTGTCATCCATACAAAGCTTCAAAGGGACTCATCTTAATATATTCATGATAGATATTGTTGTAATAAAAATATACCAAGCGTAGATACTCTTCCCATCTTGTAGGCTGCTACATCACATACATGTGCAACATATTTTCTAGAATTTGGTTCACCCACTCAGTTTTTCCATCCCTCTGGGGATCATAAGTGGTGATGAAATTTATTTGGGTTCCCAAACCCATAAATAAGGTCTTCCAGAATGCTGAAGTAAACTTCAGATCCATATCTAATATGATAGTCTTTGGTATGCCATGCAGTCTAAAAATCTCTCTCATAAAGATATCTATTATTTCCACAATTTTATAAGTAAACTGTACCGATATGAAATGTGAATGCATCAACCACCACCATAATGGAGTCATTATGCTTCTTTGATCTTGGTAAACTAGTAATAAAGCCTAGAGATATAACTTCCCATTTTCACTTAGGTACCGGTATGGGCTGCAACAATCCGGTTGGATGTTGATGCTCCACATTAACCTGTTGACACTCTAGACATTTTTTTTACATATCCTGCAATGCTTCTTCGCATACCAGGCCAAAAATATACCTTTCTAATTGTTGTTAGCATTTTTTGGTATCCCGAGTGTCTTGAATAATTGCTACGGTGCTATTCATTCATGATCAGCTCCTTTAAATCCATTCGATTTGGAATATGTATCTTTTCCTTAAAGGTTAGTAATTGATATTTGCTAACTCTGTAGTCAAAAGGTTTTCCTTGCCTTCTGGCCTCCTCCATTTGTTGTCATAAAAACTAGTATTCAAGATCCTTCCAGGCTTCCTCTTTTATTTGATCTAAAAATTTACATTCAAGCTGGTTATAGCAAAGTTCATAAACCCATTGAATTTTCCTACTTAAGGCATCTGCCACATAGTTTTCTTTACTTTTTACTTGCTAAATATCAATGTAAAAATCACTTAGGAAGGAATTCCATCTTTCCTATCGAGATTTTATATCAACTTGCTTAAAATAGCTGGTTAGGCTATTGCGGTCGATTTTTAACACAAATCTTTTTACTACTGCTGTCACCTATAATTCATAGGCTAAGTATCGTTGTTCATGCTCTTTTAGATTCCTCGATTCATAGGCAACCAATTTTCCCTCTTGCGATAAAACTGCCCCAACTCCTTCTTTACAAGCATCGATACAAACCTCAAACTCTTTGTTAGGGTTGGATACCCTCAACACTGGGGAAGTGGTCAATAGATGTTTTAACCTTTCAAAACTATTCTGGCATTCATTGGTCCACTTAAATACTTTTCCCTTCCTCTGCAAGGAGGTAATTGGAAAATAAATCTTTGAGAATCCTTCAATGAACCATCGATAGTATCCAGCCAATCCCATAAAGGATCATATGTCTGCCACATTTTGGGGAACTTATCATTCGATAATTGTCTTAATTTTCTCTGGATCAACCACTATTCCCTCAGTGGAAATAGCATGGCCTAGATACTAAATTTCTTCCTTGAAGAAGTCACATTTGTTGAACATGCCATACAACTAATGCTTTAGTAACATCTCCCACACTATTCTTAGGTGCTCCTTGTGCTCTTCAATATTATTTGAATACATTAAAATATCATCAATGAATATCAACAAAAAACTATCCAAAAAGGGGTGAAATATACCATGCATCAGCCTCATAAATGTTGTTGGTGAATTAGGTAAACCAAATGGTAATACCACAAACTCGTAATGCTCGTATCTGGTACGGAAGGTAGTCTTGTAGATATCCTCATCTTTTATCCAAATCTAGTGGTATCCATACCTTAAGTCTATCTTTGCAAATATAGTGGCCCCCTTCACTTGATCAAATAGGTCATCAATCTGAGGTAAAGGATATTTATTTTTTACAGTAATTTTATTGAGTTGTCTATAATCCATTCACATTCACATGGTTCCATCCTTCGTTACAAACATCACTGGTGCTTTCCAAGGGGATACACTTGGTCGAATGTACCCTTTGTGCGACAACTCTTGCAATTGAATTTTTAATTCAGTTAGCTTTGAGACACTCATTCAATATGGGAACCTTGAATTGTGCGATGCTCCTCGCATTAACTTAATAGAGAAATCAATATCTCTTCTCAAAGGTAAACACGGTACATCTTTTGGAAACACGTTCATGAGGTCTTGTACTACTAGTATGTTATCCATCATAGGAGTCTTCTCCTTAGAATTAGCAAAACCCACCTGGATGGCATATATTTGACATCATTTTCTAATACATTTTTTCATTTGGGAGGTTGTAATAGGATGTATTTGTAGTGGTTTCTTGATTCCCTGAATCTTTTTACGAGTTCCATTCTACATTCTATAATATATAATCTTTTCTTTACAATCCACCAATGTCCAATTTTTCTCCAACCAATCCATGTCCACTAGTACATCATAGGATCCCAATGGAAATATATTCAGATCCACATTTAACTGTTGGTTTCCAATTTCTAAAGTACAGTTTGGAATTTTGGCACTTAATTTTATTTTTGTTCCAGCGGCTAGTTGTACCAGTCAGGGATTTTTGAATTTCTAACATTGTAATTTTCATATTTCTACTATTTTGGGGTTTACATAACTTAAACTTTCACCTAGGTCAACCAAAATAGAAATAGGCTGCGAAAGTGGCTTACCTTCCAATTCTATCATTTTTGGTTGCTAATCTACCTAAAAATCATCCAACATTGTATTAATTATGGGTATATTTTGGGCTACATTTCCCACTATAGAATCTTCTTGTAGATTAGAAACTATTTCACTTCTTCCTCGTTGTGGGAAAATTTTAAAGTAATGAGCCTCGCCACACCACCAACATTGTAAGGGTGGTTTATGGGGTTGTTCTTGTTCAGGTTTGCTGGAAGCCTCTATAGGCATTTCTTCTATAGTCCACCAAGTTATTTGGTGGTTCCTTCCAAATTTTTTTCTCACTAAATTCCTTGCAAAATTCTTAAAGTTACTAGTCCTAGTATTTTTTAAATTTGAACTGCTTTTCTGCCCTTTTCTTGGCTGCCAATTTTTTCCCAGTTCTCCTTTTTCCTTGGATTCTTGGTAACACATTATTGCTTTATGAATCACTTCGTCCATGGTCCTTGGATTCATGAATTCAATTCATTATTTTATTTGGGTTGGAAAATTGCTTAAGAACTGCTAAACCTTAGCCTTTTCATCCCTCAGATAAGGAACATATCTTAATAGGGATGTGAACTTGGCTATGTACTCATCCATCGTCATTTGACCCAACTTCAAATCATCAAATTCTCTGGAATTTTCACCAGAGAAGCATTTTGTTAGATATTTGTCTTTAAATTATTGCTAGAATGAATCCCATGTCACGTCTTGATCTTCAATGTTGTGAATGTTCTTGAATTCCTCCCACCATATGGTGGTGTTTTCTCTCAACTAATAGATAATCAGTCTGGCTTTAATATTGTTGTTGCACTCATAAAATTTAAAGTAATTTTTCATATTAATCAACCATGCTTCAACCACCTCCTCCACTTCTCCATCAAATGTAGGTGGTTTAATCTTCTAGAACTCGCCTTGTAGTTCCACTTTCTATTTCTTAATTTCTTGTTGTTCTGACACATTACCATATGGGATAGCATAACATTAATTTTGTGTGAGTTGTGATATGGTGAGCTTCCAATAATATAGTGTGGTGAATTAAAATAATGAGTGAGTCAGTAGTCGGATTTTAAATTCATAACCACAAATTTGGTATTTTCCTCAAGGAAGCACTGAAACAAGGAACCAAGGAAAGTGAATCACAAAAAATAACTTATGGGGTAAATAAATTTAAGATCCACGTCTTGTGCATGTCTTGCTAAATTATAGAAATGAGGGAGCAGAGTTTCCATTCTTGTATATTGTCCAACTCTAAGAAGAAATAAAATGGAATGGGAAGTCATGTTCGAGTGTCCAGACAAACCATGAATTAAAAGTTCAAAATGTAAGTGTACATAATGGGTTTGTGAAGACTTTGTAAGCCCATTATTGTGACTAATTTCATGACATAGTTCAATGGGAAGATGCAATGGAAGCAAGTTAAGTCACATATAGGTACACTCGAGTGGTGTGGGTACCTGTGGAAAAACACATATTGTGCAGTATGCAACAGAGGATCAAAACCATCAGAAGCCTTTGATCAAGTGAGAGAAAGGGAGTATTTTTGAATTTGTTGTGTAGAGAGAGCAATGTTGGTGCTGGGAAAAAGATCATAAGACCTCAGTTGAAGGGTATGCAATAGAGAATGTGTTACGAGAGAGCAGATAGATGAACACATGTTGTGCTGAGCAGAGTATAGGAGGTGTTTTGTGCAATACTGGAGGAGTCAGTGATTCAACAGAAGACCGAGAATAAAAGAAAATTCTGTGACATAACAAATTGTTTATTTATTTATTTTTAAATGCCTTTGTTTTCAGTTTGAATTGTATGAAATGTAGAACAATAGAAACAACATATGGTGTCTTGCATTAAAAGAGGTTGGTGCTTGCTATCCTAAGGGGGTCAGTGCCTCTAGTGCATGGGTGCTCACAAACAAACAAATGTAATTAAGTGGATTCTTAATTTACATCTTAAACAACAATGATTTGCCGGTTTTTACCCTTTGGGTTTCCATGTGAAAAATACCAATGTCAATGTGTGTGTGTGCTAATAATGAGAAAAATTGTTGAACATATGAATGCTAAATTTTACTGTTCATTAGATTTATGAATGAATTCCCTCATAAGTAACAGAGTCTAGTTGGAAGAAGTACAAATATATTCAAAGAAAAAAAAGTAATCACACAATTACTAATTCACCCGCCTCTCTGTAATTAATTATTGCAACAGATTTTTTTTTTCATAATTTCTTTATTCTTCATTATAATTTGATGATATCCTGAATGAAGATCCATCTTGGTGAAGTAAATTGCTCCATATAATTCATCCAACAATTCACAAATGATAGGAATGGGAAATGTATATTTAATAGTGAGCTTTCCTTATAATCCTGACACATACACCATGATATATCCTTCTTGTGCATTAATACTACTAGAGCATAGAAATAACTTTGAATAGGTTGAATTATACCAGCCTTTCTCATTTCTACAACCATACGTTCAATTTCACTCTTTTGGGCATAGGGATATATGTAAGGTTTTATGTTTGGAGGAATACTTCCTGGAATCAAATGAATAGATTGATCATGATCATTAATAGGTGGGAGGCCTTTGGGAGTCTCAAATACCTTGTTATTATTGTATAATACTTTTTGGAGATTTGCATAAATAGATGATTTTGATTTTTGAACCTATAGTGAGCATATTTGTGCAATTACGCCTTATTTTTCTTTCTTAAAATTTTTGGTCATGCCATTAGAGCTTATTATATTTTTTGGTTTCCCTGTGATGCCCCTTAATTAAACTTCCTTCCCTTCACAAAAAAAAAAATCAAGAAAAAATCAAGAAAAATTCTTAAAAATTAAAATTTATTGTCCCCAAATATTGTAACCATTGGACTCCTAGTACAAAATCAGTACCACCCATTGGAATGGAAATACTTTGACTATTCAATACATATTCCCCCATGGTTAGCTTGATATTATGACACTTTCCAGATAAATTTATAGTTCCTCCATTTGCAACCATCACTTGACACTCTGGTGTTGGATATAGGAAGCAATTCAATTTCTTGACTATATTACAATGAATAAAATTATGAGTAATATTTGAATCAATCAACACTGTTACCTTTTTCTTCTTGATATATTCTTTTATCTAAAGTGTTTGAGTACTTGTAATTCTTGACAATGCATTTCAAGATATGATCAGATTCATTTCTTCATCCTCAAGGGTTGGTTCCTAGTGTACATCCTTCTCTTTTGATGTTTCTTCTTCCTTTTCTTCCTCCTCTTCACAAACTTTGTAGAATAATTTCTTCTCAACACACTTATAACCTTTAGTGTATTTTATATCACAACTATAATAAATCCCTTTTTCTCATTTTTCGTCCAATTGTTGTCGCATTAACCTTCTATATTATGGAAGGCTAGGAGAAAAACACTTCCATATTTATAGTTGTGAGTGGTATACTTCCTCGTTTCCATAATTTTTCTTTCAAATTATCTCGCCATCTTAAATTCCTTCTCCAATGAATAAATTTCCAAAAGGAAAACCTCATGTTTGATGTTATCCTTCAAATCCCCTATGAAGACATCAATCATATGCTCCTCTGGAATATCAGTTACCTTTATATTCAATTTCTAGAAGTCTTCAATGTGTTCTGCCATTGAACCATTTTTTTGAGATTTATCAATTGGCTAAAGAAGGTGTTACTATTTGCATGCTCATAATGTTCTATCATTTCCTCCATAAAAATTGACCACATGACAAGTTGTTTAAGAGAACAAATCCATCAATACCATACACATTGTTTGGATTCTAAATATAATGTTTCAATTCATACCTTTTGTGTTAGTTGCACATCATGGAGATCAAAATGTTACTCCATCTACAGTATCCATGTTACCGGATCCTTTCCATCAAGCTTCCTCATATCGATATTTGGAATGTGGTGGTCCTTAAACCCAACATTGGGGTCTCTAAAATCATAATTCATATTCCTTTTGTCCTCATCATGGTTTTCATGGATTACCTTGTCACCACTAGGAAGCCTTTCTTCTAGCAACTTTTCCAAACCTTCCTTCAACCCTCTATCTCGACATTCATCATTGCTTCCATATTTTTTTTTTAAACCATCATTCAAAAATCCCATGTCCCTTTTTATACCATATATATTAAATCCCATTTCCATTTTTATACCATCTATATTAAATCTCATGTCTCTTTTTATACCATCTAAATTAACATTTATCATGTCTTCAAATTCATTTTTTGTTACTTTTTGTGAGAGAGAAATTTTTTGCACTTGGTCTCGTAAATTTGATATATTATGTTGCATTTCTTCCTCTTCTTCATGAGTCATAGAAGAGATTTCTAGTTGTTAACTAGTTGTGTCTATTTTTTTTTGTCAAGGAATTTTTGAATCAAACAATGATATCTATGTTTCACTATGCCCTTTGAATCACTTCAAATTTATTTTTCAAACAAAATTTATGCAAAATTTTAAAAAATACACCCAATTTTCTTTCTTTTGAGGAGCTCGATATTGAAATTTTTGTATATTTGTAATTTTGGTTCTCCAATATCTAAAATGTCATCCTATGGTAGCACTTTGAGTGTTATTTCTAACCCTACAAGTCAAACCAAGATTCGATACTTCAAGAAAGAGTTATGGCCAATCTCCCTCGATGTCCTGATTATAGGCCGACTCAGTAGAGCAAGCTTGTATGGAGTTCCACATGTCACTTTTTCGACCCACGGATCTAAAAATGACACCAAAAAAACTATATTCCATCCAATTTTAGTCATTTTTTATGAAATTAAAATATGATGCTTGAAGAGAAAGTTATGACGATTTTCCCTAGGTCTCCTATTTGAGGGGGAATTATGGAGCCTCAAAAAACCCTAACTTCCTTTGATTGTATCTCTAAAAATATAGCGAACCAAGATCTGAAATTCATATACAATTTTCACCAATTTTTTGGTTCCGTGTGGTTTCATTTTCAGATTCTAAAGCTTCGTAGAAAAATTATTATAGTGAAAATTCCAATATGGATTGTTTGAATAAGAAAAACCCTAAAATAGAAAGCTCTGATAAGAAATGTTATACAACCAAGTCAAAGAACAGAAGAAGAGATAGATTAAAAACTATAAAATATTCCTCCTCTAGGGGGAAACCTCCTTTACATTACATAAATGAACAATTCTTGGATGATACAAATGATAATACCTCCTTGGTATATATAGGAGTCTAAGGGGTCACAATATAGTTAGAGCCTACATAACAATAATAATGTAAGGGCACAACCATAACAATAGTGGGCATATATGTGGCACAACAATAAAAATATGGGGAATACATGGGGGAAAATAGGGATCTACACTAACAATAACAATAAGGGGAATACACTAATATTATAGGTACCTAACATGAAGAACATGCTTGAAACGATAATATTTTTTCTATAATCAAGTACAATGATAATTATGACGACCAACCATAGCTACACATTCTTCAACACTCCGTCATATCTAGGGAGGTATTCATAATCATATTCAAGATGTCATACTAGTTGGAAAGGTTCTCTAAGAAAGGATCAAGATTATATCAACATCATCAAAATATTACCAGCATCAATACCCAGTACCAAATCGCTATGGTACTTTTCATACATACTCTCCCCAGGATATATCAATCAATTAGTGTCTCATAAGTTTATAGTCATGGTGCCATATAAACCAATCATCTAGTAATGTATAACTAGAGTATTTCCTTATCCATGCATGGTAATAATAAGTTATTTAGAGCCATATGTTGGGATTCTTCTATCCAACTTGGTAGCCTCTAACCCCATTCTCCTATCTAGGTCAGTGTACCTTATTCAGGGACCACATCCCTATCGAGGTCATATTACAAGACTTTGTAGAATGGTTATTTTCATTTAGGTTAATGGTCACAATTCCAATTACAGGAAAAATTCCAGCTTCCTACCCAGGTCAATGCATTGACATAGGGATGTTAAGCCTTATAGTGGTCAAATAAATGGCTCGGGAAGATGGCCATATTTATATACAGGTCAATGTACTTGAAACATGGATATTAATCGATATATAGGTCAAAGTGCAAGATAGTAAAATATGCTCGTGAGATCATTCTCCCTATACATATCAGTGTACAAGACACAAGGTAAGAACCCTATATAGGTCATTGTACAAGACACGGGGAAAATTAATTTCCATGATGTTCATCAATATAACAGACCATTCTTCCTATATAGATCACATTGACATAGGGACTAAAAACCTACCCAGGTCAGTGTGACATAAGAAGAACAACATGATATAAGAAGATCATTGCTCTTTCTCATCCAGAGAGGCAATCTCCAAAAGTCACAACACATCTCTGAAATACACAAAAATTCCTCTAGGGAGAGGTTTTTAGTTGTTTTCTCATCAGTGGAGATATAATCAAGCTTAACTGCTCATTTTTGTACCATTTAATGAAAGTAACAATAATATGTGTCATCATGATTTGAATTTCCATGATACACTAGATTCTTATACAATTTCATAGAATATCATTGTGGTATCTAGTATCAAACTGAACAAATTAGTAAGAAAATTATAAATAAAAATTGCTTCATGAGTCACTACACATGTTTCCATACATCCTACATCGCATAACTTCATGCCACAAAATACCAATTTATGCTCATTATAATAAATCCCAAAAAAACTTTAGCTTTTCATTTCTTATTGTTGATACTTTTGGCATAGTCAAAGAATCCTAGTAACTAAATATTACCATCGATATAATACTTCAAGCAGCAGTCAACAATAAAAAAAAGGCATCTAAGCACATTATTATATATAAACCAAAGATCATGTTTGGGTTCCATCTAACTCGGCGTGCTTACTACAAATAAAAACTCATATCCAATATTGACCAAGATTGTTAATGAATAAATTAGCTACCTAAATGTTACAGAGAATAAGATTTTTTCCTCTTCCTCATGTTCGCTTATTTCCTCTTCCTCATGTTCGTTACCATGTTAGTTTTCATGGGATAACATTTCAACTATCCAAACTTTTGTAGGATTTTGATAACATCCTTACCTTTCCCAATGGAAACTAGATCAGGTTTCTACTTGATTACAATGACATAAAAGTTGGAGCCAAATTCACCGAGCCTGGTTAGATAAGCATTAAATAATTTGATGAACTAATTAATGGATTTCATAAATTTAGAAATGAAGGTTCTTCAGGTTCCTCATCATGAAAATTTCCATGGACATACAATTCATGAGATTCTTCATCCATTTCTTAATGAATTTAGGTCATGAGTTCATAGAAGGATCCTCCTGAAAAACATTCTTCAGAAATATTTTGCATATTATGGAAGTCACAGTAGACTATGTAGTTTTAATTTTGTTGATTATGCCTAGTCCCTTTGAGTCCAATGCTCATCAATCATAAGTATTCTTTCCATATTGTTCTTCCATTGATTTCCAAGTCTAAGGAAATCCTTATTATGCGCTTTCAATTATCATTGAAGGGTCAAGGAAGAAAAAATAAAGATAAGAAATACATTCAAAGACAAGATATAAAAATGAAACAATAGTAGAAATAATCAACAAGGTACTTATCTCTTGAGAGTGTATCAAATCCCTCTTGAGAGTGTATCAGCTCCCTCTTGATATTGGTATTATTTCATCCAATCATCATCAAGGAATTATAGTTTCTTATTTCAATGGTACCATTCCATCCTATATTTTCTCCAACAATTGAATGGTTGAGAAATTGGAGAGCTTGACTCCTTGATCTCTTTCAAATTAATATGCTCTTATGCATTCAGATATTAGAACCCTTTCCACAACAGTTGAACAAGGTTGTCCATGAACGTTTGATCAAATGTCCTCATGACTTTTTACTCTTCATTGAAGGTGAAACATATCAAGTTGTTTCAATTTATGTCATAGTACATGGTTGTGGTTCCTTCTTCTTGGCATCAATTTACATAACCTACAAGTCATATCTATCACTAGCATCAAACAAATGAACTTTTTTCTTGATATCAATCCACCTATATCCTGGCTCTATCTATTTCCACATGCTAGCAATAGCATAGATGATAGAAAATTCCACGCATGTAGTAGAATTATGTGGTTCCAAGTTGATAATATATATTTTTTTCCATCTTCTGAACTTTGTATAGTTATGGATTCAACAAAAACCAATAAATATTTACCAAACAAAAAAACTAGGTAAAAATGGAATTGCATTGATCAACTTCTCTACCTCATCCAATTTACCAGTACCATGCAAGAATAATATTACATTCTTGGAGATATGTCATATTTTTAACTCAGGAGATCAAGGTACCTTGAGTCATCGTCAAGATTACCTACATGATTACATGTAGATAACAGTTCAATAACTATGATATCATCGAGCTCTGTGTCTTCCTCTTTCATTTTTTCATAGCATGCAACTGAATCGATGTTGTGTCCATGTTGAGTGTATCCTTGTTTGAAGACTAACAAATATCCAAGCTTAACTAGTAATACTCTAAAAGAGAAAAAAATCAAATTTGTCACCACTGGACTAGAATTAATGCCACAGAGATTAGATTTGATACCATATCGATCATATCTACCACGACCAAGTTCGTATCTCCCCTCACGGATCTCATATCTATCATAATGCTTGGATCTATGTCACATAATTTGAATCTACTATAAGGCTAGGATATTTCAACATAGAACATAGAATAATGTCATGAAACTTGATTTTGATACCACATAGCTAGGATTTTCTACCAAATAACTAAAATATATGTAATAAATTTTAGATCTCACATCACAAATTTTGGATTAGCCAACAAATAACTCGATATATGTCACAAATTTTAGATTTTTCACCAAAAATCTTGGATCTACCAACAAGGAACTCATATTTGTTGTTATAGAATTCAGATATAAGATAAATATAATAGTTACTTCTATAATCATTAATTATCTTTTAAATTTGTTGCAAAATACATATAGATGTTATAGAGTTCAAATTAAACTTTCAATTAACTCATAAATATATATTAGGCTTTGAGTAGGTGCTCAAATAAATACCACAGAGAAAATAATTTGATGTAGAATTCAATGAGAATAGAGAGAAGATTTTTTTTTTTTTGGTAGTTTAGACTAATCCTAATCTTTCCATTTTTTTCTCCTCACATCCCACCCACAAGTTTTGTACTGGTGACCTTGCAGTCAGAGTGTCTTAACGGTGCACCCCATCACTGACATCTCTACACCTCGGGGGCTAGAATAGAGAGAAGATATTTCTCCTTCACAGTCAAATGAATATACTTGAGAGGTGAATTACCTTTTATGTATGGAGACATATTCTAATACATGATTCCTTTAACCAAGTACTAGACAATAAGAATAAATACATCACCACATTCTTCTCAAGATATTTGCGAATATTGTAATACGCGATTCAAGTAGATACATACTTGTATAAATTGATGGAGATACATTTCAAATTTTCATAACTTCATATAGTAGACCTATGGGAATCGAATGCTTAATATTTTAGGTTTTCTCAAGGACTTTATAGGATCTTGCTTCAAGAGTATCTCCAAAGAGGTGATCCACAACATTTTTCATTTACTCTTGCTCTGATACCATGTTGAAAAACCAAGTGAAAGAGAATTTATGAACTAATGGGAACTACTTGTGAATGTATTAGGTATTATTTTCAATTTAATTCACTTCATCAAGTACTTTCACTTTATAAATTAAATGAATAAGGATATACCATAGTGCACAATAACAAGAGATGCCAAAATTAGGTCAAAGACAGGGGGAAAAACCCACAAGAGGGAAAACCAAATCAAATATTTCTTAGAGAGATCCTTCAATGATACATCAAGACAAAGATTATACTGACCCAAGAAGGCTTCCACAAGTGCTAATTATCCACAATTGAATGCCCAACAAGGATCACTAAGAAGAGGTTGATCCTCTCATCATATCACATAAGGTCAAATTAGAACTCAGATTTAGGTTCATATCTCAGACCTAGACTTTAGATCACTATAATAATAAGCATTTCTTGGACACCAAACTTCATATCACAATGGTAATAAACATATCTTGAATGCTAGACTTGAGATATCAATGATAATAAGTAGATCTCGAATACCAAACTTTAGATCTTGATGACAATAAGAAGATCTTGAATACCATACTTCAAATCTCAATGATAATAAGAAAAAATTTAATACCAGACTTCAAATATCAATGATAATAATAATATCTTGAATATCAAACTATGTGGTGATAAGAAGATGATTTTGAATACTAGACCTCAAATCTCAATGGGAAAAAGTAGATCTGAAACCTATAGCTTCATATCATAAGTATAATTAGTAGAAATTGAACCTCTGAATTCATATCATAAGTATGATTATTTTATCTCTAATCACTTATTTCATATCATAAATGTAATGCACAGACCTACGGATTTTAGATCACTTCACATAAGAGACTCGATGAGTAAAGTACATGTGTTATAATAGCATACAAAGGAGAGTGAACTAAAATTTCTATTTAGCCATAGTGTGATCCAAATGAGTGATTTTCTAGGCAATCCAACTATTCATCATGTGATTTGAATGAGAGAGTTTCAAGGAAATCCAACTAGCCATCATGTGATCCGACTTAGCACTTGTGGAGCCATTTGAAAATATAAATAAAACAATAATTTTCTTCTTTCCAAAAATACATTTTGACAATTATAAATTTTTTTTCGTGCTCGCTCTGCAACTCTTGGGCTCGGCTCTGCCCTGCTGTTGTTCTGGGCGCGGAGTGGTCCCTCTGGTGTGCGAGGCGCCCTGGACCCGTGTGGTTTCGGCCCACGTTTGAGATTTTGCCCCTGCGTATTGATATCTCTGGAAGTCGATCTGCGTTTGTGTATGGGGTTGCTTTGATCCCCGGCGCTCATACCCCGGCCATGACGAAAGAAAGCGATTCCCTCCAGCCTTTTGACCTCGATGCATTCCGAACTCTTATTGCTCCAGCAGAAAAGAGGCCGACCTCGGTCTCACAACAAAAGTTTGTTAAAAAGTTGGACAACATCCCCACGATGTCTCTTCCGGTGGACGATGCTTGCAGATCAGCGCTAAACCTAGCCGAGAGAGGCCTCATCGGCCAGTTTACAGGGCTATGGCCATCCCCGAAAGCAATAGATGACTGGGTCAAATGAAAATGGACACCTCTGGTCAAGGAAGGAATAAAAAGCCATTTTGTAGGCAAGGGGTTCTTTGTCTTCGTGTTTGACAGTGTGGAAGACCAAAGCTTGATCTTCAGAAACGGGCCATATTTCATGGGCCCCCAAGGGTTATATTTGAATAAATGGTCTCCATATTTCGACCCTGCACAAGATGTGCCCACAGCCATTCCTGTATGGGTGCGTCTCCCGCACCTCCCTCTCCACTGCTGGAGTCAGAGCTCATTGCAATCCATCGGCAATGCCCTTGGCAGGTATATTGATCAGGCCCCGAGGAAGGATCAGTTCTCCTGCGCTCGCATCTGCGTAGAAGTTGATTTGGAGGTTGGACTCCCCGAAGCCATCAAACTCTCGGTGGCAGACTGGACGCATATTCAAGAGCTCGATTACGAACAACTGCCCTTTAAATGCTGACACTGCCATGAATATGGGCATTTTGCTAGATACTGTAAAAAAAAATGAGGAAATAGCAGAGAAAGAGAAAGGCAAACAGTGGAAGCAAGCAAAGAGAACAACAAGCAGTAGACAGAACAACAAAAACAAAGTAAAAGAGACTGGGACCAAAACAGGGCAAGAAGACGCAAGTAATCAAAACAATGGAAGTAGGGAAGCCAACAACATTGCAGGAGATAAAAACCCCTTCGAATCTCTTACACCACTGTCAGATCCTCCAGAGGTCGAGCAGGAATATCTACCACAGCTCAACAATGCAGATAATCAAGAGCCAGGTAATATTCCAAACCCGATCCCTAGCAACACTTCTTCTCCTTCATATGCTGACATTATTAAACAAAAGAAGAAGAACCTAGAAAACACGAGATCATCTGATGATGAAACCTTTGAAAGGCCATCAAAAAAAGTGGGAAGAAGAACAAACAAGGAAACCAGGGAAGAAGAATCAGAACGGCAGAAAACCCTAGGCAGTCAAACTACCATTGAAATGACCCTCGGGAGAAATACAAGACCAAGGGTGTCCAAGGGAGGAGGTCGCACCCCATCAAGTGGTAAATGATGCAGCTGGTCTCTTGGAATTGTAGGGGTCTGGGTAATCCCAATAAGGCAGAGGCTATCAAAGACTTACTAAAGCTGGAAACCGTGGACATTCTTATGCTCCAAAAGACCAAAATAGAAGGGGAAACCCTTCTAAATACTAGCATTATGAAATGGAAATATGATACAGGAAAGGCTGTCAGTGCAAGGGGCTCGGCCGGAGGTATAGGCACATTTTGGTCAAAAAACTCCTTCTCTTTAGAACGATTCTCCGAGACCCAACATTGGATCTATACAGAACTGTGCCACACTGCAAGAAACCTCACCCTTGCTCTGTTTAACATGTACGTCCCCGTCCATTATGAAGAAAAGAGAGAGTGCTGAAGGTCACTCTTGGATTATATAGAGCATATTAATCCTTCAAATATAGTCATAGGTGGTGATTTGAATATAATCCTAGACCCCAAAGAAAAAAGAGGAGGGATTTACTCTAGGGATCCTTTCATCAACACAGTGGAAAATCTGATTTTGCAGTGGGATTTAATTGACTTCAAACCAGTGAGGGAGCTCCAACCCCCTGATCTCATTTACCAGCCTCTCCTGGAAGGGAGCTACTACCCCCTCCTCCTGGACCGCAAAATCTCCTGGGGAAGCTACTACTACTGTCTCGTTACCGGCTACGCGCACCAGAAGGAGCTACGACCCCTCGCTGCCAGGCTTCGACCCTCGGCACTGCTGCCAGACCCGTTTCATCAATTTCCTCTTTAGATCCATCGACTTCCTGGCCTTTGTGTAGGCCACTTTTCATCAGATTTTCAGACTGGACCCACTCCACACATTTAATCTCAACATTCATCAAACTGAAACTTATAACCCCATCAATTAATTCATTGAATCATCAACCAATCAACCAACAACTTGATCTTTAATCAACAACATAATCAACATTCAAACAACCCAGATCTGTATGAATACATCATTGATAGATAACAGTAAAAAAGTAGAACAGATCAGACATTTCATTCCACACACTTCAGCAAAACCGTAGATTTCATACGCGTTTTTACTTCACTGAACCTGTGTATATACGCGCTTTCCTATAGACAAACCTGCGTATACTTCTGCACATATTTCAGAACTGATCTCATATTCCATACACACTTTTGCTGAAGCCAACCCGCGTATATACGCGCTTTCTCTGCCATGAACCTGCGTATAGATCTTCAAACTTTGTAGGGATGTGCAACTCTTTAGAATAGATAATAGCTCAGATCTTACCCTTCACTACAGAAAATATTCGCCTCATCTCAGATCTAAAGATTCCATAAATAGATCTAGAAAATACATAGTCATTTCAGATCTAGAAATCCCTCTTCATCATTTTCTTCATAGGTGCATTATTAATTCAGATCCATCAATAAGTTGTTACCCATTCCATGTAGATATACTTCAGAGTGAAGTATTCATTAAAACCCAGACCTATGCATGCCTTTGCACTATGATCTTCTTCTCCTTATATAGATTTGGCCTTTACCAATACCATGAGTCAAAACCACTCAACTGCTGATGGTATTCCTGGACGAGATCAAATAAATAATCCAGCACTTAATACTTTGGGCCAATACCATGGTAATGCCCCTTAGTTTTTTAAATTTAGAGTGCAAATAGGCATACACAACTTGGCACGTACTTTTCCACGTACATATGCTACTTCTCCTTTACAAACCCGCGTATGCTTTGTGACATACCTTTTTCATCATTATTCTGGCATTTTATTTCTTCCTTACATTTGAACTGCTCATCAGATTTACATCATTAACAAATAGGTTTCCATCAAGGACAACTTCGTCAAGTAGGTTTCCATCAACTTTATCAAGTAGGTTGCCATCAAGGACAACACTCTGCATCATATTTCAAACAATCTCCCCTTTTGGACTTGATGGCAACCATGATGGTGTTTGATCACCACAATAGATAGATACATTGATTATAACCATTATTCAAACACCATGATACTCTCCCCCTTTGACATCAAGGGAAAAGGGTGGATCAAAACCAAAATAAGGTTTTTCTTCTCTTGTAGACAGAAGAGATCTATAGATCTGATGTGTACTGAAGTTACCATGCTCCCCTTGAGTTCATGTTGAATCTTCAAACATATTTTTCAATGAAGTACATGACTCTATGACCTTTCCTATCACCAAGGACTCATACTTACATCAATGATCCAACTGAGTGGATTTATATATGTGACTCAAGTACCCAACCAAGTGGGTTTACAAATTTGAAGAAGTCCTTACATGACTGAATATAAAAATTTACATCATAGGTCTCATCATAACCTTCTCATCAAATTAAAAATAAGACTTTTTATAACCAATACCAGAAAGACCTCAAGAGAGATCATATTTTAGAACCATCACAATGCCAACAATGCATTACTCTCAGCAAGGCTAATGCTCCCCCTGAAACTGTGCTCCTGTCCATCTCACTGTTTTCCTTAACAGAAAAGAATACGCTTCTGTCTCTATTAGAACTTGCGTGTATACGCAACTTTAGTTCATGAAACCCACGTATGGAAAGTGAAATACAGAAAATTTTCACAACTTCATCTCCCCCTAAATTTGTACCACCTGTACCTGTCTTTTCTTGTCACATCAGATGCACTGTTAGAAATAAACATAACCAAAATTACCAAACCAACCATGAGAATCATCATACATTGCTCCCCCTGTGATGATACATTAATTATTCCTATAATGTATCTGACATCATCCCTACAATCATTATGAGAAGTAAGCTTTAGAAGCGGATGACTGCAGTAGGGTCAATATTCCCTACGTTTTTTACCAGTCCTCCTTTTTGCATCTTTGCTTGAAATTGTGCTGGAAATTATCCAATTTCTTAGATCTATTCATCCTACATTCTTTTTCTACATGTCCATACTTGTTACAAGCATAACATCTTACGTGACCAGAAAAGTAAGCATAGGGATCATAATGTGTTTTTCTATTCTTTCTTCTAATGCAATCAGCTGCTCTATGACCATACTTGCTGCATGAAAAACAATATCCCTTAAAGAAACATGAGTAACTTTCTGTGTAGAATCTATTTGTTTGTGACTGAAACAATATTATTCTACAATTGGCCGCAACGTGCCCATAATTATGACATTTAAAGCATTCAACATTATTGATAAAAGGAGGGAATGATTTCTTTTGAGAGTTCAAGATTGTCGGTTGACCTTTTGTTTCTTTCAACACTTCAGGTTTTGCATTGATATCCTTTGAAACTTTGGCACTTTCTTGTGAGCTAGATTCTCCTTTAACAGTTTCATGAAAACCAAGACCAAATTTAACAGAAGGAGACCTTTGACTACTAATAATATTGTCCAGAATATTAGTACTATCTTGAAACCTTAAGAGTTTATCTTTTTCTTCTAATTTACCTTTTAAAATGTTTACTCAACCTCCAATCTTTGGCATTTCTTCTTCAAACTTTCTTTGACCCTTCTTCCTTCTTCTACTTGATCATTCAATTTTAAAATCTCTTCTTTCAACCCATTTTCTTGTTCTTCAAATGTTTGTAGAAGTTCTTCATTCTTCTTATTTGATTTTTCCAGATCTTCTTTTAGAGAGATGATTTCTGCTTCAAGTCATTCGCTGTGACTGGTTACTTCATCGTACAACCTTTGATACTTGTTTATCTGTCCATTCATTCTAGAGATTATATCTTTGTAGATAGATTCTCTTTCTTTAAATAATCTTTGTTGATTTTCAACTTTAATCTTGAGAACTTCTTCTAGATCCACCACATTACTTTCATTATATTCATCAATGCATGCACAAGAAAGTGAAGAACAACAATCAATACCTGTTTCATCTTCTTCATTTTCTGTTGTACATGTTTTCTGAGATATTTTCTTCCCTTGAGTAGCCTTCTTCTTTTGCTTCCTTGCCATGAGCACTTGCAGATCTTGGTCAGAATCTTCTTCATCCTCATTTGACACTTCATCATTATCTTCATTTACATAATAACTCTTTCCCTTTTCAAATTGTTTCCCTTTATCATGATTTTCTTCATAAGGACATTTAGCAGCATAATGACCAACTCTTCCACAAGAAAAACACTTGAAGGGAAGCTTACCTCTAAATCTTCCAGTACCTGGTTGGAGTCTTCTCACAAAATTTGCTTCTTCTTCTTCTGATATATAAATTGATTCCTTGACAACTTCCTTTTCTTTTCCTTTTGCACATGCCTTAAAAGCAGCTTCTTTGATTTGAGAGGGACCTCCTTGTCTCATTTCATAAGCAGTCAGAATACCATGTAGTTGAACAATAGTAAGAGTTTGCAGATCTTGCCTTTCTTCAATAGCTGATACTTTTGACTCAAATTTTAAAGTCAAAGATCTTAAGACTTTTTCCACCAGAGTAGTATCGGTTATGGTTTCACCCAAATTTCTCATACGATTTACAATATCATCTAGATGTAAAAAGAAACTGGCAATACTTTCATCACTATGCATCCTTAAATTTTCATATTCAATTCCGAGAGTTTGGAGTTTTGCACTTTTTACCTTTGTATCTCCTTCATAGCTTAGAATGATTTTGTCCCATACTTTGTCGAATTTAATGGATCCATCCCTAAATTCGATTCGACATGTTGGAAAGCTTTACATTGACTCGTTTGGTATTGATTTCATTTCTTCCTTCGCCGCACCGCAGAGGAATACCAATGGACACTATAAATTTCTTCCACGACGTCTTGATTTCCGCACCAAGACTTTGAATATGTTTTGTTCGTATCTTCCGTAATATCGACACTTCATTGAATAGAGGTGGCCTTAGAGACAATACTCCATGACTTCCCATCGCGCACGATCTCCTTCTGCTGCATCAAGCTTCGCAGTAAGGACCTCCTCTGATACCAATTTATCAAAAAATACCGAGAGGGGGGGGGGAATCGTATTTTTTAGATCTTACTTAAAAAATTTTGTTTTTTCCTTTTCTAAAAACCATACGTGACTTTAATGAACCCAACTCGCATATACACGCGGATATCCTTAAGAAAACTTGTGTATTACCAGAGATCTTATTATGCAAATAATTCTTTACTTAGATCATTGCATCATTCATTCATTAGATGTTTAGTAAGCAGTAAACATGTGCAGTAAGAAAATAATAAATCATCACACATAAGCAACACACATGAACACCAGGATTTAAGGTGGAAACCCAATTTCAGAGATAATTTTAGGGGCGAATTTTAGCCCAAAGGCGAAATTTAAGGGGTTTTAGATTTTAGAGGGGCGAATTTTTTATATAGAACCTATTTTGTATAGTTTTGTATAAATAGCCCCAAAATTATTTTAAAAATAAATAATTATTGTGGTTTAGCCATGAAAAATAAAAGGCGGATGAACCTGAAATGTTGCATTTGCCTTCCATTCACCGATCTGTGATTTTATGGGGTTGTATTCGCCCCCGATTTACTAACTTGCAAGGTTTTGGATCTGCATTCGCCCTTTGATGATGCTGGGGTTGCGTACGCCTGCAGCCTGCCGCCTCAGATTTACGATTTAGACCGGGCAGCGGTGTTGGAGAGGGTTCAACAAAGGTCTGTTGCATTCGTTGGTGGAGATTCCTCTACATCGTTGGAAGGAGAGGGGACTTGGTCTGCTGACTACCTACAGCTTGCAAGTTACCACTTTGCTCATCTACCTTACATTCTCCTGCAAGTTCTGAAATCCTGGTTTCACCTACATTTTTATTGGCACGAGTAGATCTTCTCGTTGATTCCGAATTAATATACACCAGATTTTTAGCAGAAAGGGTACCTTCAGCTTGCAAGTTACCACATTGCTCATATGCCTTGCATTCTCTTGAAAGTTTGAAACCCTAGTTTCACTTCCATTTTTCTTGGCACGAGTAGATCCTGTAGCTGATTTCTCCTGTAGCTGAAAATTCCTAGGTAGATTCCAGAGCATGCATGGTACATACAACCAGTTTTCTCAGTACACATTGGAGGCATATTACCCTTTGGTGTAGTTTTCATTGAAGTATTCTTCATCTTAACATCTATTTGGATGCATCTATTTTATTACATTTTTGGGTTTCTGGTCATTGTCTTATTTATCCTAATTGTTACTTGTGCAGAGATCACTATTGTCCTCTGCTACTTTCATTTGTGTAGTGAGGAGTCAGGACTACCACTGGTGGTGGAGAGCTTATCTAACTTCAGGCTCATCTGCACTTTACCTATTCCTGTATCATTGTATGCTACATTCCACTTCTTCACCAAGATGGATATTACGAACCTTGTCTTTGGCATTCTGTACTTCGGCTACATGACAATTATCTCATATGCTTTCTTTGTATTGATGGGTATAGTTGATTTATACACATGCTTCTGGTTTGTACAGACCATTTATGATTTTGTGAATATTGACTGAAGTTACATGCTGTAGCCAAATTTTCCTCAAGGTTCAAATTTGCATGCTCAAGGTTCAAATTTGCATTTGAGCAGAATCAGGTGGTAGAATGCTAGATGTGTGTTCTTTGAACTAGTGTTCAGGAAAATAGAGTAGGAATTTTGTTGGGCTAGCAAGAGGAGATATCTGAGTGGATATCATGAATATCACGTATTAGCTGGGTATCATGAGTTCATCATGTCAGATATGCATATCGAGGTATTTGCAAACCTATAAAGATGAACAACCAATGAAATTTGAAAAACTATGAGATTGATAAATTGAAGGCATGGAGCTATTTTGATGGAGTTTGTCAAGGTATTCCTGGAAAATATGGAGGAGGAGGCAATATAATTATTGGAGACAACCATGTTGTTGCTTTAAAGGCAGTAGTCGAGGTTGATACTAATAACAGAGTAGAGATATTTGCACTTTGTTGATGCTAATAATTGTTATTGAAAGAGGTATAAACTTTCTTCGGATAAAGGATGATTCCAAGTGAATTGTAGAATGGGAAAATGGTGATTACAGGGTTGCTTCTAGGGCTATGAGTAGATGTATTCAGGAGCTCAAAATGAAGGGCATAAGATTTGATGTGTCCAGAGAGCCTCAGACTACTAAGAAGATGAAAAGCTCCAGTGTGGAAGACCAAATTCATCCCTCTTAGATGGTGCTTGCAGTTCTTACTTCCATTCTGGCCAGAAGTCACCTCGAACCATGCTCTACTCATGCAGTGCATTCCCTGTGCTAGCTAGGGCATTACAATGCTCCAATAAGTACTTTCATGGCACCTTTCACCTCCAACATCAGGCATCTGTTTGTGTTATTCTCAATATCGTTGCAACCACACCACGGATACGAGATGATGAAACAACATGGTTACGATATTTGGGGTAATTTCTAGGTTGCTAGGCACTTGTGATGATTTCCAAGGCTAAGAAAAAAAAAGATGCAACTAGAGGATTATTCACTAGCAAATCTACTAATAGATCTTGCATATGGTGAACTTCGACCTTCGGCCTCCAAAATTACCAGATAATGAAATGGATAATCCAACTCCAAATCATCCTCTTGTATCTTAATGCCAGTTGGTTGTTTCTTGATCTTATGGGTATTTTGGGCCTCTTGGTCTTTCTATTTTTGGGTCCTCTGTAAGTTTTGACATTTTGTAATCAGTTTTTATGTTTATCTTCTGGTTAAAAAATCTGATAGGAGTGAGGCTACAAGAACAGTAAAATCTAGACAGTGATGTTGTAATCTTTGCATGAAAGGCAACCATGTTGTTGCTTTAAAGGCAGTAGTCGAGGTTGATACTAATAACAGAGTAGAGATATTTGCACTTTGTTGATGCTAATAATTGTTATTGAAAGAGGTATAAACTTTCTTCGGATAAAGGATGATTCAAATGAATTGTAGAATGTGGGAAAATGGTAATTACGGGGTTGCTTCTAGGGCTATGAGTAGATGTATTCAGGAGCTCAAAATGAAGGGCATAAGATTTGATGTGTCCAGAGAGCCTCAGACTACTAAGAAGATGAAAAGCTCCGGTGTGGAAGACCAAATTCATCCCTCTTAGATGGTGCTTGCAGTTCTTCCTTCCATTTACACTGGCAATCACCTCAGGCTTCATACTCTACTCACGCAAGTCCATTTCCTATTGCTAGCTAGGCATTACAATGCTCCAATAAGTACTTTCATGGCCTGCTCTGTTTCCAACACATCACTGGGCATCTGTTTGTGCTATTCTCAATATCAGATTCAGAACACACCACAGATCTGAGTTCATGAAACAACATGAATTTACGATAATTGGGGTAGTTTCTAGGTTTCTAGGCACTTCTGATGATTTCAAAGGCTAAGAAAAAAAAGATGCAACTAGAGGATTATTCACTAGCAAATCTACTAATGAATCTTGCATATGGTGAACTTCGGCCTCCAAAATTACCAGATAATGAAATGGATAATCCAACTCCAAATCATCCTCTTGTATCTTAATGCCAGTTTGTTGTTTCTTGATCTTAAGGGTATTTTGGGCCTCTTGGTCTTTCTATTTTTGGGTCCTCTGTAAGTTTTGACATTTTGTAATCAGTTTTTATGTTTATCTTCTGGTTAAAAAATCTGATAGGAGTGAGGCTACAAGAACGATGGAAATCTAGACGGTTATGTTGTAATCTTTGCATGAAAGACAACCATGTTGTTGCTTTAAAGGCGTGGTCGAGTTGATAACAATAACGGAGTAGAGATATTTGCACTTTGTTGATGCTAATAATTGTTATTGAAAGAGGTATAAACTTTCTTCGGATAAAGGATGATTCCAAGTGAATTGTAGAATGGTAAAATGGTAATTACAGGGTTGCTTCTAGGGCTATGAGTAGATGTATTCAGGAGCTCAAAATGAAGGGCATAAGATTTGATGTGTCCAGAGAGCCTCAGAGTACTAAGAAGATGAAAAGCTCCAGTGTGGAAGACCAAATTCATCCCTCTTAGATGGTGCTTGCAGTTCTTCCTTCTATTTACACTGGCAATCACCTCAGGCTTCATACTCTACTCATGCAAGTCCATTTCCTATTGCTAGCTAGGCATTACAATGCTCCAATAAGTACTTTCATGTCCTGCTCTGTTTCCAACACATCACTGGGCATCTGTTTGTGCTATTCTCAATATCAGATTCAGAACACACCACAGATCTGAGTTCATGAAACAACATGAATTTACGATAACTGGGGTAGT
This sequence comes from Pinus albicaulis, assembly GCA_034641835.2. Classification (NCBI taxonomy): domain Eukaryota; kingdom Viridiplantae; phylum Streptophyta; class Pinopsida; order Pinales; family Pinaceae; genus Pinus; species Pinus albicaulis. Next base: position 919,022,498 of record CM076570.1, read on the forward strand.
TTCTAGGTTGCTAGGCACTTGTGATGATTTCAAAGGCTAAGAAAAAAAAGATGCAACTAGAGGATTATTCACTAGCAAATCTACTAATGAATCTTGCATATGGTGAACTTCGGCCTCCAAAATTACCAGATAATGAAATGGATAATCCAACTCCAAATCATCCTCTTGTATCTTAATGCCAGTTGGTTGTTTCTTGATCTTAAGGGTATTTTGGGCCTCTTGGTCTTTCTATTTTTGGGTCCTCTGTAAGTTTTGACATTTTGTAATCAGTTTTTATGTTTATCTTCTGGTTAAAAAATATGATAGGAGTGAGGCTACAAGAACAGTAAAATCTAGACAGTTATGTTGTAATCTTTGCATGAAAGGCAACCATGTTGTTGCTTTAAAGGCAGTAGTCGAGGTTGATACTAATAACAGAGTAGAGATATTTGCACTTTGTTGATGCTAATAATTGTTATTGAAAGAGGTATAAACTTTCTTCGGATAAAGGATGATTCCAGGTGAATTGTAGAATGGGAAAATGGTAATTACAGGGTTGCTTCTAGGGCTATGAGTAGATTTATTCAGGAGCTCAAAATGAAGGGCATAAGATTTGATGTGTCCAGAGAGCCTCAGACTACTAAGAAGATGAAAAGCTCCAGTGTGGAAGACCAAATTCATCCCTCTTAGATGGTGCTTGCAGTTCTTCCTTCCATTTACACTGGCAATCACCTCAGGCTTCTTACTCTACTCATGCAAGTCCATTTCCTATTGCTAGCTAGGCATTACAATGCTCCAATAAGTACTTTCATGGCCTGCTCTGTTTCCAACACATCACTGGGCATCTGTTTGTGCTATTCTCAATATCAGATTCAGAACACACCACAGATCTGAATTCATGAAACAACATGAATTTACGATAACTGGGGTAGTTTCTAGGTTGCTAGGCACTTGTGATGATTTCAAAGGCTAAGAAAAAAAAGATGCAACTAGAGGATTATTCACTAGCAAATCTACTAATGAATCTTGCATATGGAGTAGTTGTTGTTTGTTTACAATGGATGTAACCACTTCCATTGCATTGACTTAGTCCTATATCCCTACTTAAAATAATGCCAACACCCCCTTTCCTCTGTGGTCATAAATACAACAAACAAATTGCAGTTAATATATATTTACTTTTCCAATCTTTGCAAGTGTTCAACAACAAAGTTATATGTAACTAGTTCACTGGGAAGCTCTGTAATATAATAGCTCTAAATAGGTCTGCACTAGGCAATTGTTGATGCATATTAGTGCCAACCTGTACCAGAATATTCTAATATGATACTCAGTCCACAGATCTGAAAGGACATGTGACAATCTGTAAGAACGAGCTGTGTGCTAACACTGCATTCCGTCTAAGATCAAACCTTCAATAACACTTGATTTTGTCATCATCGTGACGTAATAAATGTTGGTACACCCAAGGACCCTCCTTCCTACTGAATATGATAGCATGATTATGAGAGAAAGCTTGGATTTCCCTTTGAACCAATAAGATAGGCTACAAAAGATGAGTGGCATTGTCTTGCCAAGGCCATTTTAACCGTAAAAAGCAAAATGTTGTAGTTAATACCTTTTTTCCTAGGAAAACATCACATTGGATCCTGCAGGAGCTTCTCATGTGTGATGACATATCAATAAAACTGTAATCCTGAGGTCATGCATATTTATCATCAAAGGCTTCCTTCCATAGGACTCCCCTTGTATTCCAGATTCTAGAATATATATTCCAATCCATGTGCAAACTGTTAGATAGGATATGGCTTTAACTTGGGGGAAAGTGCTCCATAAAGGAGTTTTTGAGAACCCTCAAATATGAACATATCAACATAGATTTGTTAAGGCAAAATCAATGATCCAATGAATCCACTTGATCATCTCAAGATTGCAGTGTCCCTTTCCCGTGTTTAGTCATCATGAAAAAAAGTGACATGTTAAAATAAGAGTACGTACAAGCCACAAGTGTTGTTTCTGGTGGATTAGTGTCCTCATTCCCTTCCTTTGATACCATGGGATCATGAATTCTCAACATTCTAGGCAAAAATCGACCTATAAGTCCTTGATCACAGCAAAAATAGCATATTATGGGAGAGAAACCTTCCTTATCACTGATAACTTCATTAAATCCACCCTCTAAAGCTCTCTTTGGTTCATGAAAAATATATTTTCATTCTAGCAGAGGAAAGGTTGTCTCCAGGGCCAAGAACACTCCTGTTTGTATCATGGTTTGGGCTCGAAGAATGATGCTCTTTCTGATAAGGAAAACCTTATCATGACGTCCCTGGTGTTGATTTTGAATCAAACCTTTATTCAAACTTACAGAATCTGATTCACAGAGCAACCCTTCAGAAGGTTGATTTGAGGATCCTTTTACTAGTCTTGAAATCTTGTTTCTAACACACTTAACCTCAGCCCTCTACACAAACTCCTTTCCTGGGTCCTCATTAGATGGTATGCATGAAGACTTTAAGTTAAATCCCTCCAAATGTACGGCTATAAAAGTGTAATTATTTTTCTCAATTTCTGAGTCCAAAACAGCAATACTTTCATCAATATCATGAGCATGGTTTGGTGTCATGAGGTCTGCATTTTACAATAGGAAATGATGTCTTTCAGCCCCATTCATGAGCACCATTCCTTTCATATTCCTTTGATGAAGATTAGGTTCCTTTGAGATTGAGTCTTAATTTCTTCTTAGGTTGTTGAGAGAGGAATCTGAGAGGAAGTCTCAACTACTACAACCTATTCAATTTCACCAAATTTAATTTTTTTCTAACTTCTACCCATTATGTGGTTGTTTATATCCTACAGCCAAGCTAAGAATCCATGAATTATGGTAATGTGAAAACAACTTCTAGGTGGATGGGAGAAGATAATGGGGAGTTGGCATCTGAAGGTTTAGACTTTCAAGACTAGGCATGAATACTTAGATGTAGATGCAACAAATATTTGAATCTTGTGTAACAGGAATCAGCCTAGATGTGTAAAATGTAATGGTTGAAGCAGAATTTAAAGAAATAAGTGTTAACCCTTCAAACCAACCTTCGAAATTTCAACCACTAAAACCTGTTTAGTTTCAACAACTTTAATTTGTGCTATAAGCCTATAACGACTATTAGAAGTCAAAATTTTCAGCACCAAGGGAATCCACAGCATATTATTCAATGTTAAGCACAGAACTTGCTGCAACAACAACCACAACAACATATCTTACACCATGTTCAAAATAAGTAATGGAAACAATCACAGAATAATCTTCTCCCATATAATCTCTTGGCTACCAGAGAAAAAGAAGAAAATAAAAGCATTATCTTTAGTTCTTGCTTCCTACATTATGCAAAATTGTATTGAAATGTGAAGGTTGCAATGCTCTCAGCATATGTAAAGGCCATAAACAAGTGTTGGAACACCTTTTGCAATTACTAGAAGGTGTTTTCCAAGTAATTGTTGATACAATTTAACTGACATGTATCATAAAAAAATTGTTGAAGAGTGATGAGATGAAAATTCAAGTGACAGCAATTAATTTCTTCTAGTTTTGCTAGCATTGGAAACTTGGCCAACCAATTACTACTGCATTTCCATTGATTTAGACAAACTGGTTTCTCTTGCACTAATTGGAGCCTTTGTCAACAAAGTGGAAATTTTAACAATGAAAGTAATCAATTCATAGTGGTTCTTGGTCCAAGTGATAAGGATATGTTGCCTTAATAGTGTCCTACCACAACAATAAAAATATGGACAGATTATCATACCTATCTAAATAACTGGTTTCCTAGCTTATCCATCAATCATTACAACTGCACTGGGGAACAACAATTCAAGGAGAGGGAACTATTAAGTACAAAAAAATAACTATATTCCAACAAGCATATACTAAGTCACTAACTACCATTTAATAATTCCTACATCTTTTCACAAGAACAAAATGTTAATAACATTATCTAAAGTGTTTCCCTGGAAAATGGTTGATTCAAGGTTCAATACCTTAAGTGTTTCCCCAAAAAATAGTTGCCTCGGGGTTTAATTTTGATAAGTTGGGTTTCTTGAAAAATATGTAAATAAGGAAGACGGTCAACAATAATGAAAAGTCAGTGAATTCCCACAATGTCCAATTAGGATGAAATTATCCAACTTGTTCTTTGAAGAAGATTAATACAAATCAAAGTAGATCCCCTAGATCCAATAATGGACAACAAAGTTGATTGATGATAAAAGCTAGAGGTGAAACTCTAAAAGATTTTTTAGTTTTCCCAGTTTGGGTTACTAGGATAAGAGTGGAAAGTCTCAACTACTACAACCTACTCAATTTCACCAAAATTAATTTGGGATACCCATTATGTGGTTGTTTATATTTTACAGCCAAGGTAAGAAACCATGAATTATAGCAATGTGAATACAACTTCTAGGTGGATGGGAGTGTTAGCCCAGGTATGTCAGTGATCAAATGACTCTTTCAGTTGTTTCCCTTTAAGTCATAGGTCATAAATTTTACTTTTTCGAACCAGTTCTCAAAAATAATTTTGGTCACTGAAGAAGGCTAAACCATGTATGTTGTTGCTTCATTTCATTTATCATCACCATTGTCGAGGTCATCGCCATCATCAACTTCAAGGTCACCATCTCCATCATCATCATTCAAAAGGTCTAGGGTTATGTCATTTCATTTCATTTAGGTCAAGTCTAGGTTCAGCCCTGCCTTTGGAAAAATCTTCAAATTTTCACTGAACATAAGGCAGTAATCCTCCATTTCATCCATGAAACCCTAATGAAGGAGCAATCAAGTTTATGTAATTAAAATAAAGCCATCTTTCTTGTTTCATATGGCTCAAATTTCAAGAAAAATTTTCAAACATCTCATCTCTGTCTCACTATTTGAGGAAAATTGAAGAACTCTGTCTCACTGTCTCTTTTAAAGGATCCACTGTCAGAGCTCCAAGGGAGGTCATTTTGACCTACTGTCCTATTCAAATGCAAAAGAGTGTCATTTCAAGCTTCAAAGACATCTTTTCTGGTTTGAAGAATCAATATCAAATGCAAAATTCCAAAGGTGAAAGATTTCAAAGTTTTTAATAACAGTCTTGTTGTCTCATGAAAACGAGAAAATTTGTCTCAAGAGTCAATGTCTCATTTTAAATGCCTAAGAAGGTCATCTCAAGTGTCGGGGAGTGCAAAAGAGGTTAACTCTATCCTCTCATCTTACTCAAAGAGCCAAAGAGTTACCTTTCATGTCAAAGGGTTCAAAGAGTGTTATTTTGTCTTCTTACCTCATTTGAAAGAGAAACATGTCACTTTCCAAGTTGCACAAAGGGTCAAAAAGGTTATTTGCAAATGTCAAAGGGTAAGGAGTATTTCACAAATTTGAAACGGAGAAGTTTATTTCGTATCTCATTTAAAACATGCCAAATAAAAGGTCACTTCAAGAGTCAAAGAGTGAAAAGAGGTTCATTCTATCTTTATCTCTCATTTGAAGGTGCAAAAGTCCATTTTCAAGTGCAAAGGTTCAAAGGTCATTTACAAGTGTCAAAAGGGAAAAGGTAAGGGTTGTCAAATCTTATAAAGGGAAAGGAAACTTCATTCTTCTTTTATTGATCAGTACAAAGTTTAACTCCATTCCTCTAACTGAAATAGTTAAGAATGATCAGTACAAAGTTTAACTCCATTCCTCTAACTGAAATAGTTAAGAATAATCAGTACAAAGTTTAAGGTGCTAAGTTCCTTCTAGTTGATCAAATGTCAGACATGGTTAATGTGAGTGATGATCACCCTGAGCTTCTTTTTCGTCTTGTTGTTGATGGCGATTTAGAAGATAGTGAAGTCCCTCTATTTTATATAAGCCTCAAAATCCATGACTTTATCCTCCATAATTCCATGCTTGATTCCGGAGCCTCTCACAACCTCATGCCCGTGGCCATTATGGATAGATTAGGACTGGACATTACAATACCTTATCATGATCTTTACTCATTTGATTCAAGGAGGGTGAAATGTCTTGGCCTCATCAAGGACCTAGAGGTGTCATTAGAGCAAATCCTAGCCAAGAATGTCCTCATGGATGTTGTGGATGATATCCTGCCCAGATATGGAATGCTACCTTCTCGGTCATGGGGATAGAAGCTTAGAGATACCTTACAACTTGATTTTTCTTATGCTACCATTATCATCTTTGGAAAACTTAGGAAACTATACCGGGAAAGTAAGATGAAGTACATGATCAACAGTTGAGAAAAGCCAAATGACCATCCTATACATGTTGTTTATAAAAATTTAGAGTCATTTATCTTGTACAATGATGAATGCTCAACGTCTTCCAAAGTTTTGATTGAAGAAATTGTAGAAAATTCTGAATTTTCAAATTCTGTTTTAGTATTGGCAAATGTAGAAATTTGTAAAAAGGTGCCAAATGATGTGGAACCAAGTGTATCACCTCAATAAAGTGATGGAACAATGGAAGAATTAGAAGTTTTTGGTACAACAGAGGTCTCTCAAACAACAAGCAAATTTCAACCATCATCCCCTTTCCTCTTTACATTAGTGATATTGTTCTTACGGACATGACTCCACCTCATTTTGAGAAGCGAGGATTATTAAGGATTTTTGTTCTAGCATAGCTATGCGAGTAAATGCTAATAAAAAAAGGTTGTAATAATCAATCGAGCAGTCTTTAGTGCGACTTTTTGAAGGCTTTTACGATGACTTTTTACGGTGTAATTTCTCTAAATTCAGGCAGGAATTTATTGAAAAGAGAAGTTTGATTGCTAACTTTGCACAATCGAAGTGCCTTACAGGTTTTTGAGGGCGCTGAATCCATATATAGAGTCAAAAAACCAGTTTGAATAACAAAAACCAAGATTTTACCTCAAAATTTTTCACCGGATTTCGACACCTGAAACTTCAAAAAGTCGCACTAAAGACAGCTCCATAATCAATTACAAAAAGGTAATTTATGTTAATTGTGAGCGATAATAACAAATCAAAGAAAGTTATACAATAAGGTCTTTAAGTCAACCTTCATCACAATCTTAACTAGAAATACAATGTTGGGAAAATGATTAATAGAAAGTGGAAAACCAATTTTTGTCTTAGGTGCAATTGTAGGTCAACAAATTTTTGGTTTTGGAAAAAAGAAGAAGAAGCTCATATTTTAGACACCTCTTCATATTTTTATCTTATATGGAGATGAATTTTGTTGTTGCATCATCTCTATAGAATCATAGAGGGAAATTGAGAAAATCCAAAAGTTTTTTATAGTTTATGATCTTATTAAATGCAATATACCCTATCCTATCTTATAGAAGCTAGTCTTTCACCCATTGAGAGTTTTCCTATGACTAAGTACCTAATATAGAAGGACAAGACAAGTAACATGAAAACAAGTGGCTCCCTAAGATTGCTTCAAAATGCAGTCAAAATTTGGTGTGGCATAAAACTGGTTGGCATAAAGATTCTCAATCTTAGTCAAACTAGTGGAGAATAGAGGAGGCCACTCTAAAACGTGAACAACAATAAAATTGCTATCGCATATAAATTAAGTTGAAATCATGGTGTGATAATGCAGTAGAGAATAAGAGAAAAACAAAATATTAAAAATTGGTCATTAACCATAATCCAAAGGATGAAGTGTCATATTCTTGTAGCTAGTTTTAAGAAGAAAAACATCATTACCAGAATAAAAATGAACTTTGAGGAGCTTAGGAATTGAGCAAGACCTAGAATTTCATAGGATGCAAGTAAATGTCATTGCGATGTTAGAAATGTGAAGGATGAAAAACACTTGCTTTTACAATGTCTTGCTTATTCTTATTTGTGACAGGAAATGAAGCTGGATTTGATGATTTTGGGACCTATTTTCACATAGATAGCGTTTGACTAGTATTAAATGATAAATAACTAATTTAACAAGACTAATGCAAAGCATCAATGGGCTCATTCAAGTACATGAAACTACCTTGATGTCTAGCTTTGACATCTTAGAAAATTTTAATGGTATATGTGTTGCTTGTGTTTGGGGAATTTTGCTGAGTTTCGAGTTTTATATTTTCTTGGAAAATAATTATTGATATTTGGAAAATGTGTGATTTTATATTGGTATTGGAAACGAAGCTAGTTTTGATCTTTGATTGGAAATGAAATCAGATTTGATGAAGTTGGGACCTATTTCTTTTCACAAAGATAGTGTCATAGTATTAAATGATAAAGAACTAATTTAAGAAGTCTAACGCTAAGCAACAATGGGCTTATTCAAGTACATGAAATTGTGTTAATGTCTAGCCTTGATATCTTTGAAAATTTTAGTGGTTTGTTTGTTGCTTGTTTAGAGGATTTTGTTGAGTTTGAAATTAGACTCTTGAATGCTTATGGTTCTCATATCATGCATATATCGATAGATCGATAGATCCAGTTCTATTATTATAATCATTATTGTTTTCTTTATATATTTTGTGGTTTGAGGAAAGATATTTTATTTCCTTTCACTTTGTGGCATGATTTCGACATCTTCACCTTTTAGAATATAGTAAAATATTTTTCTTATTATAGATTTTTCTTGGAAAATAATTATTGAGAGTTAGGTGCAAATGCACAATGTTGTGTAGCATTAGTATGATAAATATGGGATAGTGCAAAGCATAGTTTTGAAGATTAGTCTAAGTTGACTCATACCTAATCAACTTAGTCAAGTTGATTGTTGGTTGAACGGCTAATTGTTGGTTCAATGGATAGAAGGTCTTGCAGGCACAAATACCAAAGGGAAAAATGGAGCCCATCATGGGGTACTCTTTGTAATTCTCCACCACTGCTACCTTTCCTCAAACTCCTCTCCAACCTCAATATCAGTGCTAGTAGTAGCATGACAAACAACACTATGCTTAGCAGAACTAGAAGAATGTGTTTTCCAAACTACACGAGAACTACTTCCCTCACGAGTCACCATGTGCCATGCTTGGTCTCGGTGGTTCTCTTCCTTCTACTCCTAGTTCAACTACCATATCTTCATTGGAACCAACACCCCGAACTCCACTAGACAACGATTCACCATTTTGTAGTAGTGATTCGCTATTTGTACTAGTGATTCGCCATGATTTTACAAGATAATATAATCTCGTGAGAGATTTGCCAAAAAATTATATATACATATTATATTATTAATAAAATCGCCTTCCATTTTTCCTATGTATCATGGGGATTCGCCTATTTTTTATATATATAAATTTAGGGGGGTTCTTAAAATTATCCCTGGATATAGGCCAATCTCACTCTGCAATTCATCTTACAAGATCGTGGCCAAAGTACTGGCTAACAGAATTAAGCCCCTCCTTCAAAAACTCATCTCTCCGGCCCAAGGGGGATTTGTGAAAGGCAGACAAATCCTGGACAACATCATTCAAGTTCAAGAATCCCTACACTCCAGTCGGTGCTAAAAATATGCCAATTTGGGTGCCCACGATCCCCCAAGTCAAACTTGTTGCCTGTCCTCATGTAACCAATAATTATTCTGAACCTGAGAAGGTAAGGGTCCCATGGAGGTTATTGAGGCTATAATCAACCTGCCCTGCCTCATCTACATATAAATATCCTCATATTTCCTAGGTTTCTATCTAGCAAGCCAATCCTTCCCTTCTAGTAAATTTATAATCCTTCTTATATTATTTGGTTGGAAGCCAAATCATTGGATAATGAAAGTTCAATCCAATCCATTTTTTTCCACAACTATCCCTTCATTCAATGTAATTTTTCACTCTTTCCAATGATGTATTTATTTTGTTGGGATTGAAGGTGTATTTTATTTGTGTGTCCTCCCCACATCCTTCCATGGTTGGTTTCTCCATTATCTCAATCAACGCCCTACAATGTGTGATGGCTTCCTATGTATTCATGGATTTCAATTCTACATGTCAAGGGGGTCAATTCCATTAATGATGAATGTTAAGGACTTTGTAATGGCATGTGGTACTCTCCCCTAACATAAAGATTACTAGAAAAAATATTTTGTGCAACTTTATGGGTTGATTCCTAAGAAATGTGGTTACACATCCTCTATAAAATGATTAGGGTTCCAAATGATCATGAAATAAGAGAAAATCATGTTGATAAATCTTAGAGAGGAGTTTCTTCTGCTCATTGGTACATGCATAGTAGGCCTCCAAAAAAGTGGTTGGGCTTGTGATTTCAAATGGCTTACTAGTAATTATGGATTTTTTCCAACATGTTTACTTGTCTCTCCAACTAAAACATATTCTTATTTTATTCTCTTTCTTTTCCCATATATTTGTGTGGGTTTCACGAAATTCATCCCACCTTTCTCTCATTCCTTTGAAAATTTGGTGATGCTCCTTAATGTGCATCACTCCCTCCTCATGTGAGGCCAAAAATTGATTCCATCTATGTTATTTTTCCTTTACCCACTCATCTAGGGTAGCCACTTGTGTGTCATTATCCTCCACTATTTTTTGTTCAGTTTGAGTGGTCATATTAATGAAGGAAGGTACGAGGTCTATTTTTTGGAAAACTATCTCTTGTGTTTATTTTGGGGGGGTGGGGGGTAGTTTGATCTATCTCTTTGGTTTTGGTGTGAGGCTTCCCTTCAACAACAGAGCCTATTAATTGGAAAATGTAGTAAAGATTCTCAAAGGTTCTCATCCACTTAGGATCATCCCTTAATGTTTTAACAATAACCTACAACTTCCTATTTTCCAACTCTAATATCTTATTTCTCCTTAAAAGAAATGCATATAATGAAAAATAACACTAGGTACTTACTTTCTTAAGCTTCCTATATTTGGGTTTTGTAGAAATGATTTCTTTAGGAACAACAACTTCTTTCTATTATTCCTCCTCTGATTAAACATCAAACATAGTATAAAGGCCTTCACCCAAAGCTTCTCTTTCTATTTTTGGTGTTGCAACAAGATTTTATGTTCTCAACTCCTCATCAACTATAGAGTTAGAATTTTTTTTGTCATATCCCCATCTCACCTACTCGTTATTTTGTGTCAATGGGGGTTTTTTCTTCATAATTCTATATAGGTTATTTTGGAGCAATAGAGGTATGTCCTTGTGTTGCAATTCCTTCCCCTTCCACCCCTATTGGTTCTTGTGTTGTAGAAAATGTTTCTTGTTGTATTTTTTTAGTTGCAAGCACATGGGTATACTTGGTTCTCTTTTTCTTAGGGATTGGAACGTAATCTAGTCTCTTCATCATTCACCGTAGTAATTTGGTGTGGTATTTATTTCTTGTTATCTCCAAACCAATCCCACAAATGTCCTCATCCTATGTGGAGTCACAGTGTTTCCTTATAGGATTTATTTTTCGATAGGAAAATGGGGGTTTTCAGTGGCCGTAATAGTTACAATAATGTAATCTGCAACTAAAATTATAGGAATGGAAATAGTTGCAGCTTCTAGAATTGAAACATTGTCATCCTGTGGTGGAGTTTCAACCTCTAGCTCTCCCACTGGAAAAGTTGAAACTTTTGTGATTTCTGTGGGCGCTATATTAATATCTTCCCATGTTATGATTTCTTAGTTTAGGGATCATTCCAACAATAGTTTTATAAGTTCGTGGTTGGAAAGAGTCTCCTTGGGCCATCCCAAAGTGATTTATGGTCTATAGATTTTTGACAAAAAGGAATGGCACGTTGGTAAGTCTCCCATGCCTTAGATGGTCCATAAATCAAATATTTTGTAGGTAGACAACTCCATGGTGTTACTCAAAGGTAATATACTTCTACACATCCAATGATATTTCCTCTCATGGGTGTGATAGTGACCTATACAACCTTGTCCCTTTATTTTCCAAGGCTTCCATAGGCTCAAGAAATTATTCCATGATTTTTTGTTTTGATCTTCTCTTGCAATACCATTGTTATCTTATTTTTGGTAGCCTTTTTACCTCAACCAAAATATAATATGTAGCCTCCATAATTGTTCCTGCTACCACTAACCTATTTTCCTTGAAATTTAGAGAAAACTCCACATATATGTCATAATTGTATCCATGTAACCTTTGAACATATTCAATCTGCCTCCTTTTGAGATATTTCTCAAATGTGATCATATACCTACAAAAATAGGGATTCTATAGGTTCTTTGCAGATGAGGGAGCATCCTATGGTTTCCTTTGTTATCAAGATTATAACTAATATTTTTTCAAATAGTTAGAATAGTTTGATAGTGTAGATTTCCAATTATGGAAGGAGATATTTCATGATGAAGGATTGTGATTGGTGGTGATGGTGGTAGTGATGCAACAAATTTTAAATCGAGTGGTTAAGTCAAATTATGCTAATCATTGGGAATACAAAACTATTTTGACTTATCATAATTGGCTCTACCTTGTACCTCTACTGCATTGGCATGTTGGCCCCAAAGAAAACTCATATTCATTATTTATTTCAGAGCTGCAACACGTGCCATAGTTGCAACATGAGCTTGAATTTGTCATAGTGTGTTGGAGTTGCAACTACATTGCTAGGGAGAGTCACACCAATAGTATTCTACAGAAATTGTAGCAACAACATTAGTTGAACATGGTGTCATGAAAAAAAGTATCACTACTTGTTCTAACCATTACAATTACAGTAGTGGAGTTGCATTTCTGGAGTTGCAACAATGAAGTTTTAGAGTTGTAGCAATTGTGTCCTATCACTGAGTTGAGACAATGGTGTTTACAATGGAGTCGCAATAATTGGATTCATGTTTGTAACAAATAGATCATGTAATGGAGTTTTTTGGCACATTGGAGTGACCTAAGGTTTAAATTTAAGGCAACAAAGCCCCCTCGGAAACCAACATTTTTCAACGCTCGTGAAGTATGTTGGTGGGTTTGCAAGAACCTTTGAAGGTTTTTTAGGGGAAAGGTGAAATAGAGATGAATTTGGTTTTGAAGGTCCACTTCAAACCACGGTATTCTCCATAAGTAGTTAATAAAACCATTTAAAATGAATTACACTTGAATGCATTCACAACGCATGCTATAATATTCCCAACAATCTATGATGCTCAATGGTTAAGTGTAAAGGCATTGCATAATCAATGAAGTAACCATTTAAAATGAGTACAATATACAAGCATAAAAATAAATTTGATACAAAGTAGGGGAACATAGTTTAATTCACACATTGATACCATTATTGGAATTATGTCTCAACCAAAAAATATCAACACACGACATTCACCAAAAGTTCTATGATGACTTCATATTTCATTTATTTATCAAAATATTTAGATGCATATATAGTAGAACCATGAAAAAATGTAACATAATCCCCAAATACTTCATATTAGCAACAAAGATGAGTGATAAAAATTACAAGGAGTATCATACACCTGGATGGGAAAAATCATACCGTCATGACAAACCATCATAGTAATTTTATAATATCTATCCAAACCCCAATACAATTATCATAATGAGAATCGAAACAAAACCAAGGAGTATTCAGAAAAGACTCAAGAAAGAAAAGCATAAAGAGAAAAAAATAGAAGCAGAAACAAGTATATATATAACTTGATCTCCAGCATTGCACTCATGGGAATCTTCGACAAACTCACCTTTCCAACTCACCTTGATGAGTTGTGCACTCTCATTTTGAATTTCAACCAATTTCTTGACCATAACTAACAAACCCTTGTGGTTGGAGAGTGCAATGTTGAAAATTGCATATTTATGTTACTTAGCGGTCTTTGCTACTTCAAGCACACATGTACGTAATGTGTCAAACATCTGTGTGGTATGTATGTTTTCTTTTGTGTTGTGTATGTGATCCACCAACTTCTACTGCTAATTAACAATATGATAAAATGAAATTGATAAATATGGTGTGGGTCTATTGCAGGAAATAACATCAGATTATAAATATGTAGAAAATATTCACGAAGGTTAGTGTGCAACTAATTAATAGGTGCAACAAAACAACCATGAAAATAAAAAAAGTGGAAAAAACTAATAAGTGAAGGATGTAATTAATATGTATGGGAAGATAAGGAAGACTCCTTAGCCTTGACAGTACAAGTGTGTTGAGAGCTACGAAGTGTGATGTAAATGGGAGAAATGATGACATGCAGTGATGCATGAATTATGAGATGGGTGAGTCATTTTTATGTGCAACCATATGAATTCTTAGAAAAGAGTTGTAATCCATGAACCAAAAAATTGTTTCCAAAAGTATTTGGAGCAAGATTTCCACTCGTTATTATAGTGTACAATGAGAATATGGTATGAGTGGAAATAATTGAAAGGATAGGATAATGAGGGTTCATTCACATTGAAAGTGAAAATGGAGGAATATAGCATTCTGTGGTGAGGAAATTGGTCTGAAGTGGATATATAAGGGCTTCACAAGGATTTAATCAATGAAGTGAAGAGAAGTATCCAAAAATTGAGCAAAGCCAATAGAAAACTAGCAATAATTGAAAGGGATTCCATAATACAAATGGTTAATTTATTTGGAAGACGTTGTAACATAAAGAGGATGAAATGATATAAAGTACATAGTTACACTGTGCTTGGAGTAAATAGAGAAATCAAATTGGACAAGATTGTCTACACGTAGTTTCTAATGGGGTTATAGTGCCAATAGAATATATTGGTTGATTTAGATGGATCGTTATACTTTTTGTCATCCATCTCAATGCTTTCAAAGTGGAAAAGGTGGAAGAATCAACTCAAAGGACCATTTTTACTAGCGGGACAATTTTGGCAAATTGGGATTTGAAACCTTTCAGGAGCATTTTGAGGCATCAAATGATGTTTTTTGGGGGTAAAAAATTGTTGCATTAGTGTCACACTTTTTTATTTTCTATTCTACACATAGATACCTTGAAAAAATGTAATAACACCTTAACCAAATTTTGTATGCAAAAATTATGCCACTTGGAATGTGACCTTCATGTTTTCACCACCATATTTCGAGAGGATACGACATCAAGCCTCACAAATCATGTAAAATGGGCTAGCTACATGATTATGATGAATATTACCAGAATATCCCATATTGTAACTCTAGTTAAGAGTTAAGATAGTCAAACCTAACCATTAATAGGCTATCAAGATGTGTTATAACTTGGCCACTAAGAGGAAAATGAGTTCCATTCTTTTTTAGTGCATTTGTTCCATAGATGGGAAATGTAGAGGAGGGAGATAGAGAGAGAGAGCACAAAAAGAGAATTTGTGCATTGTAGTATCCCATGGACCACAAGAAATAATTCTTTGTACTTGAAACCTTTTTATATTTAAATAAAGAGGGCATAGTGGCCTATAACAACCCTGTGTTAAAAGTTCATGTAATAATGTTAATAACGGAAAAATAATACCAAGGTCATGGGAAATGTATTCCAAGTTGAATGTTGGGAAAAACATCCTATTGGGTGTTCATTTTGGTTTATTATGGCTAAGTAAATTGGCAAAGGCATTAAAAAGGAAAATACACACCTATTGGTATTTTATTTATGAAAATTAAGGAAATTATGATAAAAGGGAGATGAAAGGTCACATGTTTGCATGAGAGAAAAATTGAAGGAAAATAAAGGAAATTGGACAAAATAGAGGCCTCAATAGTAAAAATGCTTCTGAGGATCAGCTCACAACCTTTTGTTAGTTTTATCTTGGAGCTCTCTCTATTCTCTCATACTATTGCACACTTGAGCATTCTTAGAGCACTCTATCATTGGAGGAAGGAAGGAAAAGGAAGGAAAGTAAAGCAAAGGAAGGACAAGGAAGCAAAGGAAAGCAAGGGAAAAGCAAGGAAAAGTTGGATCAAGCATCTTAAACAAGAATACTTGATGATAACAGGTTGCAAGTGTGATTTCTTAGTTGGTTTGTGAATGCATGGTACATGCATGTATGTATTTGGTTCTCTTGTTGTCATGGGCATGGGTTTTTCTAGGTGTGAAAATGTTTTTAGCCTTTGACTTGCCATTTACGGATAGCCATGGTGTGATGGGGTTATTTCCTTTGGTTGAGATTTGGATTGCTAGATGGTTTTGGAAATAAGTGAGGTGGTCTTAGGAAAATTCCCATAGGATCTAGGAATCGCTTGATCGGTTTTGCGGGATTGTGGTAAAGCATGAGGGTGGAGACAAGAAAATTCCTCAAGGTATTGGTGAAGAAATTCTGAGGCATCTAAGATTATTTTGGGCCTAGTGATCCCTTAACCCATTTTGGTGGGATTGCAGTAAATTCTAAGGGTGGAGGTAGTTTAATATCCGGGAAGCCCTGGTTGTTTATGTTCTTGTTTTGGGCCTAGTGAATCCTTGATTAGTTTTTGTGGGTTGTGATAAAGCCTAAGGGTGGAGGTGGTTTAATATTCGGGGAGTGCTAGTTGTTTTGTATTGAGTCCCACATTCATGCATAGAATATGGCACGGTGGTGATTGGCTAAAAGAAATATTTGGTTCAGCCCAATCTATGGTCGAATGGTATGTGGAAGTCCCTAACTTGGTTGGCTCTTACATATGTTAATAAGATCTCTTTTCCTCTTGTATTTCATGAGTACTTGTACTTGTTATTATGATGTGGATTTGATGGTTGTTATATCATGGTTATTCTTCTAATTATATCTTGGTTATAAGCATGGTTTCAAAAGAGGCTCTAGCTATGGATCTTGATATATTTTGATTATTTGATGAATGGTTAATGAATGCATGAGCTAACATATGTTATTACAATTATTGTGAGAGGGTATTAGACCTTATTGATTATTCTCATACAAGTATCAAACCCCTATGTTCAGATATACATTCATGACCTATATATTACATGTTCTCAATATGTTTGATGAAATGGTTGTCATGGTTAGGCTTGGTTAGGTCAATTTTGTGATTCAAATTTGTATGTTTAACCTTTTCATTTCGTTAATCATCATTCTAGAAAGTCTCGAGAAGTTTTAGGCAGTGTTCTGGAGGCTGACCTGGAATTTAGGCTCAGAATATGGGACCGCACCCTCTCAGCTAAGGAATTTGTGTCACAACTGCACCCTGGAAGGTTTATACGTGTGGTTGGAGGACCTTAACCACTTGGAGGCCTTTTCATGCATGAAATTGAGATCCCAGATCACTTAAAAAGCATTCCAACTCCAGATTTGGGCAGTGGGAGTGGTTGTTCGGCTCCTAGGTGTCTTGTAGCTCTTGAGAAAGGTAAGTAAGGTTCCAGTTTTCTAATTCTAGCTCTTTAACTATATTTAGGAGGTTGAGTCATGAAATAGTAACATTCATTTCATGTTTACCCCAACAGGCTAGGAAAAATGGGCATTAAGGGAATTTTGAGGTTTAAAATGGGCCTCCTAAGGAAATTATAAAATAATAGTGGAAATAATAAAATAATATTAGATTACATCATCAAATTTTAGAGGGAACAAAGAATAAAATAATAAAACTATTTTTTCAACTTGTATTTTAAACTTATCTCCCTAAGTTTTTACTCAAATTTTGAGTGGAAACACTCATTGGATGAAAATTTTAAGTTCTCATCCAAGGAGTGCCCATGTTGCAACTTTTGATGGAACCTGCTTCATGAAAAATGATAAATACATGAAAAACGTTATTTCAATCACGGTTTTTCATGTATTTCCCATTTTTCATGTAGGAGGGTCCATCAAAAGTATGCAACATGGGTACTCCTTGGATGAGAAATTAAATTTTGCATCCAACGAGTACTCCCTCTCAAAATTTGAGTAAAAACCTAGGGAGATAAGTTGAAAATACAAATTGAAAAAGTAGTTTTATTATTTTATTATTTTTTATTCTTTTAACTTTTTTTACTCCAAAAATGTTTAATCATCCCCCTTGGTTGACATCATCATCTTGAATCCTATTTTTTCTTATAAATTTTATTTTGGTTGTACATTTTTCTTAGGAGGCCCATTTTAGACCTCAAAATTCCCCTAATGTAATGTGGGAGGGGTGGTTACAGGTTGGTATCAGAGCATGGTTCAGTACTTTGACTGAATGGGCAGAATGTGTTTGTCATGCATGAATGTTAGTGTCTATATGGTTTTTATTCATGCATTTTAATGGTTATGGTTGTCACTGTCAAACCAGGAGGTAACTCCTCAAAACTAGAATGTGTATTAGCTGAAGAATGTACATGCTTATATAGATGGGAGGTGAGGCTATTGGGATTCAGCTCCCAATGACTCTTGGCCTTCCTTATTTCCTAATAATAAATAATATACAAAAATACATATGCACACCCATCCATAGGATTAGGTGTCAACATTCCCCCTTTTAATCCGAAGGGATGTTGGTGAGTCCAAGCATCGATCTGAACTTTTCAAACTTTTCTCTTCCAAGTGCTTTGGTGAAGATGTCAGCAGTTTGCTCATTTGTGGAACAATGATGTAGATGGATGGTTTTGGCCTGAACATGATGTCAAATTAGATGGTACTTTGTATTGATGTGCTTTGTTCGATCATGGAACTTTGGGTTCTTGGCCAACTTTATTGCAGAAGTGTTATCGATCATGAGTGGAGTGGAATACATTTGTTTCATCTGCAAATCTTCCAGGATTTTCCGGAGCCACACAATTTCCTTTGTTGCCTCAGCTGCTGCCACATATTCTGCCTCGGTCGTGGAATCTGCTGGAACTGACTGTTTGCGTGATCTCCATGAGACAGCTCCTGATCCAAGACTCATGGTGTAACCTGTAGTAGACACCCCTATTTCTTTGTCGCCATCAAAGTCTGAATCAGAGTATCCGGTCAAGTTGAAGTCGCCTACCTGTGTATATTTGAGTCCAAAGTCTTGAGTCCCCTTCAAGTACCTTAGTACTCTTTTTGCAGCAGACCAATGTCCTTCACAAGGTTTTTGCATGAACCTTGAGAGGATTCCAACGGCAAATGAGATGTCAGGTCTGGTGGTGGTCAGATAGATAAGACTTCCTACAAGCTGTCTATACTTAGTTGCATCCTCAAATTCCTTCCCTTCAATAGATGTGAGCTTCAAGTTTTGTTCCATTGGAGTGCTTAAGGGTTTACAGTCATCCATGCCAAATTTGTTCAAGAGATCTCCAATGCACTTCTTTTGAGAAAGAAATATGAATTTAGGATGTTGAATTACTTCAATACCCAAATAGTAATGAACATGACCCAAATCGGTCATTTCAAAACCTTTCTTCAACTCTTTCTTCATGGATGCAATATAGCTCTCATTGTTTCCTGTTATCAAAAGATCATCTACATATACCACAAGATATACAACTGTTTTTCCAACTTTCTTAACAAACAAAGTTGCATCATCAAGATCAAAATGTTTGAAATCAAGTTTCAGAAGATGCTTGGTCAATTTCTCATACCGGGCTCGTGGTGCTTGCTTGAGGCCATACAAGGATTTTACCAGTTTGCAAACTTTGTGTTCTTGACCCTTTATCACAAATCATACAAGTGAGACATATAAACTTTCTCCTTTAGATCTCCATTCAAAGAAGGTTGTTTTGTCCATCTGATGGACTTTCCATCACTCTACGGTACCGCTAAGAGCAAAGAGAGTAGGATGGAGAGTGGTCCATTTTGCTGTGGGAGCAAAAGTTTCTTCATAATCAACTCCTTCTTTCTGTGCGAATCCTTTTGCCACAAGCCTGGCCTTGTGCTTGTCAAGTGAGCCGTCTGCTTTGTACTTGTTCTTGTAGACCCACTTGCAGCCAATTAGTTTCGTTCCCAAAGGCGGATCAACCAGCTTCCAAGTGCCATTCTTTATCAAGGCATCATACTCCTTCTGCATCGCTTCTTTCCATTCATCATGAGAAGCGACTTCTTTGAAGGAAGTTGGTTCATGATCTGTAGACAAACTCAATTCACAGTTATAAGCAATATCCATATCAACAGGGGAATCAGAATTATCTACATCACCTTCGATTTGTTGAGTGGAACTTCTTGTTCCTGTTTTTCCAACCTCATCAGGATGAACATTCTCCAGTGTCTTTGTCAGCCATTTGGGAGGACCTTTTTGAGATGGCCCAGGCTGGTCATTTGACTGAGTTGGGATTGATTCAAGATTCAATCTCCCAATTCTGTCAATCACATCATCAAATGTGTCATCCGTGGTTGTTTCTTCATGTGGGGGAGAGAGTGCTTCAGGACATGATTCCACAGTTTGATTCAATATCGGAATCCCCCCTTCAAGATGTGGAATCTCATTATCAAATTCTTGGAAAGACTTTGCATGTGTGAATCTATCCAGGTGATCAAGTTGCCGCTCAACAACCTTGTCACTCTTGGAAGATTCAAGAAATATGACATATCTTGCTATCACAAACTTCTTATTTGCTTCATCATAGAGACGATATCCTTTGGAGGTATTGGAGTACCCCAAGAAGATACATTTTCTGCTTCTAGCACCAAGTTTGTTCCTTTGACCCTTAGGTATCAAGGCATAACAGGTGGACCCAAAGACCCTGAAATGCTTTACCGAAGGAATGTGGCCATGCCACATTTCAAAAGGAGTTTTGTTTCTAATTGAACTTGAAGGACACCTATTCTTTATGTAAACAGCACATAGAACTGCATCAGCCTAAAACATCAATTTTACATTCTTGAAAAATAACATGGAGCGGACCATATTTAAAATGGTTCTGTTCATTCTTTCAGCTACACCGTTCTGTTGTGGATTATATGGCACAGTGGTTTGATGTTTGATTCCATGTTGACGAAGATCATTTTCAAATTCGTTTGAAGTGTATTCTTTTCCATTATCAGTACGTAGAGAGCCAATATGTGTTTGTGCTTCATTTTCAATCCATGCATGAAAATTATTAAAAGTTTGAAAAGCATCAGACTTATTCTTCAGTAAGTAAATCCAACACATTCTGGTGTAGTCATCAATAAATGTCATCATGTATTTGTTTCCATTTGCAAAAGCAATAGGCATAGGGCCACATAAATCTGAATGAACAAGTTCAAGTTTTCTATGTGCTCTGGAGTGTGAATCATGAAATGGCTGTTTGCTATGCTTTCCTAGAATACAAGCATCACATTCCTTGGGTTTTCTAGGAATTGTAGGCAGTCCATCAACACCATTTTTCTTCAACAAACGAAGGCTGTCATAGTTTAAGTGTCCAAATCTAGCATGCCATAAAAGACTTGATGGAAATGTACCTTCATCATGATGTGAACTGAATGCAAAGTTTTGAGCATGAGCAAATGAACCTTTCAGCTTCAAGAGTCTCCCTTCTTCTATTCCCTCCATGACAAGTGAGTGATCTGATGCTTTTCTGACCTCTGCCTTGCCTTCAAACAAGTGAATTGAGTGTCCTTGCTGCCGGATTTCGACCAGGGACAGCAAGTTTCTCTTCAACTCAGGGAGGTATAGAACCTCATGTAGGATATGATTAGGAAGACCAGGCAGTTTAAGCCTGACTGTGCCAAGCCCCGATGGCTTGAGTTTGGATTTATCTGCGAAATATACTGCTCCATCAACTTTGTCAGTGAAATCTTCAAAAAAATCTTTTCTAAATGTCATGTGACATGTTTCTCCTGAATCTAGCAACCAATCATCTCTCCATGAAGTAAATGAAACATCAAAGAGGTTTTCAGTTACTCCATTGTTACAATGTGCTAGAACATAGTGAGCGGATTCAAGTGCTTTACCTTTGTCTTTGTCATTGGCTTTACCTTTGTCTTGATTTCTGTGCTGCTCAATTTTGTCCCATGGTGTTCTGCATTTGGATGCATCATGTCCATCTCTATTGCACCGTGTGCAATGAATATTGGATTTGTCAGCTTGTCTGCCCCCCCTTTCTGTGAAGTTCCTTCTTCCTCTTCCTCTTCTGCCACCTCTTCCTCTGGATGAATCTGGAGTATGACTCTTTTCTCTATGTGCCAAGTATGCAGCCTCTTCGGAAGATGAAGGGACTATCATCTTCCCAAAAGCTTTCTCTCTTTCTGCAAACTTTTTCTGAAGTTTATCAAAGGTGATATGCTCAAAGTTTCCACTTGCTTGCAAAGACTCAAGATAATGTGAGTAAGTCGGATATAATGCCTTAACATATGCTATGAGAGGTATGTCCATTTTTACACCAGTGTTTTCAATGTCATGCATTATAGATCTTACTTCTGAAGTTAAAGCAAGGGGATCATCATTCTTCATTTCAAGACTGAACAGCTTAATCATCAATTGAACATTTTCTAATTCTGAATGTGAGTCATAGAGTTCTTTTAGTTTCTTCAAGGCTTCAAAGGCATTTGAGAATGATGAAATATGGTGACTCACCTCTTCACTTACTGAGGATGCAATCAAGGCATAAGCCTTGCAGTTCTTGTTTTCCCAAATGGCAAGCTCTTTGTCTGAAGTGGGCTTTTCTGGTGGGTTTTCTTCTTGTCCTTCACAGATTCCTTTCCACAGCTCATTAAAAATGAGTGTGTGTTTAATCTTCCGAGACCATTCAAGATAGTTCTCTTTGCCGGAGAGAACTATCCCAACAATTGAGATGAGAGAATGCATTAGACTGCTGGAAAAAATCTTCTGAAGAGGAAACAAATTCTGCTATAAAAACTTCGAACTCTTGAAATATTTCAAATAAAGGGGCAAAAACTCTTGCTGGAAAAAATTTTCTGAGTTTGAAAACTCTTTCTGGAAACTAAATCTGCTCAAAAACTCTGAAGACTAGACAAAAAATGCTCTTTGCTATAAACTGATTCTGCATAAAAAAAATATATGTATATTTTTTTTTGTTTGGGAAAAAAAATTGTATGTGAAAAAAATGGTGGAATGGTATTGTAAAGGGCGGAATTTTTAAAGGGAGAGGGCGAAATTATGAATGGAGTGGGGCGTAGGGGCAGTATGGGTGTATGGTATTTAACATTGGAAAGGGGCGGAAATATATGGATATGGCATTACAAAAGTAATGGGAAATATGAATACCATACGACTTATATCAATTGCTGTCAACGCCGGTGTAATGGGACGGCGGTATTAAAACAAATATGAATGCCATACGACTTGTATCAATGTTGTCAACGCCGCTGTAATCGGAGGGCGGTATTACCATAGGGCGTATTTAAAAAATGTCAATACGATATGAGAGGCGGAGGTATTATAAACGTAGGTATTGAGGGGCGTGGTATAACAGCGCTGGTGGAGAATAGTATTATAATACCACAGGCGGCGTTGAAATGAAACTGTATGAGACGGTATGAACAGTGTAATGACATATGAGGAGGGGCGGCTTTGAGAGCTATATTCGTAATACAATATGACTGCGCTGGAGATGTATGGATAGCGTGAAGCTTTGCAGCCAGCTCTTTATAGCTTTGTTTCAGACAGCGCTTGTATTGACAGAGGGATGAAGCGTTTTGCAGGCATGCGCTAGACAATGTATAACATATGCAATAAACAGCGTTTAAATATCAATAGACAGTGGGAGCGGATAGGCGTTGTGACTGTTCATTAAAACGCTGGAGGGGCGGACTGAATATGTATATGATAGCGCATTTAACTGACAGAGTTGCGTATTGTAATAACAAACTGAGCGTTGTAACAGTGATTTATTATAACATATGGTATAACAGTGATATATAAATGGAGGGAGTGAATGAATAAGGAGAGTAGAGCGCAGGGAGTGTAAAAAATAAGGCATAGACTAGTGAGGGATGGGAGGTGGATGCAGAGTGAGGGATGAGGAATGGGTGAGGGTGCAGGGATGAATGTGTGGAGAGCTGGTAGGTAAGGGAAATGGGTGAGTCGATGGAGGAGGCCCAAAAGGGCGTTACAAAATTTTTTGAAATGGAATCTGCAGAATGACAGAGTTGCAGGTCTGCTGGAATTGCAGAATGGCAGAGCCTGCAATTTGCAGATTGACAGAGCCTGCAGTCTTCAGGAGCTGCAGGAGCTGGTGCTGCAAATGTCAGTACTATATAGGGAAAAAAAAAATGCAGAATAACAGTCTAGCAATTAATGAGCAGCAAAAAACTATTAAAAAATATGACTGAGCAAAGGATAGGGAGTTACACCACAGGGCAGAAATGCCAATTGTGGGGCTGGCTCTGATACCATGTCAAACCAGGAGGTAACTCCTCAAAACTAGAATGTGTATTAGCTGAAGAATGTACATGCTTATATAGATGGGAGGTGAGGCTATTGGGATTCAGCTCCCAATGACTCTTGGACTTCCTTATTTCCTAATAATAAATAATATACAAAAATACATATGCACACCCATCCATAGGATTAGGTGTCAACAGTCACACATGAGGTCATGGTATTCATTTGATGTTATCATGTATGATGTCAGTCTATTGATATGATTATGTATATACATGTATGGTACTAATCGAGATAGATTTTGCAGAAAATATAGCCTCCCCTAAATGTCATTGAGGTATGTGATTATGTTTGTATTTCGCTGTTTGACATGGTATGTTTGCAGGAAGAAGAGGATAAAATATGGCTAGAAAAATGGTGGTCTATAGTTCACGAGACTCCCCTTACAGATTAGATGAGAAACCAAGAGAGGGATACTCTTCGGACATAACAAAAAATTTGAGAATTTTAAAGGCATAAATCGTAAGTTGCAAGGCCGACAATGACAGGATCATTCAGTCATAGGAAATATTTTCCAAGGCACAAGAGAAACAAGCAGAGGTCAATGCAGTTATCCATAAGAGTTTGTAAAACTTATAGAGAGAGGGAAAACCATGGATCAATTATGGACAAGAGGGAAGGACTAATGGACCATATGGTATAAAGTCTCATAGTGGGCACAAGTCATGTGAAAATTCCTACACTAGAATCCTATTGCAAGAACTGTAATATATTCACCTAATTGTTAAATTTTACATAAAAAATTATTTACATTTATCTACTACAAACACTGAATACATCACACGGAAACCTTCACTAAAAAAACTGTGGAAATTAAATGCAGAAACAAGATCTGAGAAAGGAAAAATAAAAATAGACACATGACACCATTATTTTTGGACTAAGTCCCTGAGATAACCTAATGCGGGAAAATTGGTGCAGTAGCTAAGGGTTTGATATTATTAAGAAGAAGTTCTGAATACAACTAGGATGCCTTATCGGCCATACACACAGACAAAATAACTAATAAATAATTAGTGAGAAAATGTCCTCACACTAACATAGGAGATCTGACACTGAAATAAAGCTAAATTGTATAGCCCCAAACTGCCTTTGCCAGGTCTCTGTGAATATTTGTGTCACACTGGCTAGGAACTGCGTCATCTCCTTCTATCTGATCTTTTGTTTGTTGGATATGATCTTCTGACCCCTTCGATCTCACGCCCCGACACTCCGGCACTAGATCTGACCGATCCTCAGCAAAATCATTGATCTCCTCAAGGTTGCAGTACTACCTCTGTGTGGCCTTGCACTACCTCTGCGTAGCTGCTATGTTGCCTCTTCTACGTCCCCTTCCTTACCATCTATGATATACATTCCTAGCTCAGAAAAACAATTTCCAACGGGAACTATCACTACCCCTCACTGTAATCGGATCATCTAGATCAAACCCTCTGACTTCTCTACGCTGCTCTCTTGAGAAATTTGATCTATAGACTCCCTCGATGTGTTTTTCCAAATTCCCAACAAGTCCTTCTTATAATATTCTCGTTGAGACTTAAACGACTGAGATTAAATCGCTAATCAACGGTTAAGATTAACTTGACTTGATCTCCATATTTTTATAGAAGATTCACACCTTGTTTTATTAATACCCTTAATTATTTTAATTCCCTAAGTTTAAACTTAGGCTCCCATTAAAAATAATTAATTATTTTATAAAATGCAATCCAAGTGGAATTTCCAAAAACCCTTTCCAGGTTCTTTGGAACATATGTTTCTAAGACTCCTTATAAAATTTGAGACTTAGAGCACATGTAATGTTACAAGAAATCGACACTCCCTCTTAGCAAGGAATGTGCTCTAGCAATACATCTAGCTGAAGTATTGCCATGACTTTGGCACCATCTTGGTTGCATTACTGGTGTTTGGTTGATGCTTCCTACCAACTACTGCGTAGCTCTCTATGTGCTACAGATGCCTGACATTGCTGCCTGACACTGCTTCCCACCAACATTTGCATTGTTGCATCTATGTTTTTGCTGACTCTGTGTACGACTGCCAACTGCAACTACACTACAACTCTACTGCCTGATGCAATAGAAAAACATCCAATACTCAACTAATTTTTCAACATGATGCATATGATATTGAATATTTGACTGTTGCTAGGCTATGCGCTGACCCTCTAAAGTTCTGTGTTGTTGTTGACTCTGCGTTGTGCCTTCCTACACTGCTTCCAACTCTGCTATGTGTTTCTCAAACTCTGGCACTCTCTAGCTACTGCACTGTCACTCTGGCACCATTTTGCACCAAATGACACTTTTCCATCCTTCTACTTCTGATTTGGGCTCTCATAGCATGGTAATGATCCATGAGGTAGAATCCTTAAGGATCCTACCCAATTGCAACTCCTTTGAGTTACATTTCGAGATAACCCCAACACTCTCCTGACGATATATGGGAAATCATGGTGAACTCTTCCTCCTCGATCCTTGTGGTTGTATCTTGTGGATCATGCTTCTCATATTTGTCCTTTTTCTTGAGAGGACACTGTGTGGTTTAATGAAAATAATCGCCACATTGGAAGCACTTGATCTTTGAAATGTTTTTTTTCCATCTTTGATGCTCCTATTGTCCCTTTGACACAAGGATGAATTCTCCTCCTCCTCGGGATTTGTCTCACTACTACTATTGCCATCAATATTGCACTTGATCATGTTTCACCTCATTTCTTCCCGTTGAAGGGAAGTCCACAATGTCTCCCAGTTAGGCAGTCTTTCTCTACCTAGATTCTCTGGACAAAGGACATGGAATTCATCTAAAATTGATTTTAGGGCTAATTTTACCATCTCGGTGGCCTGAGGCATAGCTCCCACTTGATCTTGGACTTCCTAAAGCTTAGACATGAATGGATCAATGCGCTCTCCCTTATGCATCCATTTTGATCACATATTCTCTTGTAAGAACATCTTTTGCAGCTCGGAAGATCTCTGATATAGCGTCTCTAAGGCATCCCACATCTCCTTTTCGGTCCCTTTGCTTGCGATGTGGCATATGACATGATCCCTCACTCAGTTGAGGATCAAATGCTTCACCTTTGCCATATTATTCTTGTATGATTTCAATGGATATGCATCCATGGGGACAACTACCACACCATCGATGAAAGCTTTGATACTATGCTCATAGAACATGCATCTAATCCTTGCCTACCAGATCACATAATTAGAGGCTCCCTCCAACCGATCTTGATCTTTCAGCCCATTTTCCGCCATCTCTGCCAACTGAAAAATGCTGAACTACTCCCTCTCTCTCCTCGACATAGATGCTAGGCTAGCCTATGCACTCCCTACTGGAGTTAGTAGATCTGATCCTCGCTACTGCTGCTCTGCAACTGAGAAATAGAATCCCTTGGCTAGTAATTCACTAAGGAAGAAAATTCCCTCGAAGTGTCTTCTTCTTCTTTCTAACGCTTTTCTTCACAACAAAATACTGTAAAAAAACTACATCCCACAAAGATTTTTTGTGTTTCTCCCTCTGTCGCTGATAGATCATGAATCTGGAAATGTTACCTCTTTTTCGACTCACTTAGAGAAATATTTTACTCACGAATCTAGCCCTCCTGATCTAGACTACACAATTATTTGGGGATTTGATCTACTGCCTATGCAGCTATTTGACCTCCCACTTCTTCTTCAATGCTGAGTTCCTACAATATGCTCTCTTTCTCCTCCTGCATTGCTATACAAGCTTTGATACCATGTGAAAATTCCTACACCGAAATCCTATTGCAACAAATGGAAGATATTCACCTAATTATTAACTTTTACTTAATTAAATAAACTGCAACCCTCATTAAATAAACTGCAGAAATTAAATGCGGAAACAAGATCTGAGAAAGAAGAAATAACAATAGACACATGATACCATTATTTTTGGACTAAGTCCCTGGAAAAACACAATGCGAGAAAACCGGTGCAGTAGTTGAGGGCTTTATATTATTAAGCAGAAGTTTTGAATACAATAAGTATGTCTTACTGGCCATCCATACAAAAAAAATTACTGACAGAGTAATAGTGAGAAAATTTCCTCACACTAACACTCGAGATTCGGCATTGACCCAATGCTAAACTGGACAACCCGACATTGCCTCTGTGTAGCCTCTATGCATATCTGTGTCACCCTAGCTAGGAAATGCATCAAATCCTTTCATTAGATCTTCTACTGGATGGATATGATCTTTTTGCCCCTCTGCTCTCTCACCTCGGCACTCCGGAACTGGGTCTGATTAATCCTCGGTAAAATCACTGATCTTCTCAAGGCTACGGTGCCGCCTCTGCGTGGCCCTGCGCTACCTTTGCGTAGGTGATATGAAAATTACTACATTATAATCCTATTGCAGCAACTGGAAGATATTCACCAAATTGTTAAATTTTACTTAATAATTTATTTGCAGTTATCTATGACAAACACTAAATACATCACACTACAACCTTCAATAAATAAATTGTGGAAATTAAATGTAGAAACAAGATCTGAGCGAGAAGAAATAACAATAGACACATGACACCATTATTTTTGGACTAAGTCCCCAGTAAAACCCAATGCAAGAAAAATGGTGTAGCAACTGAGGGTTTGATACTATTAAGTAGAAGTTCTGAATACAACTAGGATTCCTTGCATGCCATCCATACAGACAAAATTACTAATGGAGAATTATTGATAAAATTTCCTCACACTAACACTAGAGATTTGACACTGACCCAATGCTGAACTGGAAAGCCCCACTACTCCTCTACGCAGCCTCTGCTCAAACCTGTGTCACCCTGGCTAGGAACTATATCAACTCCTTTTGTTGGATCTTCTATCGCCTAGATATGATCTTCTGTCCCCTATAGTCTCACACCCCGAAACTTCAATACTGGATATGACTGATCCTCAGCAAAATCACTGATCTCCTCAAGGCTACAACACTACCTCTACGTGGCCTAGTGCTGCCTCTGCATAGATGCTACGATGTCTCTTATGTGTCCCCTTATCTTCCTTCTCTGCTATGTATTCCCGGCATAGGAAAATAATTTCCAAGTAGAAATATCACTTCCCCTCACTGCAATCGGACCTTCTCGATCAAACCTTCAGACTGCTCTGTGTTTCTCTCTTGAGAAATTCGATCTCTAGAATTCCTCGGTGTGTTTTTCCAAATTCCCATCAATTCCTTGTTATAATCTTCCCGTTGAGACTTAAACGGCCGAGATTAAATCACTAATCTATGACTAAGATTAACTTGACTTGATATCCTTATTTTTCTAGAAGATTCACACCCCGTTTTATTAATACCCTTTAATTATTTTAATTCCCTAATTTTAAACTTAGGCTTCCATTAAAAAAATTAATTATTTTAATAAAACACAATATGGGTGTTATATCCCAAATGCTTTCTAGGTTATTTGGAATACATGTGTCTAAGCCTCCCTGAAAAAATTGGGACTTATAGCATGTTATCCTTGATAACAACTTGGTTTGTCTAGGTTGCTCTTATGTAAGTTAGGTTAGGTCATTAGGGTGAAATAAGGTCATAAAGTTCATTAATTTTAAAAAACTGTACATATTTGGGGTATTAAAGGTCATCATTAAGGTGATAGGTGTCAATGTCAAATAAAAATCCAAAAAATATCTTGTGCATAAGTGAAATTTTCCATTTCATGTAAATTTGGCACTTCTACACAAGTTCATGTAGCAAAATCAGTGTAAAACAGTCAGAATTCGCTACAAACTTGCCTAGAAACTTTGTTTTCACAAAAAGCTGAAGTTTTTGTATTTTTGAAGAATTTAATGTATTTCAGAGAGCAGATGAGTCATTAAGGAGTGTCATTGGGACACCTATTGATGAATATCACTTAGAAAAAGGATGACATGGCTACTAGCACACCGTTTTTTCCACCTCAAAAATACACAGATAATATTCAAATTAAGAATATAAGGACCTAAAATCTAGGATGACAGTTTTCCACTTGATCATGGTTGCTAGCACCTCAGCATGTCAGTTTGGTTCAATGGAGATGGTGAAAGCAAAATTGAAGAACAAAGGGTTTGAAGATGGTTGTAGTGGATGACCCTACTGCCCCTTGAAAGATGGTAAGACATATTTTTTGGAAAATTTTGTCTTAGGATATTGTATCAAGTCAATTATAGAGCTGTGAACATGTATTTCTGGAGGTAAAGAGTGAAGATTGAAAAATTTGGAAAAGTTAGGCAAGTTTGTAGCGAGCTCCGGGCTTGAAGGCGCGTTTTCATTACAAACTCCCTGTAGAATGTTTTGAGGTAAAAATTTCGAAAAAATATCATGTCAGTGGTGGATGAAGACATGTGTTTCCCTTATCTTACCTAATGAATACCCTCCAATAGGCAGTAAAGTCAGAAAAAGTGCAGAAGCTGGTGAAATGAAAATGCTATGAAAACTACGCTATGAAAACTACCCTTATTTTACATGATTGTTTTAGAAGTCAACTTCAACTTTGATTTATGACTAGATGAAAATTAATTTTCGAAATCTAAAGGAGTTTTTTTTTAGAACAAGCCCATCTACAAACACCTCTACCAGTTTTTTCAAAGCCATCAGAGTTTGGAAATTATGCACTCATATTTGAGGCTTATTTTTCAGAATTTTCACTAATTAGATTTGTGTAAAAATTGTAAAATTCAACTTGGAAGAGGTCCAGCTCAGCATCCATGTGGCATAATGACACATCAGAAGTCAAGTACACTCATCAAATTAGTTGGTAGCATTTGATAAGGGTTATTAAAGGGATTTTTTGAACTATTTAATGAAAGGAGAGTCCTTTTTGTATTCAAACTTTGCCAAACTGAAAATATCCCTAGGAAGTCTCCAAGTGATGTAATCCTATTTGAAATAGGTCTCTGAGGTAGGAATTTGAAGCTAGCAAGGTGGAAAATGATTTGTGTGAGTCCTCACTCTATAAATGAGAGAGTTTTAGAGTTAGATAAGGGTTGATGGATGTTATTACCAATATTTCTATTGTAATATTTTCTCTACTCAGTTAATATACAGTTGCACAAAAATTTAGTTCAAACCTAAGATTCTTTTTGGGCTCTTATGTGTTTGTTGAATTTACCTATTCAATGTCAATTTAGCTTAGTTCATGCATAATTACTTGGAATTCATAAATTAATATGCTCCAACTTACTTTATGCATCTTGTTTGATGTCAAAGTTATTTTTGTAAGAGTTTACATACCTCGGCTTCCATGAATCATGGTTTTATGTAATTGAGTTTCAGACTGACTCCATGCCCAATGGTAGCCATCACACATTCTTCACTTGCAAAAAAACCATCCAAAATACATATGAGAGTTAGCCATCTTATTTTTTAAGCTTCATTATTGAATATCATACATTTTCTTGAGAGATCCCTCTTTCGTTGGAAGGG
This sequence comes from Pinus albicaulis, assembly GCA_034641835.2. NCBI lineage: Eukaryota > Viridiplantae > Streptophyta > Pinopsida > Pinales > Pinaceae > Pinus > Pinus albicaulis. The sequence continues at coordinate 919,053,980 of CM076570.1, forward strand.
CTAACTTCCAACCCTACGTGGTTTGAAACAGTTACACTGAATTGACTATTGAGTAGCCCAATCAGCATAACTTTGTGTATAATAGAGCACATCTAATTCTACCAGAAATCAAAATTTCTGATAGAGATGACATGGTCATAGATGGCAGATTATTTTGTACACTTGATAGGGGAGGTAGTGGATGTGGGTTCTGCTATAGTTCTAGTTCATACATGTATCATGGTCATCATCGCTATCATCCTTACAGGAGGAGTAGCAGGGGATATTTTCCAGATCAGTTCAAGAAATATAACCCACTTACATTTTATGGAGAGTTGAAGAAACTGTAGGATGTAGAGGCATTGTTACTTGGGATGAACAAGTTATTTGAGCTACATGACTATACAAATAACATGAAGGCCATGATAGATATTTTTAGCCTCAAAGGGAAAGCAGAAATTTGATAGGAAGATGTGATGATCCAGGTAAATTTTTGATACCATTTTAACCAAGACCTTTTACTTTGTCTGATGTGTTAGAATTACATTTTATCAAAGAATTAATGAACACATATGCAGATATAATCAAGAGGAAAGTGTGTCAACAATCACACTACAAAAATGCAATATCTTTAATAACAAAGTTTGTCCAGTGTGGACTACATCTCTAGGCCTCAGTGTCTCAATGGTGTTAGCCTCTTCATTTAGTGTTGTAGCTGGTGATAATGTACATGGATGTTGCTGAATTTTCATGCAGGGAAAGCCCTCAACATGAGTGGCAAAGTCTCTCCACGAGATGTTTCGTTACAAGGAACTCTCACTCATCACAAACCTCCTATCAGCATGACAACTTCACACATGGTGACAAAGAGTATCTCACCATCAACTCAACAAAGGGATCTCAAGACATAAATGACAATCCATGATAAATACATACAACATCAATACACATAAATATTTCACATCTTACATCAGCAGGAATAAACAACAAAAAATAAACATGAATAATCTGCATCATACATCAAGCAGGAATAGACATGACATAAATCATCCTACAATAGTAATAAATGAAGTACATGGCAACAAAAATTCATATACGTCAACTCTAATGTTGGATGAAGAATAGGCTTTTCAATTGCTGGAGCTGAAAGCACCATCGTAAACGTGGCGTCAAATGGCGTGAAATCGACTATCCACATGCTGAAATATGACACCATCATCTCATGTTGGAAAATGGACGAAAAAGCATGACCTCTGTTGCAGAAAATAACATTTCCATTAGGTTCGTATCATCGAGAGGTGTAAAATTCATATAAAATTTGTCCAATTTGGACACTGGGAAAATTTGACCCCTCTGGAAATGAGGCTCAATCATGGTTCCACTGCCCTTGCATACTAGTTCATGGTTCCACCTACATAAAACATTATTAAATCTTGAAATCTGTGCCCACTCCAACTTGCCTTGGGCGCACTATGAAAAATGAGGATTTTATGTAAAAATTCAGGCGTACTTACCAACAACGAGGTGGTTGGTGTACTGGTTAAGTTTTTAAGTTTGGATGAGAGGGGTCGGGGGATCAAATCCCGCCCCTCTTTTTTTATACAAAAAAGTATTAAAATTAATCAAATGTGGGTGGGTTGGTCCACTCCACGTGACCTGACCCAACCCGACCCCAAAATTTGTGCACTGTTTGTTTATGCCACCATTTTTTTTTTAAATGTGGGCAGGCGGATCCGCTCCATGCAATCTGACTTGACCCTACCCGTTTGCCATATTATATTTTCAAGGCATTAGGGGAGGGGGTGGGGGTCATGATTGTCACCCCTTTTTTTAAATATAAATTGTTAATTGGTGGTTAAGGTGTTGTGGGGTCTGACGGGGTTCATGGCCCACCGACCCTTTAATATCTTTTTTTATTTTTAATTTGGTTCGGTCAGGTGGCGAGATTGGTGGCCCCGCCACTTTTTTTTTTAATATTTTTTTTTTTTTTTAAACAAACTATATGTTTTTAAAATATCTGATTTTAGATCGAAGGACTATTTTTAATGACCCCACAAATTCGCCTGGAATCCTACTGGAGCTGGCCAGAATCCAATCACCAGATTTGTGTGAAAATGCAGCCTCCTTAACCTGCCAGATCACCAAGTCAACCTTAAAACTTTGACCAACTCTAACTTTCGCATACAAACTCAGTTTGACGAACCGTTCACATCGTTGTGATCAGGACGAAGAGATATACGCTCTAGTCCTAGTTCGACAACATTCTAATCACTTCAATTTTTGAGATTTCATAAGCCCTCTTTGTCCTGTGTGTGCCTCTAGAGCCACCTAGATCATGTGAAGTGTATTAGAGACATTAGGATAAAGGATTTGAGTGGCGTGAGTTTAAGAGAGTCTTCAGGAAGTAGTACTTGCTAGAGAGTTACTATGATAGTAAGGCCAATGAGTTCTATGAGATGAATATGGGATCAATGATAGATGAGGAGTCCATGACTAATTTCGTGGAGTTGTTGAGATATGTGTCATATATTAAGGACGAGAAGACAAAAGTTTAGATATTTATCAGTGGATTTCCATTTTCAGTTAAGGATTGGATTGAGTATGATGAGCATTGGTCACTCGAGGAAGTCATCGAAAAGTTGAAGGACTGCCATGAGCAATCAAAGTGTAAGATCAAGTCTAAGCAAGGTTAGAAAGGGAATGAAAAGACTAAAGGAAAGTGGCCACTGAAGCAAGAAAGACCTTAGGTTGCAGGTGAGAAAGAGAATATTTCTCCTTACAAGAAGTTTAATGCAGTTGAAAAGGGACATGTTTCGCATCCTAGAGATCAACAAAGCAAAGGTAGTGGATAGTTTTTGTGTTGGATATGTGGCAAGGATCATTGCAATAAGGATTGTCTATTGTATCAAGGTGGTAGGACTCATATATACAGTCCTCATGAGGCATAGAGAATTAGGGATGTTTGAAAACGAATTCCTCAGATATATGCAACATTTGACAACAAGCAGGAAGATCACTAGGCATCCATCATTGAGATGGAAGGTAAGCTCTGTGATCGATTTGTTTCTATTTTGATTGACCTTGGATATAATTATAGTTATGTTAATCATGACCTTGTGGATAAGTGTGGTTTGAGAAAAGAAGTGCATGCAGAGTCTTGGTTGGTGTAGTTGGATACAGGTACTAAGAAGAGAGTTCGTCATTGGGCAAGATCTTGTGCATTTGAGCTGAATGGTATGCCTAAATTAATGCATATAAATGTTCTTCCATTGGGATCATACAGTATGTTGTTGGGTATGGATTGGTTGTACCTTCACAAGACTAAGGTGGATTTTATGATAATGCTATTAATTGTTTTGATGATGATGGAGAGAAGAGGATCTTGCAGGGTAAGAAGAAGCCTACATTGATGAGAATGGCTAGAACTATGCAGGCTAAGAAAAATTGCAGGAAAGGGTGTATATTGTTTGCAGTGCATGTTTCTAGTGATAAAGGTAAGAATGTTGAGGATGAAAAACTATTGAAGAGGTATCCGGTTTTACAGACGTTTCATGATGTATTTGAAGTAGATATTTTGGAGTTACTTCCTTGTAGGGAAGTGAAATTTTATATTGAGTTGGTACCAAGGGTAGCACTAGCATCAAAGGAACCTTAAAGGATGAGCACTCTAAAGCTAGTGGAATTGAAGTTGCAGTTGAATCAAATCCTTGAGAAGGGATACATTAGGCCAAATGTATCGCCTTGGGGTGCACTAGTGTCATTTTAAAAGAAGAAGGATGGTACTATGAGCTTTTGCATTGATTACAGGTAGCTAAATAAGGTGATGATCAAGAATAGATATCCTTTTTCAAGGATCGATGACTTGTTTGATCAATTTAAGGGAGAAACAATGTTCTCGAAGATTGATTTGAGATTAGTATATCATCAAATACACATCAAATAAGAGGACATATACAAGACTAATTTCTAGACCACGTATGGACATTATGAGTTTCTTGTGGTTCCTTTTGGTTTGAGTAATGCTTTGACTACTTTTATGTGTTTGATGAATATTGTGTTGCGTCCTTATCTAAAAAAGCTTGTGATAGTATTAATTGATTATATATTGATATATTCTAAGAATGAGTAAGATCATGTTGAACACTTAGAAACAATATTGAGATTGCTAAGAGACCATTAGTTGTATTCCAAGCTTAATAAATTCATTTTCTTTAAAACAAAGGTGCATTAGTTGTGACACGTTGTTTCCAAGGAAGGCATAACAATGGATCCAAAAAATATTAGAGCTGCCATGGAATAAGCAACTCCTAAGAATTTGGATGAGGTTAGATCATTCATGGGGTTAGTAGGTTATTACAGGAGGTTCATCGGGAACTTCTCACATATTTCCTATCCTATTACATCATTGCAGAGGAAAGGAAAGAAATTTTAAAGGATAGAGGAATGTGTAGTAAGTTTTGAGTAGTTGAAGCAGTTTCTTACCAACTCTCTAGATATAAAGATTGCAGATCCACATAAAGAGTTCGTGGTGTGTATAGATGCTTGCAAGAGAGGGCTTGGTGGATTCTTGATGCATGAGGGAGAGGTGATATGCTACGAATTAAGGAAAATCAATAAGTAAGAGTAAAATGATGTGACGCATGACCTTGAGTTGACAACGATCATTCATGCATTGAAGATGTGGAGGCACTGTCTTCTTAGTAGGAGGTTTGTCTTGATGAGTGATCACAGTGGGTTGAGATACTTGTTTGACCAAACTAATCTGAATGTCAGGAAAACTTGAGGGTTGGCCATGTTGAGTGAGTTTAACTTTGAGATCATGTACATTATGGGTAAGGAGAATAAGGTTGCAGATGCTATTAGTAGAATAATGCAAGTGAATCACATAGAAACTATGAGTTCATATGGGATAGATTTACATGATTCGATCGTACAAGCAGGACAATAGGATGACAGATACAAGGAGCTTCGGCACAGGTTACAATAGTAGGGTACAGGTGATCAAGATGTGGATTATCATCTCATGACATATGGTTTGGTGAGATTTAGGGATAGGATATATGTGCCAAAAAATAGCGAGCTCAAGAAGCTTATATTGAAGGAATTTCATGTTAAGAAGTATTCATGTCATGCAGGATATTAGAAGACTCTAATAGCTGTGAATAATTTTTTCTATTGATTGAACTTGAAGAAAGAGGTAGTTGAGTTCATCGCAAGGTTTTTGGATTTTCAACATGTAAAAGTAGAGTGCAAGCATCTAGGTGGTCTATTGCAGCCGATTCCAATTCCATAGTGAAAATGGGGGTTCATTTCTATGGATTTCATCACAGGTTTTCCAAGGACATCCAGACAGTATGATTTTATCATGGTTTTGGTTGGCATGTTGAAAAAGGTAGCTCACTTCATAGTGGTTAAGTATACTTATTCAACTAGTGATGTAGCTCAGGTCTTCATTAGAGAGATAGTGAGATTGCATAATATTCCTAAGAAGAGTGTGTCCAAAAAAGATGGCAAGTTCACTTTTAGGTTTTGGAGAGGTTATTTGCAGGTTTGGGTACAAATTTGGCCTTCAGTACAACTTATCATCCGTATATAGATGGGTAGACAAAGAGGGTCAACAATATTTTAGAGGGAATTTTGATAGTGCATGTCATGCACCAATAGAAGATGTGGGAATAATATCTTCCATTGGTTGAGTTTTATTACAACAATGGGTATTAGGAGTCACCAAGGATGATTCTGTTTGAGGAACTTTATGGGATAATTTTTAATACTCATGTAAACTGGAGTTATCTAGTGAACAAGGAATTGATAAGATTCAACATGTTGGAAGAGATGGAACAAGAAATGTAGGTTATCAATAAGAATTTAAAGGCAACACAGGATATCCATAAGAGTTATGCATATAAACACATGTAATTTAAGGAGTTTTAGGTTGGGGATCATGCCTACTTGCACATCAAGCCCAAGAGGAGCTCCTTGAGGATTGGATCATGTGATAAGTTGGAACCTCTGTATTGCAGGCCTTTCGAGATCCTTGAGAGGATTGGACAAGTGCCCTGTAGACTTGCACTACCATTGACAGTGAAATTGCATGATGTTTTCCATGTTTATTTCTCAAGAGATATGTGAAGGATGCTGATCACGTGATTGAATGGTTTTTATTGTAGGTGGATCCAAAAGGAGAATTCCAATGGGAACCTCAGTGAATATTATAGTGGAAATAACTCATGCTATGGAACCGATCAATTGAGCAAGTTAAAGTGCAGTGGAATCAATTTAGGCTCGAAGAAGCTACATGGGAGATGGTTGATCAGATGCGAACTATGTATCCTTCATTATTTTCTAGTTGAGGAAAAGGAGTTTTGGGTATATGTACATATTTATGTATGTATGTTATTGTAAATTCCGTAATGAGTTGTGTCATAAAGCTCCAATAAGTGGTATGGTTGTCATGCTGTCTTGTTTGTCATGTTGGTTTTTATTTTTAGTAGGTTGTTCAATGTAAATATTGCATCCAGCAATGTTATAAAGCTCCATGGGCACAATGTTTTGGTTTTCAACATTATTTATGGTCATAGGGTTCATAGAACACCGAGGACGGTGTTTCCCTAAGGGGGATGGGTCTGTAACATCCTTAGGTTAAAATTTCATGTAATAAAGTTAATAAAGGAAAAATATGACCAAGGTCATGGGACACGTATTCCAAGATGAATATTGGGAAAAAAATCCTAATAAGTGTTCATTTCGATTTATTATGGCTAAGGAAATTGGAAAAGGAATTGAAAAGGAAAAGAGGAATTAATTGGTATTTTATTTATGAAATTAAAGGAAATTAGGAGAAAAGGGAGATGATAGGTCATAACATTGTAGGAGAGAAAAATTGAAGGAAAAATGGAGGAAATTGGAGAAAATAGAGACATCAATAATACAAATTCTTATGAGGATCAGTTCACCAACTTTTGTCAATTTTAGGTTGTAGCTCTCCCTATTCTCTCATACTATTACACACTTAGAGCATTCTTGGAGCACTCTAGCATTGGAGGAAGGAGGAAAATGGAAGGAAAAGAAAGAAAATGAAAGCAAGGGACAAGAAAGGAAAAGTTGGATCAATCAACTTAAGCAGGAATAATTTTAGGTAAAATGTTGCATGTGTGATTTCCTAGCTGGACTGTGAATGCATGGTACATGCATGCATGTATTTGGTTCTCTTGTTGTCATGGGAATGGGTTTTTCTAGGTGCGAAAGTGGTTTCATCTTTTCCTTTCCATTTCCAAATAACCATGGTGTGATGGGGTTATTTCATTCAAATGAGCTTTGGATTGCTAAATGGTTTTGGAATCGGGTGAGGTTGTCTCAGGAAAATTCCCATAAGGCTTAAGAATCCCTTGACTGGTTTTGGTGGGATTGCAGTAAAGTATGAGGGTTGAGAGGATAAAATTCCTCAAGGTATTAGTGAAGAAATTATGAGCCATCCAAGCTTATTTTGGGCCTAATGATCCCTTGACTAGTTTTGGAGGGATCATGGTAAATCCTGAGGGTGGAGGTGGCTTAATCTCTAGGAAGCCTTGGTTGTTTATGTTTTTGTTTTGGACCTATTGATCTCTTGATTGGCTTTGATGGGATTGCATTAAAGCTTGAGGGTGGATGTGGTTTAATCTCTAGGATGCCCTAGTTTTTTTTCTTAAGACCCACATTCATGCTTGGAATATGGCACAGGGTTGATTCGATGAAACAAATATTTGGTTCAACCCAATATATGGTCAGGAGGCACGTGTAAGTGCCTAAATTGGTTGGATTTTTCATATGTTAAAAAGAGATATTTTCCTCTTATATTTCGTGAGTAATTGTACTTGTTATTATGTGACTTTGATTTTTGTTCTATCATGGTTATTATTTTGGCTATATGATGGTCATAAACATGGTTTTATAACACGTTCTAGTTATGAATCTTGATATTTTTTGATTAGTTAATGAATCGTTAATGAATGCATGAGCTAACAGATGTTATTATAACTATTGTGAGAGGAAATTAAACCTTCTTTATAATTATCATATAAGTATCAAACCCCTTTGTTCATATATGCATTCATGACGTGTAGATTACATGTTCTCAATATGTTTGACGAAATGACTTTCATGATTAGGCCTTCTTACGTGAATTTTGTGATTCAAATTTGTATGTTTAGCCTTGTAATTGAGTTACTTATTATTCTAGAAAGTCTCAGGAAGTTTTGTGCAGTGGTTTGGATGCTGACTTGGAATTTAGGCTCAGAATCTGGGACCACACCCTCTAAATTGAGGTTGGGTCACAACCGCACCCTAGCAGGATTATGCATGTAGTTGGAGGCCATAAACTGCATGGATACCCTTCCATACATATGGTTTGGAGCCCATATCACAAAAAAATAATTCTAGCTCAGGATTTGGGCACTAAGAGTGGTTGTTTATCTCTTGGGTGTCCTGTAACTCCCTAGGAAGGTCAATAAGGTTACAGTTTGTTGATTCCATTTCCTTAAATTTACTTAGGAGGTTGAGTCATGACATAGTATCTCTCATATCATGTTTATCCTGATAGACTGATGAAGTTGGGTAAATGTGGGGGGGGGGGGGTGCTTACATGGCCTTCTAGTAGGGTTTTATCCTGAAAGAGTTTCCCTAAATATATCTTTTTCCAATCATGGATTGTGAGTTTTTATTTCATTGTTCTCCATTTTTTGGATAATTATAATTTGCATGCATACATAATAAATAATAATTTATAGATGTGGAATTTTGAAGAGAAATAAACCCTCATAGTGTATATTTCATATTTTTAAGTATAATTTATTAGATTTGTTGTGATGAATTTTCCAATAGAATATCCATGGAAATTTACATATCATTCGTTGGAATTACAAAATGGCTAATTTGGACTTGGATAGAATGTGTTCAAGGGAGAGTTAATGCACAAATAAGAAGAAAAAATACACATTGTTGCAAGGTGTTGGAAAATATAGAGACTTGTAGATTATAAATGATTTTCCTTAACTTGATAATTAATTGTGATATATGTTTCCCTTTAATTAATTTATTATTTCTTTTTCATCAAGAAATTACCAAAACAATGAAAATCAAAACAAAACAAAGTACATAAGATATAGGCTCCAAGCTATGGAAAATTCCTTCTCAGGGGAAACCCCAAAAAATGCTTATCTTCTTATATATAATTTGTTTACAAAGAGACTTCCAAGACCCAAAGACCAAAGCCAACAACCCTACCAAGCACCAAGTCAGCCCCCAAAAATATATTCTCCAAGGATGCTTCCAAAATTCGATCTAATGCAACTCTGTCCCATAATTTCGTCCATGCAATTGCTCCTCAAATTTTTGGCCCTACAATTTTTTCCTCTTGGAACTTTGCAACTTCATAAACCCTAGAAATTTAACACGTGTGGAAAAGAAAAGATAACATTCCAAATATTTTGACTTCTTCTCCTCTTCTTTGGCCTCCTAGTTACTCTTTCTCTTCTTCGCTATTGCAGATCAAACTTGAGATGAGTGAGTGTATCAAATGAGGTCAAGTTCCTTGTATTTATAACCTTCTTAAGGGGTCAAATAGTCCTCCCTTAGGCTGACTTGATATGCTCTTGGAACGACTTGGTATTAGTACAAAATTTATTTTTCTTCATAAAGTATAAATATTTCTTTATTACAATGAGTCCAAATGGGGCTATGACACATGATCTATATTATTCTTTATCCTAGAAATACCTAGAAATACCTAAAAATATTAAAAGCACGAAGAACATGATTTTGACTCAAACTTGAGTATGAAACCCATACTCCAAAAATAAAATATAATTTCTCTTTCTTTATTTTTGTTTCTTTATAATTAATATAAAATGTCATTATCACAATTAGGTCATTATGAAGATTGAACATAGTTACAATATTTCAACACTCCCTCTTAATGAGGGAGGTATTCATAATCCCATTACATGGTACACGAAATATTATTCTTGAAGAATTCTCATAAGAAGAGTCAGATTGATAAGACATATTTGTCAAGCATATTTATCATAAACAAAAATTTAATTTAAGGACTTAAATTAACAAGCTCATCCTTATTTCAGAGCATTAAGTTGGGAGGCTTTACGTGAACTGTCACACTACCTCTAAGGCACATACCCCATCTGGATGTTCACCAGGTATGTCCTTTTAGGACTATTATTATCTTGGATTTCCAATCCTGAATCCTCAAAGAATATTAGTCCTCTTTGACTGCTCTTACCTTGGATGCCCTACATCTTCCTCAAAGAGTATTGGTTAACAAATTATTTTTCCTGGATTCTAGAATCCATAAGAATTTCCAATATAATATTCTTATACAATCATTCAGACTCCATTCTTTCTTTATGTCCTTCACTAAGACTTACAACTATTAGTCCTAGTCTATTTCTTGACCCATAATGAAAAGAAATATCCAATATCACTCCCTCTCAATTAGGGAAGAGATATACACCAACCAAGATTACCTCTCAAGTACTCAAGCTTTTTTTTTGTAACACTTTAGTCAAAGTATCTACTACCTGTTCATCTATAGGTAGATAATACAACTCCACGACCCCATCTCGTACGAATTTTTTGATGTAGTGGTACTTGTTTTTTATATGTTTCGTCCTAGCATGGAACACCGGGTATTCTGTCAATCTTATGCAACTCTCATTTTCACAACGTATTCGTGTAGGGCTAAGTGGTCCTTTAAACAATTCTGATAATAACTTCTCGAGCCAAACTGCTTCCTGATAGACTTCACTTACAACAACATATTCAAATTCAACACTACTCAAAGAAATTGTACATATCCTGCTTTCCGCTCATCCATGAGGCCATGGTAGACCCTAGGTTGAAGCATCCACCAGTTATGTTTCTTCCATATTTCTCACTGCCACCCCAATCTAAATTAGTATATCCCATGATTTGGATTTCAATACTAGTATACTGGAGGCAATTATATATGGTTCCATGCAAATATATTAGGATATTATTGTTTGGAATCCAATGGTCATGTTTTGGCTCCATTTGAAACTAATTGAGGACATTCATCGTAAAACAAATGTCCAGTCTCATATTTACTAGATACATCAAGGACCCAATCAACTATATGTCTAATGGACTAGATTCTCAACTCCTCAACATCTTTAGGTTAGTAATCATAGGAGACATCATAGGCTTACTAACCATCATTTGATGCAGTCAACCAATGCACACTTTATTATTGAATGTAGCAAGAAATTATTTTATATATAATTCCAAATACATTAGATTCTCCATAGGTGTTTGAATTCACGTTTTTCTTTTCCTTTGATATGCAATATCAATATTCGGATAATCATAAAACATAGAGGTAAGGGTTTATATTTTCCAAGCTACTGTAAGCTACAATTGTCTTTGTAACTTCACCATTGATCAACGAAATGGTCATTCCATTGCAAATATCGATGCAGTCAATAAGAAAATTGTTACTATCGATGGGACATCAGCACAAGGAGAGGATGAATGTACATATGAATTCGATGCAAATGGAATAATTACTCAACTGGGACGTCATACAGAGAGAGGAAAGATTGTATGTCTTATCTCTGCAATACTGGAAGTGCTGCCACATGAGCCGTCGCATCAAACTAACAAATGTTGGACAATTCCATATGAGCCATCACACCAAACTACCAAACGCCAGATAGTGCTTCTCTATGTTGCGGACAAGATAATTATACTCTTACAACCCCTATGCATATTCCCAATGCATATTTCCAACACATATTTTGCAGGGGTTTTAACGCTGTTTGCTATCATATGCTCTCAGCTTCCTTTACACCTGCGTCCAAACATTTCAGCTTCTCCACTTTGACATTCGTTGTAACTTATGTATGTAAATGGAAACTTAGTCATTCATTTGTATTCCAAGAAGTCTAAGGTTACTTATGCCACTGTCATTGTTCCAAATACACACTATTCTTACATTCACCCATTCATATACACACATATATAATTTACAGATTCTAACAATAAAAAAAAAAACATATAATACCAAAAAAAAATTATATTACTAATGCATGGACTAAATATTTCATTAATGGTCCCTTTCATTTGCAATTTACACACTGGCACTCCTAGTGTTTCCTCCCTATTCCCTATTATTTATACTTGGAATATGAAATTGTTCCTCTTAGAATAGGTTTCTTCTCAAATTTTCTCAACAATTCAATACATCCCTATTTTTAAGTGCTTATCCTTAAGTTGGGTCTATATCCATGCAGGGAAAGAAACCAATTCCTAATTTTATTCCTTATTCATTAAAAATACAAAAGAAACTAACTATTCTCATAAATAAATAATAATAGTAATAAAATAAAATAAAATACTACTACTAATGTTCATTTCTTTTGGATTAGCCACAACATGTGAACAAAACATCACATTGCTGGCTAAGTCCCGATGCTCCTGCATTAGACTCCCAGGGAAGAAAAATGATCTTGTAATTCTTCAGAATCTACTCCCAACTTCTGTAGCTCTACTGCAGTCACCCAACTAGCGTCTTCCACTAGTTGTATTTTCGTTTGAATAAATACTGATAATAGGTTTGGCTCCTAGTTTTCTTTGATACTCTCTTCTCCAAAATGGCTTCGACTCCCCTCTTTCCTGTTTTGGGCATCTGATCTTCCCAATTTACTGTTGAGTTTTCTTCTGTTGTGGAGTCCCCTTGTGGTTCTTCTTCTGGTTCTCGATAGAGATACAAATATGCAACCTTGAAGATTGGGGATATTCCATTTCCTGTTGGAAATTCAACTTCATATGCATTTGAAGAAAATTTCCTTACAATTTTACATGGCCCTATCTTCTTCAGTTTTAATTTGTTATAAGTTTTAATAGGAAATATTTCTTTTCTTAAATATACCATGACTAAGTCACCCACTTGTAATTCCTTTTCTTGCCTCCTCATATCTTCTCTTTGCTTATATTTTCTACTTCTTTCCTGCAATCTTCTTTTGACATCTTCTTGTAGTTCTTGCATTTGTTTTGCAAATTCTTCAGCCTTTGCGCTCCTTACCTCCTGTTTTCCTAGATCTCTGAGTTCATACGCACCTCTTGGATGCATTCCAAAAATAATCTGGAATGGACTCATACCAGTAATTCGATTTGGGGTATTATTGTAAGAAAAATCGGCCTGAGCAAGGGCTAAATCCCACTGTTTGGGATTGTTATACACCAAGCTTCTCAACATGTTTCCCAGACTTCTATTCACTACCTAGGTCTGTCCATCCATTTTAGGATGATATGCTAAACTGAAACTAAGGTTGGTACCTAGTTTCTTCCACATAGTTCTCCAGAAATTTCCCACAAACTTGGTATCCCTGTTAGACACAATGCTTACAGGTAATCCATGTAATCTTACAACTTCTGAAAAAATTAGATTAGCAATATTTGTTACATCACTTGTTTTCTTGCATGCAATAAAATGAGCCATTTTTGAAAATCTATCTACAACGACATAGATGGAATCATTTCCCCTTTGATTTTTTGGCAAACCCAAAACAAAATCCATACTTACTGCATCCCATGGTTGGTCGGGTATTGGTAATGGCTGATACATTCCTGTATTCTGACTTTTTCCCTTAGCATGCTGACAAATCCTGCATTTTTCCACAAATCGTTTAACATCAGTTTTCATCTTCAACCAGTAATAAAAAGTATTTACCTAAGCAAAGGTTTTGTCTTGTCTAAAATTTCCAGATAGGCCTCCAGTATACTTCTCCTTGATTATGTTTTCCCTCATAGAACATTTAGGAATATAAAATTTATTAGTTTTGAATAGTAATCCCCCTTGGATAAGATAATCCAACCACTGGCTTCTATTATGGATTGCTAGATTTCCTACAATTGCATAAATTTCTTTAAACTTTGCATCATTTTTATACATGTAAACCATCTCCTCAAACCCTACAACAAGAACTTGTAATTCCTGCATAATTCAGTTCACCCTGCTCAAAGCATCAACAACTTTGTTCAATTTTCCACTCGTATGTTTGATTACAAAAGTGAAACTCTGCAAATATTCTACCCATTTGACATATTTCTGATTTAATTTTGGCTGATTTTTTATAAACTGTATTGCACGATTATCAGAATCTAACACAAACTCTTTTGGCAACAAATAATGTCTCCATTTTTTTAAAGCTTGTACAACAACATAAAACTCCTTGTCAGAAGATGAATATTTCTTCTTTGCTTCATATCATTTTTCACTGAAGTATGTTATTGGTTTCTGATCTTGACTCAAAACAGCTCCAATTGCAATTCCACTAGCATTAGTTTCAACCTAGAAAACTTTCTCAAAATTTGGTAAAATTAGAACTAGTTTTTCAGTAATTTTTCTCTTCAGCAATTTAAATTTTGGTCTGTTGCTTCTGTCCATTTGAATGGCTGATTAGTTTTTCTGATTGTTTCTATAATGGGTGCACCAATTTGACTAAAAATTTAGATAAATTTTCGGTAGAAACTTGCAAGACCATGGAAGCTTCTTACCTAAAATATGCTTCTAGGAGTTGGCCAATTCACAATTGCCTGGATTCTCTCCGGATCCATTTTCAACCCTCCCTTAGAGACTACAAACTCCAAATAAATTAGTTCTTCCTTCATGAAGCTGCACTTCTTCAAATTTATTAGCATTTTTTCTTTTTGTAAAGTCTTTAGAACTAATTTAAGGTGTTCCAAATGCTCCTCTTTACTTCGAATGAAAATGAGAATATCATCAAGATAAACAATTACAAACTTACCCACATATTCCTTCAAAACTTCATTCATTAACCTCATGAAAGTACTAGGTGCATTAGTAAGTCCGAAAGGAATTAATAACCATTCATACAAACCACTATTTTTTTTAATGCGGTTTTCCACTCATCCCCTTCTCGAATCCTTATCTGATGATACCCACTCTTCAAATCTATCTTAGAAAAATAATTCGACGCACTCAAACAATCCATTAAATCATCCATTCATGGTAAAGGAAAACGATACCTGATGGTGATTTTATTTATGGCTCGAGAATCTGTGCACATGCACCATTCACCTCATTTCTTTGGACTGAGTACTATTGGTATAGCACATGGACTGAGGCTTTCTCTGATTAATTCTTTATCCATTAAATCTTGCGCTTGTCTTCCAACTTCGGCATTTTCCTATGGCGTTAACCTGTAGGCTGATTTATTCGGCAAACTGGCTCCAGGGATTAGATCGATGTGGTGACTAATACTTTGGATGGGAAGTAACTCATTTGGCAACTCATCCACAATAATATCAACAAAATCATTCAACATATTTCAAATTTCTTCAGGTAAATCTTCTAAATTTGTAGAAGTTAAAATTACCTTGGGTCTCCCAACAATAGCAAAATGCATCTCCTCGCCTTTCTCGACTTCTAGCAATAAGGTTTTTCCACTCATCAACATAACACTGTTTCCAGGTGCTTCCTCATCAACTTCATCTTTCAATGACAAAAGTGTATGCTTGTTCCCATCTTTCTCAAGAGTATAAGTGTTTCTTCTACCATCGTGTCTAGCTTTCTGGTCAAACTGCCAGATTTTTCCTAACAATATGTGACATACATCCATCGACATTACATCACATAAAATAACATCGTTATAAGTACCAATCTGGATTTCAACTTTACATTGTTCAGTTACAATAATTTGATGGCCTTTTTGGAGCCATGATACTTTATAAGGAATGGGGTGTGCTGTCTTCTCTAACTTCAATTTGTCCACCATTTCTGTAGAAACAAGGTTATCAGTACTACCATTATCAATTACCAATTTGCAACACTTACCCTTTGACTTACATATAGTTCTGAACAGATTCTTTCTCTGAGCTGTTTCTCTGGCTTCCTTAGCTGCTTTAAGCAATATCCTTTTCAACAACAAGGATTTTATGGCTTTAGCTGGTTCCTCTTTGGCTGTAGTCTGAGGAATTTCTTCCTTTGTTTCAGCAACGTTCACATTTTGCTGGGTTACTGGTCTATTGTGAGGACAATCCCATGACATATGTCCCCACTCACCACATGCAAAGCACATAATATCTCTTCCTTGGCCTCTACCTCTGGGCACAAAACTTCTGCGACCCGAGTCTCCTCTTTGTGGTGATCTATCACTCGAACTCCCTGCTTCATTCTGGGAGTGTTGAAATCTAGATTTAAATGTTCCCCTTCCTTTTGTCGGACTCTTGCCTCTATTCCTCTAATTTTGTTTGCGCATAATTTTTTATTCTTCCCTCAAGGCTGCTTGATAGGAATCTTCAATCGTCTTTAGATTAAATAAGCCGATTTCATCATGTATTTCATATCTCAACCCATTTATATATCTAGCTACCTTTTATATGTCATCTTCAATATGTCTCACTCTAATACTTAGCTTACAAAATTCTTCAGTATATTCTTTGATAGTCATCCCTTTTTTCTTTAAGTTTTTCAATTGTTTGAAAATATTTAATTGATAATCTTTTGGCATGAACTTACCTTTTAATTTACTCACCATCTTATCCCATTTCTTGATTTTTGGTTTCTCTTTTCGTTCTCTGGACAACTGAAACTCATCCCACCATAGGGCTACATGACCTTTCAATCTCGTGGCTGCAAACTTCACTTTCTTCTTGTCATCAACTTCTTCATAGTCGAAATATTTGTCTACTGAACTGATCCCATCCATTAGTACTTCCACACTAATATTTCGATCGTATAAAGTTACTTCTACCTTTGGTCTGATACCTTCGGGGGTCTCTTCTTCATCGACATTTGCAATTCCATCATCTGTCACTCTCCTCTGAGTAGTTTCCATTGTGGAAATCCTTGTTCGCAAGTGCCAGATTTCTTCTAGCAGAACTCCGTTTGCTATAGGTCTTCCTCGACCTATTCCATCTCCCCTTCTAGGCGGAATTTTCCGCAATGCTCATGAACAACTCAATGGATTTGATACCAAAATTGATGCAGTCAAACAATGCACACTTTAGTATTGAATGTAGCAAGAAATTATTTTATATATAATTCCAAATACATTAGATTCTCCATACATGTTTGGATTCATGTTTCACTTTTCCTTTAATATGCAATATCAATATTCGGATAATCATAAAACATAGAGGCAAGGGTTTATATTTTCCAAGCTATTGTAAGATACAATTGCCTTTGTAACTTCACCATTGATCAACGAAATGGTCATTCCATTACAAATATCGACACAGTCAATAAGGAAATTGTTACTATTGGTGGGACGTCAGCACAAGGAGAGGATGACTATACATATGAATTTCGATGCAAATGGAATCATTACTCAACTGGGACATCATACAAAGAGAGGAAATATTGTATGTCTTATCTCTGCAATACTGGAAGTGCTCCCACATGAGTCGTCGCACCAAACTAACAAATGCCAAACAGTGCCATATGAGCCGTCGCACCAAAATACCAAACGCCAGATAGTGCTTCTCTATGTTGCAGCCAAGATAATTATAATCTTATAGTCCCTATGCATATTCCCAACACATATGTCCAACGCATCTTTTTCAGGGGTGTTCACGCCATTTGCTATCATCTGCTTTCAGCTTCCTTTACACCTGCGTCCAAACGTCACAACTTCTCCACTCTGACATTTGTTGTAACTTACGTATGTAAATGGAAACTTTGCCATTCATTTGTATTCCAAGCAGTCCGAGGTTACTTCTGCCACTATTGTTGTTCCAAATACACACTATTCCTTCGTTCACCCATTCATATACGCACATATATAATTTGCAGATTCTAACAATAAAAAAAACATATAATACCAAACACAAATTATATTACTAACGCATGGACTAAATATTTCATTAATGGTCCTTTGCTTTTGAAATTTACACACTGACACTCCTGGTGTTTCCTCCCTATTCCCTATTATTTATACTTGGAATATGAAACTATTCCTCTTAGAATAGGTCTCTCCTCAAATTTTCTCCAAAAATCAATACTTCCCTATTTTTAAGTGCTTATCCCTATGTTGGCTCTATATCCACGCAGGGAAAGAAACCAATTCCTAATTTGATTCCTTATTGATTAAAAATAAAAAACAAACTAGCTATTCTCATAAATAAATAAATAATAATAATAATAATAATAATAAAATACTACTACTAATGTTTATTTCTTTTGGATTAGCCACAACATGTGAACAAAACATCACATTGTTGGCTAAGTCTCGATGCTCCCGCATCATCATTCCAAATTTTTGAAGTATCTTGATCACATATTTACCTTGACCAAGATATATCTCACATGAATTATACCAAACTTCTAGTCCCAAGTACTAATTCATAATCCTAAAATCCTTGTTATCAAACTCAACTTCTAAATTCTTCTTGCATTCGTGAATTCGATGTTCTACTCTTATAAAAAGTAAATCATCCACATACAAGAGTATGAAAACTGGTTCACCTTGGACTGCCCTAATGTATAGGTTAGGATCTGTAGAACTCTTGGTAAAACCAACTCTCAACATGTATGCACCCATTCTTGCATACCAAGCTCTAGGTGCTTGCTTTAATCCATATAGATATTTATTCAACATGCATACATGAGTCTCCCTCTGTTTTATTTCAAATCCTTGAGGCTGCTCAATGTAAACCTCCCCATAAATGGTCCCATTTAGGAAAGTTGTCTTGACATCCATTTGATCGATTTTCCATCCCATCGTAGAAACCAAAAAAATAATCGATCTTATTGTTATATATCTAGTTGTGGGAGAAAATTTTTCCTCATAATAAATTCTTTATTTTTGTGAAAAGAATCTTCCTATGAACCTTGATTTGTGTTTATCAATATTCCCATCAACAATGTGATTTATCTTGTAAATCCATTTTGAAGTAACTAAATATTGTCACTTGGCCTTGGGAAAATGTCCCAAACATCATTCTTCATTATGGAATGATATTCTTATTCTTCCTACAGAGAATTCCTCCACTCTTGATGTTTACCTGCATCTTCATAAGAGGAATTTTTTCTTCAATAAGCTTTTACATATATGCAACATACCCAAAATACCTCCTCGGTATTTTACTTTCCTTGAAGATCCCCAATGTTGTATGTCCATAAAATTCCTACAGAGTACTTATCAACCAATTAGGCCTCTTTTTATTTTATGGAAAAATCACTTGTATAGGCTCACTAGGACCTTAAACATACTCTTGAGTAGATAGCATAGCTTTACCATCATTGTCCCTAGAGATATCGTCAAATATAGGTATCTCTTTGTTAAGTCCCTATATTAATAGTGTAGTCCCTTATTATGTTAGTGTAGCCCCCCTTATTTTTATTTTTGTACCCCTATAACCCCATATTGTTATCATTGTGCCCTTACATTATTATTGTTAGGTCGGCTAGGATTACATTGTGGCCCCATGGACTCATATATATAGAAAGGAGGTTTTGTCATTTGTATCATCAAAGAATTGTTCATTCATGTAATGTATTGGATGTTTCCCCATCGAAGTGGCTTATTTATAAGGCGTTGATATCTCTTTTCTTCTATTTTTGGAGCTGGTTTCACAACATTTGGTATCAGAGCTTTGGATTCTAGGGTTTCGCTACTCCAAACAAGTCATCATGGAATTTTCGCTATAACTATTTTTATACGAATGTTCAAAAGCTAAAATTGTTAGAGCGCGAAGCTGAAATCCTGAGGAACATCTTCGAAAAATTTCAGAGCTTGGTTTTCAATATTTTTAGAGATATGGTCTGTGGAAGTTAAGGATTTTTCAGGCTCCTAAATTTCATCTCAAAGAGGTGATCATGAGAAAATATTCATAACTTTCTATCTGAGCATCGGATTGAAATTCTGTAAAAAGTGGCGATAATTACACAGAATTTAGTTTTTGGTCTATCAATTTCAAAGCTGGAGGAGGAAACAGTGACACATGGCAAATCATACAATTACGCTCCACTAAACCAACCCATAATTAGGTCATTGTGGGATATTGGGCATAACTTTGTCTTGAAGAATCCAAATTAGGTCAGACATATGGCATTCGAAAGGGGATTCAGAGGGCTCCCTCAGTGAAAAATTTCATATATTAATGATCTTCAATCACAGATATAATTCAGTTTCAATATCGAGCTCCTCAAAAGAAAGAAAAATGTGTGTATTTGTTTTTCTGGGTTGCATAAGTCTTGAGTAAAAAAAATCATTTTGAAGTGATTTGAAGGGCATATTTTAGAATTTGTATTAGTATTGGGTTCTATAATGTCTCCAAAAAATAATTCCACACCCATTAACCCCTCAAAAAACTATACTTTGACACATGAAGAGGAAGAATTGTAGTATGAGATATCAAAATTACGGTACCAAGTGCAACAAATTTCGATCTTACGAAGAGCAACCGAATATGACATAGATGCTTTAAAAGAAGAAATGGAGGCTAAGTTGGATTGTTTTAAGGATCATATAATAGCTAATATGGATGATAAATTAGTTGAAGATCACATCGAGCATCAACAACAAGTTCTCCAACTCTCAAAGGATAACCTAACTTTGGTGTAGAATCTAATGAAACAATAGGAAGATCAACATCACATCGAAAGAAGTTATGAAGTAGTCACAGAAACAAGAACTTGACAAGTACTATCAATTTAAGAGTATCTCAGCAAGTGGAAGAACTTTCCTGGAGAATATTCCACATGGGAGGATGAGAATTTTATACATAAGAATCAAGAAATAATCAGGCATTGAGGACAACACTTGTTTGAAGGAGAGGCGCATGTTAAGTCCCTATATTAGTAGTGTAGTCCCTTATTATGTTAGTGTAGCCCCCCTTATTATTATTGTTGTACCCCTGTAACCCCCATATTGTTATTATTGTGCCCTTACATTATTATTGTTAAGTAGGCTAGGATTACATTGTGGCCCCATGGACTCATATATATAGAAATGAGGTTTTGTCATTTGTATCATCGAATAATTTTTTATTCATGTAATGTAATGGAGGTTTCCCCCTCGAAGTGGCTTATTTCTAAGGCGTTGATATCTCTTTTCTTCTATTTTTGGAGCTGGTTTCACAACACTCTTCTTCGTCTGAGTTAACCTATACATCCTTTTATTTGTTGTAAGTTATACTTTCATCAAATATGAAATCCATGCTTACTTCAATTTAACAATCATCCTTAATATTTATTCTATATGCCCTAGATGAAGCACTATACCCAAAAAATATGCCATTTAGACTATTAGGATCCAACTTCTTTCTCTTGAGCTTGGGTATATGAATATACAAAGGACACATAGATACTCAAAGATGATTCAAAATTGGCTTATTTCCTGTAAATGATTCTTCCGGAGTCATGATGTTGATAATTTTGTGAGGACTTTGATTCTGCAAGTAAGAAATTATCATACATGCCTCTCCCCATAGGAATTGAGGTAAATCTTGATCATGTAGCATGGCCCTCACACATTATTCAATAGTTTTATTCTTCTTTTCATCCATGCCATTATTTTTAGGATTATAAGGAAAAATAAGATCACTCTTGATCCCTAATTCCTTGCAGAAAGATATCAGTTCTTTGGAGGTGTATTCTCCACCATTATCCAACCTCAGAGTCTTGATATTTATATCGGTTAGGTTCTCAACTTAATTCTTGAACTCCTGAAACCTTTCAAATACCTCATCCTTGTTCCTGAGAAGGTATAACCAAGTCTTCCTTAAGAAATAATCAATCCACTTAATTCTTGAACTACTGAAACCTTCAAATACCTCATCCTTTTTCTTGAGAAGGTATAACCAAGTATTCCTTCAGAAATAATCAATTAAGGTTACATAATACTAATGCCCCCCTAGAGACTTAATTGTCATAGATTCATGTACATATGAATGTATGAGATATAAAAATTCCTTATATATGGTATCACTTCATGCAAATGGATTCTTCATGTTCTTTCCTAGAGTACATCCCTTATAGGTCCCTTCATGTTCTTCCTTAAATTTGGGGATGCAATTTACCATTTGACTTAGAGATCGAAAAATTCTATAATTAAGGTGTCCATACCTTCTGTGACATAGCTCATAAGGAATCACATAAAAGTGGACTAGGATATTAGATAAAGGTGTAAAAATTCTATATAATGTCACCTCACAGATACCAATCACCCTATCATCATCAATACTATATCCATGTAATATCCATGGGTTAAAGTTTCATGTAATAAAGGATATTAAAGGAAAAAGTAAAACCAAGGTCATGGGACACATATTTCAATCCGAATTTTGGGCAAACACTATAATGGGCATCACTTATGGTTAAAAATGGCTATGGAAAATGGAGAAGGCATTGGAAAAGTTCAAGGGGCATTAATTGGCATTTAATTATGAGAAATAAAGGAAAATATGAGAAAATGAAGGTCAATATACACAAATTTGTATGCAAGAGAAATTAGAGGAAAATGAAGTAAAATGAAGAAAAAATGGGACATCAATGACAAAAATGCATCAGAGAAACAATTCATGACTTTTGTTGGTTTAGTTTTGGATCTCATTCACTCTTGAACACTTAGAGAATTATTGGAGCACTCTAGCATTCACTTGGATTGGAAAAGGGAAAACAAAGGAAAGTAAAGGAAATCAAATGAAAGCAAGGGAGTACAAGGAGAAAGTCCGATCGACAGCTATAACATGTGGATTTTGTAGGTAACAGGTTGCATGTGTAATTTACTTGTTGGGGTGTGAATGCATGGTAGATGCATTTGATTGATTGGTTCATTTGTTGTCATTGACATGGTTTTTTCCTAGATTGAAAGAGGTATTAGCCTTTCCTTTCCATTTCCTGGATATCCATAGTGTGATGGGATTCATTCTTGGTTGAGCTTCGTATTTCCTGAATATTTTGGATCTAGGTGAGGTGGTCCCAGGAAAATTCGAAGGGTTGGGGTTGGATATGGTTTTCTCTGGAAATCCCTTAACATGTGGGAAAATATAGGAAAATTCCTTTAGGTATGGTGAATGAATTTTGAGGCATCCATGCTTGTTTTGGTTTGTGATCTCGAGAACAATTTAGGTTAGATCACGGTAGGGTGGAGGTGGTTTAACCTCTGGATTCCAGGTTTGATTATGTCTTAATTTATCCCATGAGATCCCACATTCATGCTTGTAATATGTCACAAGGGTGATTGGTTGAAAGAGAGATTTGGTTCAGCCCACTCTATGGTCGGGTCGTACGTGGAAGTCCTAACTTGGTTGGAATTTTCATATGTTATTATGAGATATTTTCCTATTGTGATCTATGAGAACTTATACTATTTATTATGGTGATCTTATCGCTAATTTTTCATAGTTTCTATTATGGTTATATGCTGGCTATATGCATGGTTTTATGATGTGATCTAGCTATCGCTCTTGATCATGATTTGATAAGTTATTGAATGGTTTATGAATGCATGGGCTAACAAGTGTGGTTGAAACTAGCATTATAGGGCATTGATCCTTCTTGGTGATTCTCATATGAAGTTCAAAATTTTATGATCAAATATGCATTCATGACCTCTAGCTTATATTCTATTTATCATATGTTTGTTGAATTTATATCATGTAATAGGCATGTATAGGTCAATATTTTTCTCAAGCTTTGATCAATTAGAATTGTTATCATCATTGTAACTATATTGGAAAGTTACAAGCAATTTTGGGTACTAGTATGGAGGTTAGCCTAAAAACTTGTCATAGATCTTGGGATGGCATGCATAGAACAAAGGATTTTTGGTGATTTGGATCATAATCAATGTTAGCAGGCTTATGTGTGAATTTATAGCCTCATAAACACATGCAATGTGTGTCAAGGGTGTAGTTGGGGTGTTAAGTAAGTGAAAAATAGGTCTAGCTCAAGGATTGATCACCTGGGTGGTTATTAGGCTCATGATTAATATGAATTTCCTAAGGGATGTCAGTAAGTTGCCGGTTTTTAGGCCCCACTGACATAACTAGAACTTGGAGGTCGGGTCATGTCATAGTAGCACTCAAATCATATTTACCCTAGTGAGCTTGTAAAAGGGGGTAAATGTGGGAGGGATACAAATCCTTACCCCAAACCAAAAAAATTCCATCCAAAAAAAAAAACTCTATCACCCTTATCCTCTAGAAAAAAAATAGAAAGTAAGTTTTTCTTCAAACCTGGAACATATAAATTTTTTTTGAGATGAATGGTTCCACCAAACATGATCTCTAATGAATTAAATCCAATTCCTTTCATTATATATCTCTTTTTATCTCTAAGTTCGATTGAGTGGGAGGAGTTTTGTTTAGATAAGGTTTGAAGTTGAGATCATTATCCCATCATATGTTTGTAGGCACCATTGTCAATACCCATACATTCTTGTCCTTGAAAGTGCTAGATAAAGTGGAGAAAAAACTTCCATCAATTACTTCTTTCGCAATATTGGAAATGATATTCAATAAGAAATCTTTGATATATGTATCTAGATTCCCAAGAAGCTTGAAACCCTTCTTTACAACTCTTGTCATAGTGCCAACTAGAATGTGATATTCAGTCTACTAATTCTTGCACCTTAGCCCTGATACCATGTTGGCAAATTTGGAGACTTGTAGATTATAAATGATTTTCCTTAACTTGATAATTACCTGTGATATATGTTTCCCTTCAATTACTTTATTAGTTCTTGTTCATGAAGAAATACCAAAACAATGAAGACCACAATGAGAAAAAGTACGCAAGATATCGGATCCAAGCCAGAGAAAAACCCCTCCAAGGGGAAAACCTAGAAAAATGTTTCTCTTCTTATATAGAATATTCTTACAAAGAGAATTCCAATACCCAAAGACAAAAGTGAACAAACCTACCAAGTGCTGAATTATGTAACTAGGTTCGGTATTCATAATTTCTATTGTAATCATGATTTTATGTGTTTGATGAAAAGAGAAATAAATTTATTATTTTCATTCTTGATGCATGGGTTTCATGCTCAAGATAAATTTATTTATAGGTCAAGCACTCATTGAGTGCTTCTAGGTTTGTCATAGAATTATGAAGTGAGAAGAGTTAGTGTCATACATGTAATACCTCTTTGGGCATGTTGTATCTTCTAAAGAAATTTTTTGTAGAGTTAAAAATGTCATAAAGACCCTCCAAGACCTTTTCAAGCTAGTCGGACTACATGAAAGATCAAGTCGGCCTCATGGAAGAAATTTGTACCCCTAGAAAGTCTATATATAAGAATGAACTCGACCTCATTTGGACACAACAAGAAGTAAGTTTTATCTCCAGAAGAAAGAAGAAACACGATGATAAGAAAAGGATGAAAATCAAGGAAATTAAGAAATGAAGAAAAATTGAATTTTTGGACCACTCTCTCTCTCTATTGTTAAGGGTTTCTAAAGTTGTTGGGAAAGTCGAAATTTTTGGAAGTTGCTGGAAGATGTTGGGCAATTTAAAGTTGTTTGGAAAGTCGAAGTTGTTGGAAGTTGATGAGCAAGTCGAAGTTGCTGGAAGTTGTTGGGAAAGTCGTAGTTATTGTAAGTTGTTTAGAAAGTTGAAGTTCCTGGAAGTTGCTAGGGAAGTCAAAGTCATTGGAAGTTGATGGTCAGGTCGAAGTTGTTGGAAAATTTGTTGGGGTCGAAGTTGTTGTTAGAAAGTCAAAGTTTGTTGTTGTAATTTGTGTAAGTAAGTCTCGTCAAGAAGTAAGGTTGACTTGTTCTTGGAGGGGTCTTTCTTAAGGATATTAGGTCTTGGAATTCTTCATTTTAAGGTTCTATAAGAAGAGAGTAATTCTTGGGGGTTTTCCTCTCAAAAGGAAAGGTTTTGGCTCTGGTTAGCAACCTACATTTTGTGTCCTCTTGAATCTTTTATCTTCATTTTATGGTAGTTGTTTGATGATAGAAAACACAATAATAATCAAGTCAAAGAAGAATCTAATAAATTTAAGTAAAAATACATCACAAGTAGTTATCAAAGCAAGATAAATCACCTAATCTAGCTTCCCCTATATTTCTCAACACCAAGAACCAAGTCATCCCCCAACAAGATCTTCTCCAAGGCATCTTCCAAACTTCGACTTACTGAAAATTCATCCCAAAATTTTGATTGTGCAATTGTTCCTCGGATTTTTTTCCCTACAGCTGCTCCTTAGATTTTTGGCCCTATAGTTTTGGCCTCCTGTAGCTTCACAACTTCAAAACCCTAACAAATTCACATGTGTGGAAAAGAAAATATAACCTTCCAAATATTTCGAAATATACTCTTCTTTGTCCAGCCATATACTCTTTCTCTTCTTATTTATTGCATATCAAACTTGCAATGAGTGAGTGTCTCAAACGAGGTCAGGATCCTTGTATTTATAGCCTTATTGAGGAGTCAAATAGCCTTCCCTTAGGATGACTTGATTTTATCTTAGGCTGACTTGGTCTTGGGATACAAAATGGATTTTTACTGATAAAATAAATATCTTTCTTTATTTCAATGAGTCCAAATGGGACTATGGATCATAACCAATATTATTCTTTATCCTAGAAAGACCTAGAAAAAACTAGAAAACCTAAAAGCATGAAGAACATGATTTTGACTCAAACTTGAGGATGAAACCCACATTCCAAAAAAAAAATCTAATTTCTCTTTATTTTTGTTTTTCTTTCTTGATAATGAATATAGAATGTCATGATTAAAATTTGGTCATTATGAAGACCAAACCTAGTTACAATTTTTTAACATAAGGATCCAGAGGGATTCAAGAGTAGTCAATGATATCAAAAGAAGTAACAAAAAATAAGTGTTGCGGAGCATATTCAAATCAATAAAAAATGCATATAGAAAATATAGAATGCATGTGCAATAGTATGCTTTCTAAGAAATAATGTTGGTACATATATATGTAAATTAATGCATATGGAAAATTTTGGGCATGCATGTGGCATTCTTGTAGACTAAGAGTAATATGTTATTATATATGAAATAATTATGATAATTTAATGTGACCAATGATGGATTACCTATCCATGATAAGAATTTATAGCATGGTTGAAAGGGTTGATGATATTTCCACTGCATATGATAGCCATCAATATGAATACCACGTCGACATTAAAGTGTTGAAGAAGAGGTTGGTAGAAGAAGCATGTGAGCCTGTATAAGCTATTAGATAATCAGGTAGTCTCAAGTAAATCAATAACATCCATGAAAATAAAAATTTGGCAGCTTATGTTGCATTAATGATGAAGGTAATTAATGTAAGAGTCCTTTACAAAAATCCAACGTTTGGGATTATATGAGCATGAAACTTCACTAGATGTGGTAATGCAATGTCCCTTTCTTACCCTTAGAAGGGAAAGGAGGTTTAGTATTATCCTATCTATATCCCATGGGATATTGATAGAAAACATAAAGGAGTCACCTTGATAAGATAGATAATAATTAAATAAAAGGACTAAAAAGTCACTTTTGGGAAATTAAGTGACCCATGGTATTAACCACGGTTTTCAAAGGAGGAAAATATTATTAAAAGGGAGAAGGATATTGATGCAGGACATTAGAATAATTACTGAGGAAATTGAAAAGGAGATATAGGAGTTGTTGAGAAAAGGAGAAACCCTAATATTTCTAGTTTCGATGTTGAAAGACAGACCCTAGCTGAATATAATTGGTTTTGGTGCTGTAAGACACACCCTAGCCAATTATTGTGTTGTAGGGTGTTCTCATGGTTAAAATGGAGGACAATTTTTCCGTTCATTATGTAGGCTGAGCTCATTTATTTTCAAGGGAATCTATTGTAAGAGTTGAATTTATGTTTAGCATAGTCTAAGTTCATGAGATTGTTGGGCTGATATTTTTTTATCTTGTAAGCCAAATTTATTCATTTACATGGTCCAAAATTATTGTGATTGTCAGGGTTGAATTAGTGAATTTCAAGGTTGAGTTACGATGGATTATTTCACTGGGCCGAATTTCACATTTTTCTAGGATCATGTTTCCAAAGTCAGAAGCAAATTGAGCAGTAAGGAGAAGTCAAATTTACATGAAGCATTTTTCTTATTTCTGGGTGCAGAAGAAGAGAGGTTGATTTTGATAATTCTAGGTTGAATTTCCATTTACTGTAGTATACCAAAGGGTTGAGTTCAACATTTTTCAAAGGAAAAACACATATCTCTCAAGGGGAAAATTATTTGGTTGATTGGGGATGAATTTTCTAAGCTAATTGGAGGATAAATTATTAGCTTCGAAGTGGTAAAATAAGAGGCCAAGTTACACCTCTAGGGGTATAACAAATGAACCACATTTTGGACCATATTACTTGGTCGAGTTATCAATAGAAGGGCCAAATTGGTTTCTAGGTTTAATCTCAAATATTTATGTAATATTCCTCTAGTTCCTTCCATAAAATAGTGTTGGAATTGCACATTTTATTTCTGGGTTTGCACATTTATATAATTGTTGGTGTTTTTTTGTGTGGATCTATGGAAGTTTTTAGATAACATTCTCATGAAATAATTTTTGAATAAAAACACTTGAAATTCTTGCAAAATTAATAAAATTGATATAATTATAGTGGTCTCAGAGTTGGATTTCCTGCGAGGTTGAGGTTTTAAAGGGTTAAAATGTGATGATTCTAAGAGATCAGGGGTACATAATGTATAGAAAGAAGAAGAATGAGAAAGAAGAAGAAAAATACCAGATGGGGATCATGAATATCAAGCTTAGGAGAGATTCAAATACATATTGAATGATTTAGCCATAGGGGAATAAGAGTTATTCGAAGAATTAGAATGAGAACAACATGAAATGGCCCAGATGGTGAACGGAGGAAAACAAGAGGTAGCTCAAGCTCTAAAGGAAGTCTCTCATTCCATGGCCATTCTTTGTGAAAATGATCCAACAATGAAGCGAACGAATCAAACAAAAGATACGACATGTTGGAAGACGACAATAATCATCATGTTAAAGCTAGTAACTCTGCCAATATGTACCCCCACTCATAAAACTAACCTCGTCAAAATCTCTAATCCCCAAGTCGATAGAGGGGGAAAATAGGTAACTAACATAATAAGGACAACAACTTCCTGGAATATATAAGGGAGTATGGGGCAATGGGAGAAGAGATCTGAAATTTTATGTCACTCCAAGACTAATATGTTATCAAGCGTAAGAGTGAGCTAAGGGACCAAAACAAATGCTGGAAATATAGTGAGATTTCAAAGACGGTTAGGAATAGTAAACATTCCAACCTTCAGTGGATATACCAGAGGGTTATCAAGAGAATGGGTGCAAAATTTGGATACTTATTTCCAAATAAACCCCATGAGGGAATATGAGGTCATTCAATATGCCACATTACATCTAGATGGTGAGGCACATGAGTGGTGGCACCATGGATTGATCACATTGGGTCACGCCCATATCACTTATTGCTTGGAGTTTATATAGATATTAATCCACAGGTTTGATAAGAGGGAACCATACCCACATTTTAGGGACTTTGCAAAACTGATGCAGACAAGGAATCTAGATAGTTTTATTTTAGAATTCCAATTATTAGTCATTATGGTTTGCAAATATCTCCCAAGAGCGAGTCGTGATGTTGTTCACAAAGGGGTTAGTTGAAACATTATGTGCCTAGGTCAAGGATTTTAATCCCAACACACTATAGGATTCTATTTCCAAGAGGAGGATATGGAGGATGTAAATTCTAAAAATAAAGTATCTTCGAAACCCACACCTCTTTAGTTGGCTAAAGATAAACAACATACTTGGGAGGAGGAGATCAAAAGAACTAAGTTGGACCCTATAATTCAAGATGAGTTATGAAGAAAGAAACTATTTCACAAATGCAAGTTGCCCTGGGAGCTAGGGCACAGATGCAAGGGGAAGGGAAAAGTGAACTACATTGAGGTGCTCTCTAAAAGTGAGGGATACGAATAATCATGACTAGTGCAGATTGACATGCATACTAGTTCAGAGGAGGAGTATCCAAGGGAAAAAGAATTAATTGGAACCATACACACACTTTTAGGAGTCCCTAGATACAACACCTTTAAATTCAAATTTACCATACGGGGGCATTAGGTCACTATCCTAATTGATGATGGGTCAACCCACAACTTTATTGACTCTGCATCAATAGCTAGAAGAGGTATCCCAACAAAGGATTTTGGATACTTTGATGTGGAGATGGACGATGATTTCATAATTGCATGCAATAATCTAGTCCTAAGGGCGAAGTTAAATATGAGGAACTATACTATGGTCGATGATTTCTACGTGGTGAAGTTGTCAAATTCTAACGTAGTGTTAGGTGTCTAATGACTTATAAAAACTATGGGAAACATTGTAAAAACTATGAGACAATGGAGATGGGATTATTTGAAGGAGGGTTGGAGGGTATTATTAAGAGGCAATGTTTCAGGATCCCGAAATTCCTACTCGGAAAATGAGAGCTTCAAGTGACGAGAACATGGTGTCATCAAAAGATACTCGACATGTGGCCCTCGGTCCAATTCAAATGAAGGGGGAATTCACAGGAAGGTCGGGTGTGTTGACTCAAACAAATAATAACCATGTTGAGAGGCTAGTATCAAGTAAATCAAGAGTACTCGGGAAGGTCGTGCTAGAACAAACAAAAGAGGAATCCAAAATTAAGAGGAGTCAATTAGTAGATCCAAACAACAATTGTGGGACAAGTAGGATGTGATGAAAAGGGATGAAATAATGGAGTAAGGGTAATGGGATATGGATAGATCACCAAACTACCATATTTAATGCAATACCTCATTCATCTCTATGAGGACAATTTGTTTCCCAAGACAAAAAAGTCATTATTTATAACATAGCGACTAGAGATCCAACACAAATGTAGCAAAATAGTGAAGCATATATAGGCCATCAAGTCCATCATGAAGGATTATGTTCTTCAACCTTGCCAAAATTCTTTTTGGGAGTAGGGTTATGGGTTACTTTGTGGCGAGGATGACATATAGACCTTATATTGAATAGAAACCTTGATATGATGTAGCAAATTGTTTTCCACATCTTTTAGTTAGTTTGTTTGGGATCTTGGTGTTGGATGTAATTTGTTTGAAACAATCAAAATTTAGGAAGGGATGAAAGTCATAATGTCCCTTTCTAACCCTTAGAATAAAAAGGATATTTAGTCTTAAACTATTTATATCCCAAGGGATATTGACGGGAAAAACAAAGGGGCCACCATAATAAGATAGATAATAATTAAATAAATACATTAAAATGTCAAATTTGGGAAATTAAGTGACACATGGTATTACCCATGGTTTTCGAAGGAGGAAAATGTTATTAAAATGGAGAAGGGGATTGAAGGAGTACATGAGAAGATTTATTGAGGAAATTGACAAGGAGATCTAGGAGACATCGAAAAAAAGGGAAGCCCTAGTATTTCTAGTTTCAGTGTTGAAAGACACACCCTAGCTGAATATTGTTGGTTTCGATGTTGAAAGACACACCCTAGACAATTATTGGGTTGCAAGTTGTTCTCATGGCCAAGAAGATTAAAACAAAGGATGATTTCATCATCCACATGGTATGAGTCCAGCTCATTTCTTGCCAATGGTCAAGTTTATTTTTATTGTGGGAGTTGAGTTCATGTTTAGCATAGCTCAATATCATCTTATCTTGCGGACAATTTTATCCATTTTCATGGGATGAATTTATTATGATTTTTGGGGCTGAATTGGTGAATTTCAAGACTAAGTACATGGCTGCTTTCTTGGGTTTAATTTCACATTTTGCTAGGGATAAGTTTCCAAAAACAAATTAAGAAACATGGAGAAAATTTGAATTAATCTGAAGTGATTTTCTTATTTTCGATAGTAGAAGAAGGGAGGTCAAGTTTGATAATTTATGTATCGAATTTCCATTACCATAATATAGTATAGGGTCAAGTTCAACATTTTCCGAAGAAAACACATCTCTCTCAAGGGGCATATTACCTAGTTGATTGGGGAAAAATTTTCTAAGCTAATTGGAGAATGAATTGTTGGGTTGTAAGAGGCCAAATTAGAGTCTGAGTTGCTCCTCCTGGGCTACAATAGATGAGCCAAAATTTGGACCATATTACCTGGATGAGTTATCAGTAGAAGGGACGAATGATTTCCAAGATTAATATCAAAGATTTATCTAACATTCCTCTAGTTCCTTCAATAAAATATTGTTGGTCTTGCGTCCTTTTATTTCTCAGTTTGAACATTTCTTTAATTGTTGGTGTTTTTCTATTTTGGTCTATGAAATTTTTGAGATAAAATTATCATGACAATTTTTGAATTAAACCCTTGAAATTTCTAAAAAATTAATAAACAAGATATTATAGGTAAATGTAGAGTGAATTGAATATATAAAGGTTATATAATGGTTCAATGCAATAATGTAGCCTTTAATAGCATCTTATGTCATATTGGTTATTATTTGATAACAAAGGTGCTTTGGTTTATATTCCTATTATAGAAATGAAGGCAAATAGAGCTAGCTATGTGTGAGACCATAATGTGATTGGATATGGAAAAGCTATAGTATTACACAAGTGTCCAATGACCTTTATACTTATAATCAATGTTTGGAGTGGCAACCTCTTTTCCATTGAAGGGGGATAAAATATAATATTCCTAGTGTTTTGTATGGGTTGGAAAAGGAAGGTATCCAAATGATCGAGCAAGTAATATGGAAGATTATGCATGATGTGCTGAGGTGTTGACTTCCAAATTTTCCATGGTGGAATACATGATATATATGTGTGCGTGTGTGTGTGGTATTTTGAAACTAATGTAGAGGTGCATTATAAAATCTTCATTTTGGCCCTCTCATTTAATTATAATTATGTTAATTGTATTTATATTTCCTATGTTGGTGTGAATATGTCACTACTATAATAGATGAAATGGATGATCTAAGAAAGATGTTATATAATATATTTTCTTGATTAAATAATATGTTGACACAATTTATTGAGAACATATAGCCTACAATATTATGAGTGGGAATGAATGAAAATTGGTGAGGGTACTATTGAGAAATTCCTTGGGAAATTTTATGAGAGCCATGAAGAGAAACTCAAATTGAATATTTCATTTTCCTTTTTCCCTCATGTTCAAAACTAATTAAAGGAGGTAGTGAGGAAGCCAAATTCCAATTTAATGTAGGCTATGTGGTAGTTGAGAGGTTGGAGGAATGCGTGAGAGTATTTATTTTGGAGAAATTTTTGAAAGACCAAGGACTGCCTTGGGAAATATGGATCATTGCAAAAGTTCTGGTAGTGGTAGATAGCAGACCAGTAGCACGAGGGAGAAGGTGTGGACATGAGAGTTGATGTGGAAAGATACAATCTATTAGAGACCCATGACTGGAAAAATGTTTCCAAAGTTAGCAAGGGTTGCATGAGTACCTACATAAGTGATTTCGGGGGTGTTTTCATTCTCATGTGGAATGGAGGTTGCAACATTCTAGGGGAGTATAACTTGAATTAGTTTCCAAAACATTTCTGAAGCAATGATATTCATGAATTGGATTAATGCTATATACTTTTTGGTGATTAGAACTCATTATGGTTGCCCAAAGACATCATGAAAAGTTCCATTTTTTAATTGGGTAAGTGTTGTATAGTTTTGGGCTTACAAAGATTGATTTCTATTTTCTAAATACTTGTACAAGTCCTAGAACCTAGTTAAAATAATGGAGTCATAATTTTATGTTTGTTCGACAATCATGAGAAGTAAGAAGCAAGAGAACCATTAAGGGACTACTAAGAAGTCAAGGGGATTCCTCATTTTTTTTTCTAGCCAACTGGGACACCTATAGATATTGTAGAGACCCCAGACTCAGTAGGGAAGAAGAGTTCTCTAATTGTTTATGTTCGCAAAGGAGAGAGTTTCTTTTTTTTGGATAACTCTTCCTAAAAGTGATAGTTCCCCTTGTGGTATCATAACCCATCTCAAGATGGCCAACTATGGAAAATGGTTTGTTCCAATCAATTTGGTTGTTCAAGATTAAAATAACTATTTTACTTCACATTATGCGTGTATGCATGTAATCATGTTTGTGTTTACTGTTATTTCGCTCTGGTTATATTTTAATGACATTTCTCTGCTATTATATATGTTTTGGATGAGTAACATGTACTTGCATGTCCTTCCATGTTAATATGTAACTTATGGATAAATCTATCTGCATAAGTTGCATGGGTGATACCTACTCGCAAGTATACATAAATGGGCATGCTAAGATGAATGGCCAAGTCATTTCAAATGTTTTTGTATTCAAGTGAATTTGGCATGTTGATATGTGGTTCCTAAAAGGAGCAAGGTTCTTGATTATGATGTTATTTTCACGGTTCATAAAGGAATGCACCTTCGTGGAATTTTAAGCCTTTGCTAAGTGAATTTTTCTTCACAAACTTAATCTCTCGTCTATATGTTGAGTTGTGGTGGCTTGAAGCATTGAATGTGTATAACTAATGATTAAATATTATTTTGTTGTGTTGAGGTGGTCAATATGAATAAAGATCTCAATTTCATGGACATTAGGCCTCGCTTATTGGTCCTCTGAATCAAGTGAATTGCATCGTGGAAAACTTCATTGGCTTATGAGCTTGTTAGAATATATATCACCAATTATGTGGAATATATTCATGAGTTATTTGGAATAGATTCATGAGTTCATAAATGCTAAAGGTGTTGCACAGTAGATGTTGAAACCATTCACAATATTCCATGTGGGCTAATAGGGTCCCATCTTTTTTTCCGAAAAAGCAAGATAACTAAAGAAATACATTGGGTTTTGTGTAAGAATACTAAGGTATTTAGTCTTCACTGAACATCTAAACCATAATCACCATTACACTAGAGACTCACTCGCACTAGTGACTCACTCAATAATCGTCATGGGAGGTGGGAAATGCTCCAATGATAAGAGAATGTGTGATGATTGTTGCCACCAAATCGTTATGAAGGGTAGCCACTCTAAAGGACAAGGAAATTATATCAAACTGTACCCATGCACTACATATCTTAAATATTTGAGCAATAGGAATATATATTTCAAGTTGGTCCGACATGGGAGTCATGGAGTTGTCCTAGAATCGTTCCTAAGAGCTTTGGCATCCAACTGGAAAGGTAGTAAAATATCCAATCTGTGACTCATCGAAAAAATGGGTTGGTTGCCCTTTTCATCAACGTCAATCTATGAGTTGGACGTTTTTCTGTCATGGACCCATTGTGTTTTCCATCGGCGGCGTCGATCTCCGACGAATTGGCCAAATGTATTTCCATCACTGTCGGCGAAATAGGTTGATTTTTCTTTCATTGACATAGATTATCCAACTGAATGCTTTTACATCGGCATCAACATTTTAGTTGTTGGTTGACCTGTCATAATGGACATTTTTCGCAAAGGACAATCATTCATAATTTTGATTCAAGGTTCTTATTAAGATGGACCCTCTTAGGAAGTTTAATTTTCCCAAATTAATTTTTATTTGAAGTTTGAATCTATAACTGGATAGAAATTAAATTGTTCTTAAACTAGTTGATATACATCTCATAGCTATTCAAATATTTTAATATTTGAATAAATTTTTATTAAGAATGTTGAGAGAATTTTTCGTAAAAATTATATAAAAAAAAATCATCTAGTGTAATTCATCTTCTCAAACAAAATCTCATATGATTTGGTTACATTTAAAAATTAGTAGGCAAATCATGGCTTAAGAGTATATGAGCATTAAACCACTTTAAATCTAAAATTATTCACATTCCAAAGTCCCGATTCGTATGTCCTAGAGTCATTTTTACTCATACTATTTTATAGGATTTAGTGATTTTTTTTAACAAATAACTAATTAATGTATTTAATAATATTTGTATGATAAGTTTTAAGAATACCTCTTATTAGCATTTCGTTTTTCATATTTGTATTTTGCTATAACTATTGGTTAGGGAGGGATAAGTTAGCTAATAGACTACTCCAAAAATCAATAGTGTTTTTTTGGTTTCATGGCAATGGTATGGTTTTTAATCTCTACAGTATCACTACTAAAATGCATAGACTCATTGAGAAGCCGTATGATGAGTTCAAGGAAAAATAAAAAATAAAATGTTTTGATTTTGTTTTTCTCTTTATTTAGGCGTCTGTGATTCCTAGGCTTCTATGCACCATTGCTCAAAGTTAGTTTTGGAAAATATAAGAGAATTTGTTAAATTTTCACTTTCCTTCTTAAAAATCATGGTAAAAAAAAAATAGTCAAGATAGCTTAAGAAATTGTAGTATTTCACATTAAAGTTATTTTAAGATTTAAGTGTAACATAAACCAAACAAAATGCATGATGACATGTGTTAGATCTAATTGAAGTTATTTTTGGGTTAAAAGCCTATTGTAAAAGTAAAATAAAATAATACCTTATTTTTTGAAATTTATAATTTATTTATTTTATATTGTTTATTCATCGAATAATGAATTCTTATTTGAATTGCATTTCTCAACAAAAAAGTATTTTTTTTGTTATAAAATCAAAAGATACAAACACTTTTAGCTCTAAAAAAGAGTGCATATACACTTTTCTAGACATAACTAGTCACTTTACTATTCAACTACCATTAAAACATAATCTAATGGTGACCCTTCAGGTACACCTGTCAAAACATGGAAAAAACAGTATTTAATCTACATGTGGCCATATAATAATAATTTAGATTGCATTCACCAACGTCTAAGAAAATTTCTTATTTAGATAGAGTATTGGCAATATTGTTAGAATATGTGCAGATATGTCAGACCTCTAAATCATCATATTTTTCTTGTAATTCCCTTATCTTTTT
Source organism: Pinus albicaulis (assembly GCA_034641835.2). Lineage (NCBI taxonomy): Eukaryota > Viridiplantae > Streptophyta > Pinopsida > Pinales > Pinaceae > Pinus > Pinus albicaulis. Next base: position 919,090,839 of record CM076570.1, read on the forward strand.
CTACCAACATTCAAGATGAATTCCAGACATAATAGCCTTCCTATTAATCCTGTCAATAGTGTGTTTGGAATCCCCCAAAATGAAAAACTGTAAATAGTTCTGATGAACAACAATCTTAAGAAGGACCAACAAGCTAATAACTCAGACTTAGAAATATACCAGGTCTAATTTCTAACTTCATTTTAATATTACAATAAGGGTTGATATCAATTACCATACTACCTCGATAATTTCCATTGACACAAGCTCCATCAAAGAAGCCTCTCAAATAGACATCCATATTAATAACCACTTTTGTCTAATTTTTTCTTAGCTAAAATCTAATTAGGAACTTGTTCATTAAAATAATTTCTAATGTTGAAGGTCATCATAAAGGGATTAATTTGAAAGTTTTCAAAAATAATCACATTCCAATGATTCAATATCCACCATAAAACATAAGCCGACAAGTAATGAAATCTAGAACAATAATTGTTTTTAACCCAGTTCCAGAAACAAATGTCTAAAGACAAACTAGACCAATCTATTTTCAATTGAAAAAACTAATAACAAGTTGCCAAATTTACACTCTAAATGAAAAATAAATAAATAAATGGCAAGTCGATTCTTCATCCATTCTACATAAAATAAAAAATCCAAGACCTTTCCAATCCCTCCTAGCTAAGCCACAAAAACAATTGGATCTTCAACTATCCATTGCTTCTCCAAAGAAATCTATCCCACCAGTGACCAATATAGTCAAATATTTGATCTATAAATGCCTCATAAGCAGATGTGGCTATAATGGTACCGTCATATCCATTACGAGACAATAAAAATTGATTAATGCATTCTTATTGTAAAACAATATCGACTGCTGGAATTTTGTTACTGCTGGCTTTTTGTCAACTTTGACTATATGAAAACCTCTTGAGCTATGTCAATAGCATAAAAAATAATCTATTAGATAAGAACCCAAAATGATTTTGTGACATATTTCTATATATCCCATCCTTCAATCTTAGTGCTATCAATTTTGTGTTAATCTTGTAAACCACATTGCACAAGACGATAGGCTTGAAATCACTAAAAAAAAATCAGGATTATAATTCTTCGAAATGAGGGAAATAAATGTTGCATTTACTATACCTGAGATTAAAGTCTTCAGATCAGGAATATTCCACTGCCTTAACGATATATTCCCCATTAAATAAAAAAACTTGATAAACATTTTAGCAACCAAACCATCAGGGCTTGGCATTTTTTCCCTGGCAAAATTTTGGAGGATAGTCTGAATTTATTTTAGAGTGGTTGGGCACTCTAAACCATCAGTGGATTTTGAATTGAAGAAACCAGGATACAAATTGATGATTTCTAGCTACTAATTGATATTAAAAACCATTGGATTAGTATAAATATTCTAGAAGAAATCCTTACCAATTTTAGCCATATCCTCATGATAATTCACATCAATAAAGCCTACTCAGTTCAGATCAATAAAGCCTGGAATTTCTATATTTCTAAAGTAGACCATGATTTCTACTTCTAGATACTACATAGTTACTTGGAACGTGAATCAGGACTTCCATCCCCATATGAGACAAGGTTCCCATTTCCCGGTGGTGTTCGGCTTCGAGATCTCGATTTGCTGAGTGAAGCTACTGGTGACCGCTGCCCCCTGGGGGAGTGTCCTGATTTGGGTTTATCACTAGAAGTAGTACGACGATTGTCCACAGGCAAGCTCCCGGACGATCTTGACATTGAAGAGCTTCTACTCCTTGAGTAGGACCGGCCCCTCCTTCCTCTACTTTCGTATGAATCTCGTGGACCAAGACGAGAGCGCAACTGATCACTTACACGAGGACGTTCATCTGCAGGACTACGACTGCGCCGGAGACTTCGACTCCTGCTCCTCCTGTACCTTGGAGGAGTCCTGCCTCTTGGTGGGTTTCTGTAATGTCTTGGTGGAGAGCGCTCAGAATAACTCCTATAACTTGAATATCTGTCCCTTTCAGGAATACTCCTTTCACTGGCGCGATGAGACCTTGGGGGAGAGCGGTCTGGAGAAGGATTACGATAAGAGTAACGCTGGCTGAACCCACGATAAGAGTAAGGTGTGCCCTCTGGGCTACGACTTCTTGGGCTCCTTTTTGGGCTTCCGCTCAAACTCTGAGGAGATCGAGAATCTGGACTCCTGTCTGCCTTAACTTTAACAACATCCATCTCTTTGGTTTTTTCGTCGTTCTCTTTCACTAATTCGCCTTCTTCCACAATATCTTCGACCACGATTCCTTTTTCTTCTTCAATGCCTTGCTTGTCAGAATTTTGAGGCTTCTCAACTGCACGGGAGTATGTCTTTGATTTCACACTTCTCTTACCTACATCACTGTCACTATCACTTCCAGTATCATTATCACTCCACTTAGACTTTCCTCTTGATCTCTTCACTTTCCGACCATGTCTTTTCCGTCTCCGCTTATCCCTCCGTCGCTTTGTATGTCTATGCTTACTTTTTCTAGATGATTTCTTCTTTCTTCTCACCCTGTCATTTTCACTTGAAGTGCTAGTATCAAACTTGCTGTCAGAGGTGTCTGAATCTAAATCAGTGCCCGATGAGGTGTCTGAATCAGAAGAATAATGGCGACGTCTCCTCTTTCTTCGATCCTTTCGCACCCTCCTATGTTTTTTCCTTTTACGCGTTTTCCCTTGACTATCATCATCACTTGACCCTGCTTCTTCTGTGGCCTTCAGTTTCTTTCCTTTCTTTTTATTTTCATCAATATAAACTATACCATTATCTTTGTCCGGAAAAACTTCACCACAATTGGAAATCTTAACTGGAACAACAGGTCTGCCTCCATCTGCGGTAGGTAACCGCTCAATTTTCTTCATAACATCCTTTCCTTCCACAACTCTTCCAAAGACAACATGCCTGCCATCAAGATGAGGTGCAGCTGCAAAAGTAATAAAAAACTGAGAACCATTGGTGTGCGGACCAGCATTGGCCATAGATAGAATACCGGGGCCATCATGACGTAACTGAAAATTTTCATCATATATACTTTCTCCTCCAGTACCATCTTTCTTTGAAAAGTCGCCTCTTTGAGATACAAATCCTTTAATTATTCGATGAAAAGTGGATCCTTTGTAATGCAGAGGCTTCTTTGTTGTTCTACCAATACCTTTCTCTCCTGTACAAAGTGCTCTAAAGTTCTCTGCAGTTTTAGGCACAATATCTGCAAAAAGCTCCATTATAATGGTTCCTGCTCGCTCACCGTCAACTAAAATATCCATAAAAACCGTGGGATTTCTTTTTGGTTTCATTTCCTCTGTCTTCATGGATGCCTTCGCAAGGACTGTCGAACTCCAGGAAGTCGAGTATAAGATCAGAATCTGCGAAGAAACAGAAACAGAGGGTTTCAAGCAGTGTTCATGTCCAAACCCTCGCCGTTACTTGTACCCGCATGGATCGTTTGTTATTCTTTCGAGTATCTGCCCAGTCTCTTACTTCTATGTCTATGACCCCCTCTCGGTAGCGGTTACCTGAAGGGTTTATTTGGATTTTTATATAAAAACATATTGAACGTAATTGGAATTGATTAAATGAGGCTTATAAGATATATTAAATTCATATGGATTTGATGGGTAGGGTTTAGGAATTTTTTATAACGGTAGTCGGCCTGCAAACTAGCCCAGAAAATAATGGAAAATTTGGCAAGATTATGATAAAATTGGGCAGGAATATGCAGTCAAAATTCAGGATTTTGGGTGATTCTTGACGGTCCTTAGTCTATTTCCACCACCATCAAAAGAACTATTCAAACACTCCATCATTCTATTTTTTTAACTTTTTTTACCGAATTCCAACAAGAAATCTGTGTCCAACCTAATTTGTGGGTCAGTAGACAACACCTCAATTTTTCATAATTATATTTATTTACATTAATTATATATTAGTTAATAAAAAATTATATGTATTTTTTATATATTATATATATAAAATAGCATGCTTAATTTTTAGTTGTAACCTCCACCTTCACATCTAGGCCCTAAACAACCGCTTCTATTTAAAAAAAAAATCTTTTAGACCAACATCAACTTCCATGGGGACCTAGATTTGTTTTTACATGGCCTTGATAGCTCATCAAAGTGCTTCTTTTCTCTCCTCTACTTGTTTCCTTGATTCTTAAAGTTTTGCATGTCCTTCTTGCAAATCCTCCTACTTGTAAAATTAATGGACTAGGTCTACAAAGGCTACTTGCACCTGAAATTCTACCTACTGGAAAATTGAATGTTGTAAATAATGTAAAATAGAGATTGTTAATTGAAAAATAATCAAGTCTACCTAAGGTAAGACTTGGCTTGTTGTTGGACATCAATGTCTGCAAAATGTAATGTGACTAATGGCATGACTAAAGTGCAAGGTTCTAAGGAAGTCATAGATGGTTGTGGCAACTTCTGCTAGATACTGGCACAGGGTGTGAGATGGTTGTTTCTATTTATATTACCGACTCTAGTGTGTTGGGTGCATGGGTTGTTGTCTTAGAATCCTCTATCAGGAGACACATCTATGCCAATTTCTATTTCATTTGGCTCTACAACTCACTTTGCTATTGGTCACCCTTCTTTATAGTTGTGATAAGGAGCATAGTCCCTTGTTCTGTCAATTCCTTCAATTGTGTTTCTACCTTCTCAAAATCCTCTTCTGACAGTTTGGGTTCAATTCCCATTATCTTGCTAGCTTTCGTATTTTTCCTTATGCCCTTTTGTTGGCCTGACAGTGGCCTTTTCTCTTTTTATAGGTACTTTTGTAGGCCTGACAGTGAAGAAAGAAAGGCGAATTCGTGAAAAATGCAACTATAGTCATGTAAGATAAGATAAGTGATCAACATTTGATAACAAGAAGGATTAACTATGACACCTCCATGAAGAAGGTATGAAGACCTTGATAGGCATGTTGGAAAAAGAGAACCTTGGTAATGAATGTCTTGGAGATGGATTCATACATGTGTAGAATGCTTATGTTGCAAGAATCTTATGTCATTACAAAATTCCATCATAAAAGGTAACTTTGATTTTATGTTCATTTTGATTTTTGATAAACATCTAGATGGGTTGTTACAAGGCTGCCGAACGAATGTTGTAGAAGTCACTTACAACTAGTACTCATGTAATTGGATGGAAGATCCTAAAATAAACATGAATTGGAGGAGGTACTTTTATGAAGAAAATCTAGATCTGAACTAGAAGATCACTTTCCAATGAAGAAAAGGATGACATGACTATTGGTTCAACACTATGGTTCGTTGAAGGGAAAGTGATGGATAATATGGTCGATGCCCTGCGATAAAGTGATGATGAAGAATGCTCCTTGACGAAGAGTATGAATTTCATGAAAAGGTTCAGAAAGAGGGGCCCTAAAAGTAATTGATAGTAAATCTCCACCAAAGAGAAGATTGCTACTATTGGTAACAGGTCCCTATGTAAGAGCTCTCTAGGTAGGGCATCCAATAGGTAAGAGTATTTGAAGAGGAAATTCCTCGAGGATGTGTTATTCCAAGACAGGAATTGTCCTAAAAGGACATAGCTTTTGAACATCTGGGTGGGGTATGTTCCTTAAGAGAAAATTATGTCGGTGTCTATCAGTCATTGTTTCGCCAAAATTGTGCTTTGATATTTTGGAGAGATAGGGTTGTTAGTAAAGGCCTTGCTATGTGACAATGCTGGTAGGTATGATGATATGCAATGAGATAAGTTGAAATAATAGCTTATGAGATGACTTACCAATTTGACTCTTTTTATGATAATTCTTTAGTATGAGAATGTTTAAGTACCATGTATGGCTTATGAATACCTCCCTAGTTAAGCAAGAGTATTGAAATATATAACTAGTTTAGGTCTTCATAATGTCTATTGTAATCATGATTTTATGTATTTGATGAAAAAAGAAAAGTAAAATTATTATTGTCATTCTTGATGCATGGGTTTCATTCTCAAGATAAATTTATTAATAGGTCAAGCACCAATTGAGTGCTTCTATGTTTTCATAGAATTATGAAGTCAAAAGAGTCATTTCCATACATGTAAGACCCCTTTGGGCATGTTGTATCTTGTAAAGAAATTTTTGTAGAGTAAAAAATGTCATAAAGACCCTCCAAGACCTTGTCAAGAAAGTTGGCCTACATGAAAGGTCAATTCGACCTCATGTAAGAAATTTGTAGCCCTAGAAATCCTATATATAAGAAGGAAATCAACCTTATTTGGACACAAAAAGAAGAAATTTCAATCTCCAGAAAAAGGAAGCAGCAAGACCAGAAGAAAAGGACGAAAATTAAGGATAAGAAGAAAAGAAGAAAAAATGAAGTTTTGGACTTCTCTCTCTCTTGTGTTAAGGGTTTCTAAAGTTGATGGGAAAGTCAAAGTTGTTGGAAGTTGCTGGGAAAGTTGAAGTTGTTGGGAAAGTCAAACTTGTTAGGAAAGTCGAAGTTGTTGGAAGTTGTTGAGCAGGTCGAACTTGCTGGAAGTTGTTGGGAAAGTTGAAGTTGCTAGAAGTTGCTGGGCAAGTCGAAGTTGTTGGAATTTGTTGGGAAAGTCAATTTTTTTGGAAGTTACTGGGCAGGTCAAGGTTGCTAGAAATGTTGTTGGGGTTGAAGTTGTTGCTGGAAAGTAAAAGTTTGTTGTTGTAATATGTGTAAGGAAATATCACCAAGAAGAAAGGTTGACTTGGTATTGGAGGGGTATTTTTCAAAGCTCTTAGGTCTTGGAATTCTTCATTTGAAGTTTCTATAACAAGAGAATAATTCTTGTGGATTTTCGTCTCAAAAGGAAAGGTTTTGGCCCTAGTTAGTAGCCTACATTTTGTGTCCTCTTGTCTCTTTGATCCTCATTCTTTCGTAGTTTATTTTATGATAGAAAACACAATAATAATCAAGTTAAATAATAAGATGATCAAGTTAAGTAAAAATACATCACAAGTAGTTATCAAAGTAAGATAAATAAACTAATCTAGTTTCCCCTAGATTTCTCAATGCCAAGCACCAAGTGAGGCCCCAACAAGATCTTCTCCAAGGCATCTTTCGAAATTTTACCTACTGCAACTTTGTCCCAAAATTTTGGGCCACACAATTTCTCTTCATATTTCGTCCACTGTATTCACTAATCAATATTTTCAACCCTCCAATTTTGGCCTCCTGTAGCTTTGCAACTTTACAAACCCTATCAGCTTCACACACGTGGAAAAGAAAAGATAACCTTACAAATAGTTTGAATTTTTCTCCTCTTCTTTGTCCTCCTAACCACTCTTTCTCATCTTTGCTATTGTAGATCAAACTTGAGATGAGTGAGTGTATAAAATGGGGTCGGGCTCATTGTATTTATGACCTTCTTGAGGGGTCGAATAACCCTCCCTTAGGCTGACTTGATTTTCTCTTCGGTCGATTAGGTTTTGCGATATAAAATGGATTTTTCTTCATAAAATAAATATCTTTCTTTATTACAATGAGTCCAAATGGGACTATGCCGCATGATCACTATTATTATTTATCCTAGAAAGAAATAGAAAGACCTAGAACTACCTATAAAACCTAAAAGCATGAAGAACATGCTTTTGACTCAAACTTGAGTATGAAACCCATACTACAAGAATAAAATATAATTTCTCTTTCTTTGTTTTTATTTCTTTATAATGAATATAAAATTTCATGATTACAATTAAGTCATTACAAAGACCAAACCTAGTTACAATTTTTCAACACAAGGATCCAGAGAGATTCAAGAGTAGTCAAGGATATCACAAGAAGTAACAAAAATTAAGTGTTGGAGATGATATTGAAAGAAATGAATAACACATATAGAAAGGATAGAATTCCTAAGCAATAATATGCTTGCTAAGAAAGAATTTTTGGTTCATTTATATGTGCATTATTGAATATGGACAAGTTTGGGCATGCATGTGGCATTCTTGTAGACTAAGAGTAAAATGTTATTATATATGAAATAATGATGATAATTGAATGTGACCAATGATGGATTACATATCCATGATAAAAATTATAGCATGGTTGAAAGTGTTGATGATATTTCCACCACATATGATATCCATCAATATGAATACAATGAGGACGGTAAAATGTTGAAGAAGAGGTTGGTAGAAGAAGGGGTAAAAAGTCACTTTGGGGAAATTAAGTGACTGATGGTATTACCCATGGTTTTCAAAGGAGAAAATTATTATTAAAAGGGAGAAGGAGATTGAATTATGACATTAGAAGAATTACTAGGGAAATTGACAAGGATATTTAGGAGTTTCCGAGAAGAGGAGAAATCCTAGTATTTCTAGTTTCAAAGTTGAAAGACACACCCTAGTTGAAGATCATTCATTTTGGTGTTGTAAGACACACCCTGTCCAATTATTGTGTTGCAGGTTGTTGTCATGGCCAAGAATATTAAAATGGAGGAAAATTTTTCCATCCATTGTGTAGGTTGAGCCCATTTCTTTTCGAGGGCATCTATGGCAAGAGTTGAGTTCATGTTTAGAAGAGGCTAAGTTCATGAGAATGTTGGGACGAGATTGTCTTATCTTGCAAGCCAAATTTATCCATTTGCATGGGCCAAATTTATTATGATTGCTTGGGTTGAATTGGTGAATTGCAAGGTTGAGTTTGTGGTTTCTTCCACTGGGCCGAATTTCAAATTTTTCTAGGGCCGAGTTTCCAAAGTCATAAGAAAATTTAGTAGCAAGGAGAAGTCGAATTTATGTGAAGTCATTTTCGTATTTTCGAGAGCAGAAGAAGGGAGGTTGATTTTGATGTATTATACCAAAACGTTTTGTTCCATATTTTTCGAAGGAAAAACACATCTCTCTCAAGGGGAAAATTACTTGGTTGATTTGGGTTGAATTTTTTAAGCTAATCAGAGGATAAATTGCTAGGTTGGAAGAGGTCAAATCAGAGGCCAAGTTTCTCCTCTTGGGCTATAATAGATGAGCCAAAGTTTGGAACATATTACTTGGTCGAATTATCAATAGAAGGGCCAAATTAATTGCTTGGTTTAATCTCAAATATTTATGTAATATTTCTCTAGTTCCTTCCATAAAATAGTGTTGGTATTGCATCATTTTATTTCTAGGTTTTCACATTTATTTAATTGCTAGAGATTTTTTGTGTGGATCTATGTAGTTTTTGAGATAAAATTCTCATGAAATAATTTTTGAATAAAAACACTTGAAATTCTTGCAAAATTAATAAAATGGAAATATAGTGGTATTTGAGTTGGCTTTCATGCCAGCTTGAGGTTTTGAAGGGTTAACATTTGATGATTCCAAGAGATTCGGGGTACATAATGTAGAGAAATAAGAAGCAGGAGAAAGAAGAAGAAAAATATAAGATGAGGATCATGAATATCAAGCCTAGGAGAGCTTCAAATACATTTGGATTGATTTAGTCAGAGGGAAACAGGAGTTACTCCAAGAATTAGATTGAGGGCTACATGAATTGGATCTAATGGTGAACAAAGGGTAACAAGAGGTGGCTCCAACTCTAAAGGAAGTTTCCTAGTCCACGACAATTATTTTTGAAAACCAATCCAATAATGAAGTGAAGGGATCAAGAAAAGGCTACAACCTATTGGGAGAATATGATAATCATCATGCTAAAGCTAGTAACTCCGCCAATCTGGTACCCTCATTGGTAAAATTGACCTCATAAAAACCTCTCATGCCAATGTCCATAATGGAGCCAATAGGTAACCAACAAAAGAAGGAAAAAAACTTCCTGGAATATATAAGAGAGTATGGGGCGATGGGATAAGATATCTGAAATATTATGTCGCTCCAAGATACTTATTTCCAAATAAACCCCATGAGGGAATATGAGGCCATTCAATATGTTGCACTACATCTAGATGGTCAGGAACATGAGTGGTGGTACCATGGTTTAATCACATTAGGTAATGTCCATATCACCTCTTACTTAGAGTTTACAGAGAGATTCATCCAGAGGTTTGATAAGAGGGGCCTAGAGCCACATTTTAGGTACCTTGCAAAATGATGTAGACATGGAATCTAGATACTTTTATTTCAAAATTCCAGATATTAGTTGTGATGGTTGCAAATATCTCCCAGGTGTGGTTGGTGATATTTTTAAAAAAGCGGTTAGTTGAACCATTGTGTTCCTGGGTCAAGGATTTTAAGCCCAACACAATATAGGAGCTCATTTCCAAGAGGAGGGATATGGAGGATGAAAAACCTAAAAATAAAGCATCTCTAAAACCCCACATCTTTAACTGGATACAGATAAACTACCTTCTTGGTGGGAGGAGATCAAAATAATTAGGTTGGACCCTAGAATTCAAGATGATTTATGAAGAATGGAACTATGTTATATTTGCAAGGAGCCTTGGGATCTAGGGCACAGATGCAAGAGGAAGGGAAAATTTCATTACATTGAGGTGCTCTCTGAAAGTGAGGGATAAGAAGAATCATGACTAGTGCATAATGATGGGCATACTGGTTCAAAGGAGGAGTATCCAAGGGAAAAACTAGTAATTGGAACCATAGACACACTTTTAGTAGTCCATATATACACCACTTTTAAATTCAAAGTTACCATACAGGGGCATTGGGTCACTACCCTAATTGATGATGGGTCAACCCAGAACTTTATTGAATCTACATTAATAGTTATAAGGGGCATCAAAACAAAGGACTGTGGAGAATTTAATGTGGATATGGATGGTAATTTCATCATGGAATGCAATAAGCTAGTCCCAAGGGAAGATTCAAAGATGGGAAACTATACTATGGTCAACGATGTCAACATGGTGAAGTTGTCAAATTCTAACGTAGTGCTAGGTGTCCAATGACTTATCACTATAGGAAACATTGGAAAAACTACCAGGCCATGGAGATGGGATTCAATACAAGGAGATGTTGGAGGGTATTCTTGAGAGGCATGACTCAGGATCCCCCAAATATTTCTCCACTGAAACAAATGGAAGGAAAAATTAGAAAGGAGCAAATGGTGTCATTAGAAGATAATCAACATATTAGCCCGCAGTCCAATACAAATGAAGGGGGGAATTCATGAGAAAGGGTAGGTGTGATGCATCAAATAAATCCTAAGCATGTTGAGAGGCTAGTAGCAGTAAATCAAGAGTACCCAGGAAGGTGTTGCAAGAACAAATAAGAGGGACATCCATAATTAAGAGGAGTCAATAGTAGAGCCAAACAACAATTGTGGGACCAGGAGGATTTGATGAAAAGAGATGAAATAGTGGAGGAAGGGTATTGGGAGATGTATATATCACCAAACCACCATATTTGATGCAATACACTCATTCATAAATGTGAGTAGAATTCGTTTCCCAAGACAACAAAGTTATTCTTTATAAAATAACAACAGGATATCCAACAAAAATATAGCAAAATAGTGAAGCAGATGGGACATCATGAAGAGTTATGTTCTTCAACTTTGGCAAGAGTTTTTATGGGAGAAGGGTTACATGGGTTTATTCATGGCATGATGACATATAGAAACTATATTGAATTGAGAAACCTTGATATCATGTAGCAAATTGTTTCCAAAGCTTTCAGTTGACATGTTTGGGATCCTGGTATTGGATGAAATTTTTCGAGAAAAATCAAAATTTGGAAATGGAGGACTATAATTTCCCTTTATAACTCTTAGAATAAAAATGAGGTTGATTCTTAGCCTATTTAGATCCCATGGGATATTAACAGAAAAAATAAAGGGGCCACCATAATAATATAGATAATAATTAAATAAAATGGGTAAAAAGTCAATTTCGGGAAATTAAGTGATTAAGTGACCCATGGTTTTCGAAGGAGGTAATTATTATTAAATTGGAAAAGGGGATTGAATGAGGAAATGGGAAGAATTATTAGGAAAATTAAAAGGAGCTCTAGGACTTGTTGAGAAAAAAAGAAGCCCTAGTATTTCTAGTTTCAGTGTTGAAAGACACACCCTAGATAAACATTGTTGGTTTCAATGTTGAAAGACACACCATAGATAAACATTGTTGGTTTCAATGTTAAAAGACACACCTTAGCCAATTGTTGGGTTGCAAGTTGTTCTCATGGCCAAGAAGATTAAAATGGAGGATGATTTCACCATCCATGGTGTGGTTCGAGCTCATATCTTTTCAAGGGTCAAGTTTATTCTATTGTGGGAGTTGAGCACATGTTTATCGTAGGCCAAGATCATCTTATCGTACAGGCCAAGTTTATCCATTTGCATAGGCTTAATTTATTATGATTTTTGGGACCGAATTGTAATACTGAGATCATGGGTTCTTTCACTTGGTTGAATTTCAAATTTTTCTAGGGATAAGTTGCCAAAGAAGAAAATTGAGAACACAGAGAAGTTGAATTTATCTGAAGTGATTTTTCTCTTTCAAAGTAAGAAGTTGATTTGTGAAGTAATTGTTGTATCAAAATTTCCATTACAATATGCTTGTCAAAGATTAAATTCAACATTTTTCAAGTACAAGCCCATGAGAAAATTTTAAGTTGATTGTCTTAAAGTTTATGGCATGTGAATCTTATAATCCTAATATCCAGATTTGAAAATGTTTGATGATAATTTTATTAAAAATGTTTGATTTCTATTATTTGATATTAGACAATATGCAATATTGGCAGATTTTTAGGTAAAATATTTTCTCTATTAATAATTTGAGCAAAGTGTATTTTTAGAAAAACTAAATTTGGTGATCTTTTTTTTAGAAAATCATGGAATATTAAGCCACTTGTGAATACATAGTTTCCCTATTAAATGACATCTGTCTCAGGGGCATATTCCCCTAATTAGATTGGAAAAATTTTAAAGCTGATGGAGAATGAACAGCCCACAACAGTTGTAAGAGACCAAGTCAGAGTGAGGATGCTCCCCTCTTGTTTCTAATGAATGAAACCAAAATTTGGACCTTACCTCAAACAGTTATCAATTAGAAGGTGAATGATTTCAAGATTAATATCAAGATTTATCTTTGTGGCTACCTAGTTATTAAATGTTGTTTAGTCTTGTTCCTTTATTTGATTTGAACCATTTCTTTAATAATTGTTGAACATTTTCATTTGGTCTATGAAATTGCAGGATATAAAATTATCACATGATTTTGAATTAAACCCTTAAAATTTTAAGAGTGTCATGAGGATATTACTAGGTGTTATAGGTGAATTGATTAAAGATTGCTATAATATTGATGCAATAATACTTTGTGCTAACAACATCTTATATCATGTGGTTAACCATTTATTATTGAAGGGTGATTGATTTATTCTATTAGAAATGGGAAATAAACTGATTATGCTTGTGGTGATTATAATGAGTTGGATATGGAAAGGCCTAACGTATTACCTGAGTGTCCAATGACATTGTCACTTCTAAATGATGTTTGAATTGGCAACACTCTTTTCCATTGAAGGGGGGATAAAATACTAATATTCTTTCACAGTCTAATATTTTGTATGGGTTTAGGAAGGAAGGTATCAAATGATCGGGCAAAGTAATATGGAGATATTATGCTTTGGATTTGTTAAATCAACTTCAGAATTTACATGGTGGAATACATGATATATATGTAAAAAAGGTGGCACGAAATAATGTAGGCGTGCATTATAAAATGTTGCACATTTGGCCCTCTCATTTAATTACCTTAATTATGCTAGTATATATTTTATATTTTCTATGTTGGTGTGAATGTGTCACTATTATAATAAATCAGAGTGGATAAATATAAGAGAAAGATCTACAATCTAATTGCTTGATTAAATAATATGGTATTTAACTAATGAGAACATATAGCCTACGATATTATGGATTGAGATATAGATAAGCATAGTGAGCATCGTTGAAATTTGTGTGAGAAATTTTGTGAGATCCATGAAAAGAAACTCAATTCATCTTTATTTTCCTTTCCGTCATGTTGAAAAGAAAATCATTAGCTGAGTTAAGGCAGAGGAAGCTTCATTCCTTCATGGCTGGGTGCAAAGGTAATTATGAGAGGTTGGAGGAATGGGTGAGTATCTGGTTTGGAGAGATTTTTAGAATACCAAGGATTGCCGCCTTGAAAATATCCAGACAGTACAAATTATATTAGTGATGATGGGGCCGATGTGAGGGGAGAAGGCATGGAAACGGTGATGTGTTGGATTCAAGGACCCTAGCGATAGCTCAATTTCAAAGTGCTCGAAAGTGTCTTTGAACTTGCGATGAATCAGGATGGATCTCATCTTCTCAATTTCAAAGCATGAAACGATTCCGAAAAAAAAATACTACTAACATGATGAAATTATAAGTGATTTAAAAAATCAATTGCTTTGCAATTTTCAACTGCTGACCAGGGTTCAGTGGGTTTTTGGGGGAATTCAAAAAAAAAGAATATTGTGGGAACTCTTAGCTTGATATTCCACTTTGCAGCCCATTGCAGGAGAGGGACATAATTTGCAATCAGTGGTGTATGATTATGAAGAGACCAAGATTACGGGCGACATCTTAAACGTACAGAAAAGACCCTCACGAGTTACAAGAGGTTTTAGTGTTGTAGAATTTTTAAATTTGTCAAAAAAACATTTGCTACAACATCCATTTATGGTTACAAGATTTGGTGGAGCTTACTAATGGAAATTCAACTTTGCTTTAAAAAAAGTGGGCATTTTGGGAGGTTGTTATTAGCAGCAAATTTTTTTTTATTGGAGTGTCACCCTAAAGTTTCAACGTGTGGTGGCATGTCATCTAGACGGTGGTTAGGAGGCCGGTCAAGGTTCTACACCTTTGCAGACCGTCAAGGTATCACAAACATTTAGAACATATAGTGTTCATTAAGATGCATAGAGACATTGATGATGCCGATTTATCTGATGCCATGGAGTACAATCTCAACATGTGAGTAAAGCAGACTTATGAAATGCAGCAACTAATCATATATCAACTAAAATATGTGATATTTATAATTTCATTGATATTTGTGTGCATTATCTGATAGTGCAATCACTGCAGGTGTGTAGTCTCATAAACACCAGGTCTGTGATGTGCTGATGCATTGATTGCACCAATAGTTTAATATTTTCACGGGTGCCACATGGGTAAATACGATATCGGTGCAACAGTCATACAAACATAGGTGTCTGATAACACAACTTTAGGTGTTCATTTCATATTTTTTAGAAACATCAACTCCATGAGTGGTCTAATTGTGTGATTTTCTAAATTAATTGATATCCAGAAACAGGTATCCTAACAAATATTAATATTAATTAGAATTTTTATTAATGCATTTGAATGCTGATGTTGGATTAATTTGATATATCATATCATAATTATTGTGATTTTAAAATTCATTATTCATCAGAGTGGCTTTATATATATTATAACAATATTATGATTGAATTTTTATTATTTACTGTTAAGAGCTTAAATAATGGAGAAACTGTGTAGATAAATTAAACTTATAATATATATATCTTTATATATACATATATATATATATATATATATATATATATATATATATAAATAAAACAAATATTTATACAAATGGGACGGTTGCCTTTGTCTTTCAGTTAAGGATGCTATACTCCAGCCACTTTAAACAAGTGTTTGATTTCCACAGATAAGCTATTTCAAAATACAATGCTTTGCATTGATGTCATTTATAGTGAGTCATCATTTCTTATGGCTTGAACTACTATCAACTGCTAGAGCTACTTCCATGGTCTGATTGTTTAAGAATGTTTTGATCACAGGTGTTTTATTGTTTTCCTTTATTTCTTCACCTTCCATCTACAAACATTAAAATAGCCCAAATGAGTGTACATACATTAGTGAGAATAATGAAAATTACCAATATTAAATAATATGAATCAATGTAAATCAAGAAAAACCAAACTTACACCCTTCGTAACATTGACTCTTAAAACTATACATTCTTTAAAACATATGTATGTATCTTAAATTTCCATCTATTAGGCGTAGTTCCATACTGTTTCATAAGTTTTACCCATATGCTCGATACCTTTATTTAATATAAAAAGATTTTTCAATTTAACAATTATAAACCAATTCACTTTGTCAAGATGATGATACACAAATTCACAATTAATTTTTGATGTCTGTATACTCACCTTCCATGTTTAGCAGAAATTTCAATCAATTGGTGATGGACCTTTTTCTATGTTAGCACTTGTTTGAAAGCATTAATGATGATTTTTATAAACTAACAAAAATGCAAAAAATGAAATCAATTAGTTATTATAGGAGTAACAATTACTACAAAATTAGATATCAACCCTTTTCTTCCTTCTTCCTCTGTTGTTAATGTCTTGAACTGGGTTCCCATTTTTCTTTTCTTTTAAGAAAATTAAAAAGTCATCTTTTAATTCTAAATTGTTTATCTGTTACCTAATGATGAAAAAATTAATGATTATATGTACATTTAGGCTTTATTCTTTTATTAAGATAAGCTCCTCTCGATCACAATTTGTCCATTTCTTTGACTATCTTATACCACAGGACATTCTCTTGACATATTTAAATGTCATTTCATTTTCATTCTTTTGATATTTCTTAATCTTACTGAAAATATATTTGTGGCAATAAACTATTTAATTTTATCTGCAGTATGAAAACAAATATATAAAGTTATATTTATAGCAATTATATTAACTAATTAAAGAATAACACTTTTTGTTCCTTTTTTTTGTTAATACGTTTTTGCTATTAAAAAGTACGACATATCTCATTGACCAATTCTACGAAACTCTTCTTGTGGTTTTTAGATAAAATTTGGTTCTTGGAATCATGGATTGGTTTTGTTGTTGGAAAGAAGCAATCACAGTAATTCCTGAATCCCTCAAAACTTTTGAGATTTTTACTTTTGTTAACCTCTAACTTTTCACTCCGGAGAGCTAAGGCAATTCATTTTCATTTTTTCTTTCTATTTTTTTATTTTCTTAGAAAAACATTCATTTTTAAGGTTGATGGTCATGAGAACATTAAACATATGTGAGTTAGTAATAGACTATTTGTTAGCATATTTATTAATAAATTAAGTATAATAACAATGAAAATTAAAAAAACTCATATTGAATTGATAATGCTTTTTCATTCACAATTCATCCTTTTGATTTCATCACAGATTTATATATGCCAGTCATAATAAATGCAATGAGCTTAAATCATTTATGCAACTCTGCATGATGATACAGAAATACATATTAATTATTCCCTTATAGTTCAAAATAATATTTTCGCAAGAATTTTCAAGAACTTTGCCTTTTTTGCTTTTTTTCTTAGTGTCATTATCATGTTTTTGTGACCACTTGTAGGTCATTTGTTATCATCCCAGAAACTGTGCCCACTTCATCTATTCTTTTATTACTAATATAATTGTCAAGTTTCGAGGTAAAAATATCTACGTCTCAAGAAACCGATGTGCCTTTCATGATGTACTCACCAACCTCGATTTCATGGGGGACGTATTATAAATGCCACTACAAATATTATGTGGGGTCATACGAGTGTTATCCTCATAACATGGCACCTGATGCCCTATTTTAGATATGGTGCCTTGATTAATTTTTTTTTTTTTAATTTTTATTACACAGTGCTTGTGCGTCTTGTTTGTATAATACGATTATAACACAATCAGTCCTCAATATACGGGCGCACCAATAAAGAATCCATTTTATTAAAGAATTCCATAGTGGGTTATCGTTGGATAAACTACAAAATAAGATATTGTGGGTTGGATGTCAATATAAAATGAAAATCCCTAGTTAAAATCAAGAAACAAGAAGAGAGGCGAAACAAAAAAAAATGAATGGTTTCAAGGGTAAAAATGGATAGGAATTACGAAAAAGTAAAAAAACACAGAAAAAGTAAAAAGTAATCAAGACTGATCTGAGATCATTTCAAATTCTGTATAAGTTTGGTCACCAAAGTTTGGATTTTGAGTTGTGAGATACTTATATTTTCAAATGTGTTGCTGCACCACGATTGCTCTGTGCTCTCTTTCTACAATTTCTCTCTGTGAAATCTGAATGAAATTACAGCAAAAATAGTGAAATAATAGAAAAAGTGTTAAATATTTAAGAATTGTTTTATGAAAATTAGATTTTGAAAATATTTTCTTGCTCACTTTTCAATTTTAAATTTTTTCACTTCTAAAAATAGAGTTGAGCTTTTCTATTGAAGTTTATTAATCATTGTTGCATCATGCTTAATAGCATGCAGAATGTGTTCATTAACATATGCAGGTGTGTAATCTAACTAAAAACATCAGGTGTCACGGTAATTAAAATACTGTTGTTCTGATTCTCCTCTTATGTAGATTTAGGTTGGCATAAAATTACTATTATGTACACAAGAATGAACATGTTGAAATGTACATTTTATGAAATATTTGAGCCATTCTTTTCAAAACTACACACTCTTCCTTTATTTTGAGAAAAAGAGACTTGAATATTTCATAAACTATACGATAAGAAAAAAGGTGCCCCATGATCTGCACTTCCTCATTTGTAGTTCTCTCCGTCAGCATCCATTTCCTCTTTTCTTCTTCTTCATTTCTATCTTGATCTTCCCTAAATTTATACCGTATATTTTTTGAAAGCCGACCTTGAATGTTCCTCGGGACAAACCAATGGTCATTACCATTTCTTTGTTCAGCAGAAAGGCCGATTTTTATTGAGCGATATAGTTATTACATGTGAGAACAATGGTTTCTATTAGAAAAATAGGTATAGGGTTGAAAGCGGAGAAAAACATTGTAAAATGGGCTGTACAGTGTGGATTTTCCAATGAGAAGCATTGAGAGTGGAAATATGGTAAATTTATGAGTTATCTTCTTATATTTAGAAATGATGCTTGATTTCCATTTATATTAGCGAGTTTTACTGGTTTCATCTGGAAGATCATCATTTTCAATAAAAAATGAACGAGCAATCATAAAGGTAACATATCCATTACTTTTTATTGACATTCATTCTTTGATGGTATTCTGAATTACCACTACTATTTTGAAAAATTTGGATTTTTTGGTACCTTCCATGTGATATTCCACTGTTATCCACGAATTGACTTAGACAAGTTGAGGAATGTATTCGGGTTGTAATTAAGCCGAAGATGTGATTTTATCGACACTAAACTGTAGGTAAAGTTATATATGCCTGAATCTTGAGACAATACTCTAACTCTTTTAAATGCATTACGGAGAATCTTCCTTCTTCAGGACCTACATTACGTCGACAACGTCCAGTTAGTCTTTCTCTGGCCATGTAAGGGAATAAACAAGTATCATGTTCTTCCTCTTGATTCAGCGCCTCGATTGATCTTTCCCTATCCAATCTGTACCCATCTTATAAGAATAAGATAATTTATTTGTCTGTGATCTCTTAGCCAGTTCAAGAGACTCATTTGCTCTCTCTAAATTGTAACGAATAAGACTCTTTCTTTTGAAGAACCATTTCTACACCTTCTTGAGTCGCACAGACGTCGTGGGTATTTCTTTGCCATCAACTCTAATCTCCATACTCCATCGTGGACCTCTAACCCCTACTCTAAAGCCTCATTGAATGCTCTATGCGGGTCCAACCAAGGCTTTCTCAAAGTACCCTTCATGCTTTTCCATAAATATTTTCTCCTTTTGTACTCTCAAGATCACAGCCATCCACCTCCACATAAAGGCTGTCTTTTCCATCTTTTGTTTGAATCCTCATTTTCCTACTGCTATAAACTTCTCAGTAAAATTCGAACTCTCGTCTTTTCAAACCCTCATCTCCTCAAGGAAAAATTATTGCTCGCGATTCAAACCCTCTTCTACTCCAATATTGCACTTTCAGGTATAAATTTTCCTTCTTAGAAAATACATTTTCAATGACATACCAGTTCACGAGGTTTTATTTACTTCTGTTCGGTCACCTTTTGAGATTTTATGGTATATAAGTCTTGGATTTTGTAAGATCGGTTTATGTTTTGGTGTGGTGTTTTGCCAGCGCCCAACGATGCGCAGGTTGTGAAGCACTGATGCACCTACAGTGTGGATGAACCGGTCTGAGGTTGCATTGATAGCGCCACAAAGGACGAAAAAATGAGATCACCTTTCGTAGCGTCTTTGTAATTTTTTTTGGTATAAAGATCATGGTAAAATAATGATAATTCTAAAGTATAGATTTATTGCATTATTTTCTAAAATTTATTATGTTACAAAAATTCTATTATTCTAGATTTATTATTTACCAATTATTACAAATTTACAAATTTAAAATTTTAATAAAATCATTTCACATTATCTGATTAAAATTTTCCATTAATACAATTAGAAAATTTTACAAATATTTCATACAATTACAATTACAATTTCATACAATTAGAATTAGAATTAGAATTAATTTGAAATTTTAACACAATTTCACAATTACAATTTCTCATTTCACGAGTATTACAGTTAAACTTTACAGAAATATTTTTAGCACAATTACAATTAAATTACAGTGCAAATACAATTACAATTTTAGAATTTTCCCATACAATTAAATTACAATTACAATTTTACAATTTTATATAAGAAGCTTCATAATTAAAATTACAATTACAACCATTTTCACAATAATTAAACCATTTACCAATTACAATTAAAATTTTTACATTAAATATTTTATGAAATTACAGTTAAAATTGCAATTAAAAATAGAAATACAATTTTAATTTTATCCTAAGATGAAATGAAAATTTAATTACAATCATGACATAATATTTAATAAATATCATGCTAATTTAATATAAATTCAATTAATAAACATCATGATCATGATAACCATCATACAAACATCATATTAAACTAAAAACACATTCAAATTTGCTAACATCATTGTGATATAAACAAGTAATCTAACAAAAACACAATTAGCATTGTATAACATCATCACAACGCAAACATCAAATATACATCTCATGTCAAATAACTCATGCTATCACATACACATCCTCATAAACTTCACATTAAATGAACATATCTAACATGACCTAACAAAATATACACATCATGATGATCACCAACATGTAAGTAAAATACAAGCTGCAACATGAAAATAAAACACATGGACCATATATATATATATATATATATATATATATATATATAATATTAAAAATATACAATATAATATAAATTTCATGGATCATTGGTGATACAACATCAAAGTAGTAGTACTAGTCAAGAGGCCTGCTCAGATCGATGGTGAAAACTAGGCGGTGGAGTGGTTCAAGCACTCATGATCATGAGCGATCTTGAAGTGGGCCTTGGGCTCTTAGTGGATGTGGCCGATGGTCTAGACTCATCTCCATAGATAAGTGTGCTAGATGCTTGTGGATACGCTCCTTGACATGGTCACAGGCAGTGAATGATCGAGATGATGGGTGGTTGCTCGCATACTGTGATCATGTCTGCATCTTGACATGCCTATAACGTGCAACGATCTTTTTTAGCTTCGTCGCTAAGATGTCAGCTCCTCGCCATCTGCATCCTTTGTTGTGTCATGCGCCTCTCTGTCTGTAACAACCTACCATTGGCTTGTATATCTCTCATATGACGGGCACAGTGCACTGCCTCCAATAAATCAATCTGATGAGTTGGTCACCAAGTCCCATCCATATCTAGTATCAGGTCAATCGTGCCTGAAAAAAGGCGAGCACTAAGCCGCACCGATGGGAGCCAGTGCATGCACCCTCCTCTGATGATCCTCCACCATTTGGCATTCCATGATGTCTCGGGATCCACACATGAATCATATGGTGGTGCCGACATCTCCCTCGCCATAAAAGACCCAATTCTGCCAAATATATGCACATGTACACAACAATAATTAGACAATTTCATTACACAAGTTAATAAAAACAAGTTAAGAACCATCATCTCATGTTAAATAAAACAATAATATTACCTCTATCATCGCTTGTCATCATATGTGAAGGGGATGTTGCCTCCTAAGCCAATCCAATACAACATAAGGATAGGGGACCATAATGAAGGATGTAGCTCATGACCAGCTATGCTCATTTGTCATGTGATATCTAATTGAAGCTCTGATCTGCCCACTCTTGGGGCACCATACGCGACATGTGCATCTATGCCTTGAACATACCCTGACCTACAAAGCGCTACCAATGACCTCTGCATCTGCAGTGACTTCTCAAAATAAATAAAAATCTACTGCACACAAGAAACAAAAGGGAGATGGCCCTCCCTTGTGCATGAGCATGACACATCTATCTAATGGCTGGTTGCTACAAAATGAGACCACTAAGTAGTGGCTCTGTATAAAAAGAAGCCAACATCTGACAAAACTAAGCCATTGCAGTAATATGAGTGTGCCAGCACGTATTAAATCAAAAGTGAAGGCACCTGCATCTCCTGAGTACACCAATATCGTGACCTCCATTGACTAGAAAATTTGAAGGCGGTACATTTGCTCCAACGTATCTCTGGGAGTACTACTTGTTTCCTTCTGATAGTTGGAACCTCACAGAAGACAGAGAAAATTACCTGTCTCGATAGCCTTGCAGCCATGAAATATATATCTCCTCGGTGGGTGTCTTACACTGGTTGGATAAACCTAGAAAGCACCAATAGGTGGGGCATTCCACCTATGGACCAGATGTCTCAAAAAACACAAGGACCTTTGATGATAGCCTCCTCCTTAGGTGGAGGCACCACCTGTGAGCTATGGGTAGTTGTTGTAATATACAATGGGGTACATCCTCTCTGGTACCTCCCACCAATGAACCATGTCCACTCTTGCTCAAAGCTTGTTGTTGTTATTCATTCCTCCTCTTGTCTACGAATGATTGACATATTATTTAATTTTTTTCTATTCAAACTAAAAGAGACATATATTTATGAATATACATATATAAATTTTTGAAAAAAAAACAAACAAAAGCATTAGTCCTTCTGCCACAACGAGTCATATAGGTTCTAGGTGTTTTCTTTTGTTTATTGCGCACTAGAGGTACATTTGAGATGAAATTTAGCCTTTTTATGGGCGTGCACAGGAAGTGCAGAGCACCATTGACTATGGGTGTGTGTCAAGAAGTCACAATACGTTGAAGCTAAATCTAAGAAAGCACTTGGCGCGATATGGTCGTGTCAGGTGCACCAACCTCCTAACTTCATTACATAGTCAACAATGTGGTCGTTTACCAGGCTGCAGTTCGACCACGCCAGTGCGCATGGGAATTGTCTTGAAATAAACAAGGTGGATCTTGTCAATGCACCAACATTACGCTGTTCCACATAGGTCAATGGGTGGTAGCTAGTAGCCTTGCAGCACATTTTTTTAGAATTTTAAAATAATGCGAGTCACTTGTGCAGTGCCCACCTGAAATGGTGTATGGATCTTTGTGCTTTTTACCGGTTGCGGTGCGACCTGTATTCCCCACATTATGTTGCTTACCGTGCGAGCCACGTGTTTCCAAACGCCTGTCAGAATTTTGTTTTCTTTTGATTGTTTAAAGTTCTTGAGTTAATCTTTAATATCTGAAAATTGTGGAAAAACTTCAAAGAAGAAAATACATGTGTACATTTGGCCAAATGAGGGAAACATATTGTTTCAAAATTTGTGAAAGAAAATTTCTTTTTAACAAAAAATACAAGGCTGGAGATTGGTGGGAAGCCTGATAGTTGGAAATGGTTGCAGCTGGAACCTTCGGATGTCGGGCGGCTCAGGACAAGGATAAATTTCACGGTGGCAGGGAGCTGCGGAAGCAGAAAAGTGAAAATGTAGTTTTGGCATATTTTTTATTTATTTAACCACCATTACGGAGTGTGTGGGGTTTTATAGAATTTTCTTCAGTCAACTCTGTTTCTAACCGAACACGGGCGGTTTCTTTTGGTGCGTGCTTCTGATGCAGTGTGGATTATTAATAAACACCGCACTAGGGGTTTTGTTTTGGAATGCAGGTGTTTTATGATGCACACGAGTGCCGGAAAGAGTTGTAAAACACAGTGCTCTCATACGATACGTGGGTGGAGCAGCATCGGCCACTTGTGGTGTCTAACGTGCCAATTTTTTACAGTGGTGTGCTTTATCTTGACAA
Source organism: Pinus albicaulis (assembly GCA_034641835.2). Classification (NCBI taxonomy): domain Eukaryota; kingdom Viridiplantae; phylum Streptophyta; class Pinopsida; order Pinales; family Pinaceae; genus Pinus; species Pinus albicaulis. The sequence continues at coordinate 919,114,928 of CM076570.1, forward strand.
GCCTTACCGATTATCGTTTTGAATGATAAGTGCCAGGCGAAACGTCCACAAAACCACTCAAATCCATAACCTCCTCTATTCAAATACCTTAAACGGATGTGAGGTAATGACACATAAAGGTTCCTCAAAAATATGCTGAAATTTTCTTGCCACATGGTTCCCTAAGAAGCGACCATCGGAGGCTGCGTAATAAAATTTTGTTTGGAGTCATACGATCGATCGTGAGACTTCTTTTCAACACATGGGAGTCTTTCTTGACTCTCTATGGTTAGTTCATAACCATAATGTTTTCATTCATTGTTTAATAGTTTCGAATATGGTGAGTGGAGGGCAGCCTCCCCATGGGACAACAGCCCCGAACCGGGCGCCTTATCCTCTAAACAATCAATACAGCAGGTAGTTGTTTGCTGGATGGTGGTCACATGTTGTTACTGTGTATGCATAAAAATGTTGGTATTAACCATTAAAATCTCCATAAACCACATCAGGCCTTAATATAGGATGTGTGAGCTCACCACGATTACTTGTGCATTGGTTATGGTTTGAAAGAAGCTATGAGAGTTAAGGCTATGTGCCAACCCTAATGATATAATGCTCAGTTAAATGCGCGGATATTTATGATGCACCCAAAATTTATGGAAATATTGTATTTTGGTTGATTTAACTATGATTGCTACATTTAGTGGAAGTGATTTGAGGTCACTAGTTAAAAATTGAATAAACTCTATCTTTACCAACTATATTGTTCCATTCCCGAGTGTGAATAGGCTGAATTTTATTAAATCGGACATTCCAAAATCGTTGGTGGTGTTGTGGGAGCCATCAGAGGACTCTTGAGCGATGTTTTGCATCTTCGAAGCCATTTATGAGGCCAGGGCCACAGGGAGTGAATAACGAGTTGAGGCCCTGGCAAGAGAAAGTACAGGGGCCTTACCACAGAATCCAATAGTCAATTTTGGATGTTTAGTTCATCACCAGACAATAGTACGTAGACCTATGGGGAGGACTTCTAAAGGCCGATATGATTTATATAAGTTCAAGTGCAGACCACAGGAATTTTAGCAGAGAGAATAAGGCCATATCCCAGGCAGAGCTGGTGTCATTCTCAATATTATTAATCTATTTTGAATATTTTGAGACTGAATCCATTGGAGGATTTTCAGAGGAAATATTTGAATGCTGAAGGCAGTCTCTAAGCAGATGATTTCAGGTGGCGAGAGCCAAAGAGGGCACACACGGTGTTAGAGGTGTAACGGGAGCGGCGATAATTTCTACAAGTGAATATTGTATTATGAATATTTTAGAAATTTTAAGATCAAATAAAATATTTTTAGAGTCATTTGAAGAACTTAGGAAGATCGAAGGAGCCATGGAGAAGTTTTGGGCTGGCTGCAGGCCAGCAGTGTGGATGGAGGCCTGGTTGAGGGCAGTGCTCCATTTGACCAAATGAGCAACCTATTTTGATGTTTGATCTGGATAGAGTGTAGAAAAGGGTTTGAGGATAGAAAAGGATTTTAGGTGAGTTGTTAGATAGCCTCAAAGAAGCGTAAGGGCACCGACTCAAGGAGACAGGTCATAAAAGGAGTGAAGTTATGTTGGGAATATTCAAAATTTGTGCAAGGGATATAAATGGTATTCTAAACTAATTGGCTCGATTCAAATGCGATTAGATTTTTTGTAGCTTGTAAGCAATTTTCCATCCTAATATCAAAGATCCGATGTTGGCAGAGCTCAAGGAGTGTAGCCCCGATATTGGTCAAAATCTAATTTGTTGTTTGTGTTTTGATGCTTTTTTTCTGCATTTACTAGACACTATACAGCCCTTGTATCAACAAAAAAAGTGTTCTTAAACAGAGTTAAAGAAAAGCAAACACCATTTAGATATTCATTCTAGCACAAGTGAAGAATAAGCTGAAATATAATTTTTAGCTTGAGTGGAGGGGATATTGAAAAGCATATGAACCTCCAACACATTTTGAATCAGTTTGGTATGTTAGAGCACTATGTTTAATATATCTTGTAGTTCTTGGTTGATAAAGTATTATGTTCTTGTGACTTGAAAAGGTGTTTAACGGTGAAAATAATTCTCTTTGTTTACAGTTACTTTGATTTGAGTTTGGTGAGGTGAAGGAAAGATACTAATATTAACTCCATAGAGATGGGAAAAGGAAGAAGGTTGAAATAATTCTTACCAAAGCACCTCGAGGGCAACCCTTGAAGCCTTTCGAGGTTTGTTTGCAAAGCACCTTGAAGAAGAGCTGACTCAACCATTTTATTGAAGCTTTGTAAATTGTTTTTGAAAGCTTTGTAAAGTTTAATGAAGTTATTTGATTTAATTGACATTATGATGACAAATTCTTCAAGTGAGAGTTTCGAAATCCTCTCAGCACGAGATTCTTCGACAGAAGACATGAGTGAGATTTCTATGTAACGGATATGAGTGAAAAGTTCTTCCTTGAATATGGAAGAGAAAACCCACTAGATTTCATGAGAGGTGGTTGCTATGAAGCAAGAAAAGGACTTATTCAAATATTTCAAGGGATGGAAGACGGCTCCATCAAGCCCAGAGAGCCTTAACCAAGAACATGCTTGGAGGCTAGAAGTAAAGCACTCAGGTAATCTCTTGAATTCCTCTTGAGAAAGATGTGTAGGTTCATTTGAAAAGCACGGTAAGGGTATAGGGTCCAAGTTGATCTTTAGAATTACGCCTATGAAGGCAAGGGTCTGAGAGGAAAAATGCTGAGCATGATTGATCCTATTTTTCGTTGAAAGACTGTAAAAAAAGTTTGTTCTGAAGCTATGTTCAATCCCATAAGCAGAAAAATCTATAGACATGGCTTATGTGAGACAACTCAAAAGAAGAAATTTTGTTCCAAGTTCTAAACCACTAAGCTTGTCCAAGTTTTTCTCAAGGATGAAGTTGTCATTGTTTGGAAAGTCTATGTTGAAAATATGTTTATGAACATGTAGTTGATGAGCTGAGCAAGATATTTACATGATTCCTCATGACACGAAAAATGATGTTGATCTTCAAAAAAAGTGGAACCTCTACTGAGGTTCATATCCTCCAAGAAGGTAAAAAAGATGGACATGTACAAGAAACACGTGATGTATTCTTCCATAACGTCAAGTTGATTATGTTTAAGCAAGCATGGAAAATTTTATTACATAGATGGAAAGAAAAGGAGAGTTGTTATTTCCTATTCTATTGGTATGTGTAACCATGATGTTTCAAAAAATATGAAGAGGATGAAGGCATACATGAAACAATTGAAGTGAAGGAAAATTAGAAAAGAAGGCACAATACTTTTTATTGCGAAAGAAGGGACATTTTGTTTCTGATGTTGGACATTTCATCATTGTAGTCCCAAACATTTGAAACAGAAAGGATAAAATACTAATTGAAAGTCAGAGCAAATATTCCATCATTGATGTGAGAAAATATATTTCGAGATGAAGAATATTTTCAACGGAAAAATGCCATGGAAGTGGCTTTAGTAAGAGGTGACTAGCTTAACTCGGTAAAGCCACATTCATTTGTACATATGCAAATTTTAGTTATGTATGCATTTCTATATTGGAAAATTCTGCTTTTTAGCATGGATTGGTAATTAAGGAAATAGTGTTTTAGCATACATGGAAAATTCTAACAAGTTACAGGTGAGTTCAAGGAAGAAAATTCTTGATAGGAGGACAAGCACATCCAGAAGGGAAGTGGCTACCTTCAAGTTGGGTTCAAGGCACCTAAGCCAAGCGAGGAAGAGTGAATGGAGAGCGAAAAAGTGAGGATGTTGTACTATCATCCCAGACGGATCGGAAGTGGGTAGTCTTTTGGGGTCCAAAGATTCCCTATTGAGAGGTGTGATCAAATTTGGATCAAGGATACAAGTGACGGCTCAAATTTCAAAGTGTTCAAAAGTGTGTAGAACCTATGCGACCAAGGCACATGTCGTAGGTGTAAGTGATGGTTTAGAAAAGCGACCTTTGTATGTTAAAGTTATCGTGATTTGAAAGTCTAGTAAACTCTCAATTTTTTGACTATCGACCGAGTTTAGTGGGTTTTGGAAATTCAAAAAAAGAATATTATGGGGCCTTTATAAGAATATTCCCTTTGTTGTTAGAAGGACAAGTGTTGCAATCAGGTCTAGGTGTATAGTTTATGAAGGGCGATTAACGTGACACATGTGTGTGTCAGAGGCCACCACGTGTCCGGGGATTAAGCTCGTAAAATTTTGTTTGGATTTTGCAGGGATAAATCACGCAGGACCTCCTGCCAAAACACACGGGGTTCTATTGACTCTCTATGGTTAATTTTAGAACCATTATGTTTTCACATTTTAATTTAGTTGAATGGTTTTTAATATGGTGAGTGGATGGGCCAACCTCTCCCCATAGGACCTTAACCCGGAACCGGGCGCCTTATCCTCCTGACACAACCACCGGCTATTTATGGATGTTGGTCACATGTTTTATAAACTAATGCATAAAATTTTAAACAAAAAGTTACAACCTGCTTCAATTATATACGAGGTCTTGCTACATGTGCGAAGCTGCGTGGTGCTTTGTTAGCCGATTTATGGTTTCAAGGCTAGGTTGGGCCATGGCCAACCCCTAACAAATCCTAATGCATGGTTAGTACTATGGAAAGGTATTTTCAATTAGTGGATATCCTATTTTGGTTGGTTTAAGCTGAGTTGTTCCATTTAGTCTGGAGCTAATTGGGAGTCCTTTGGAAAAAATTGAATGAGCTCACTGAGCTAATTACATTCCGTGTAAGTGTAAATAAAAATTAGGCTATCTGAGACATTACAGGACTCATTGGTTGGGGTTTCAAGCTCATTAGAGGAATTTGAGCATTATTTTGCTTGAGAGAAATATCTAGAGGCCACGAGGCCCACCAGAGGGAAAGTGGGTATTAGTTTGAAGGCCTACATGAGGGTAGCTAGAGCCTAATTAGGAATAAAATAGTTATTTTGGATGTTGAAATTATGGATCTAATGGTGAGTTTTTCCAGAGAACCCTACTAGAGGACTTGAAGGCTATTATTCATATAAGTTCCAAGGTCACTAGAGCCTTTGTAGGTAATGGGAGAATAGAGGCCTATCAAGCATGACCAATATTCATTCTTAACAAACCAATATTTTATTGACTATTTTAGCCTTATAAATCCATTGTAGAGGGATTTTAAAATCTTTTTAAGACTTTTGAAGGTGAGATGCTTCGGAAAGTTTTCGGTGAATTGAGAGCCAAAGGAGAATGCAGCACGAGGGTGTTGGAGGCGAAACTAAGTGATCGAGAGGCCATTTATTCAAGTGAATAGCCTGTTATGATTAATTTGGAAATTTTTAATCCAATTAAATGATTTTAAGATTCATTTCAATACCTTTGAAGGTGAAGAGCCACAAATTTTGGAAGGAACGGCAGAGCTGTGATGGACTCGAGGCCTAGATTGGGAGATAGTGCTCATTTTGAGCAAATGAACACTCTATTTTGGATGTATGATGTATGTTGGAAGTTGTAGGAAATGTTTCGGGGACTATGAAGTGGCTAACCCAGAGTTAGTGCTGCAGAAGCTCGGGGAAAGCGTAAGGCCACCGACTCAATGGGAAGACAGGTCTAAGGGGCCGAGGTTCATCTTCGGAAGATTTCAACCATACCTGGATATAAACGTTATTCTAAACCCACATTGGTTCAGTTTAGATAACCAATACAAGTTAATTTTTTAACTTGTAAAAGAAATTTTCATCCTAATCCCAAGATCCAAGTGTTTTAATAAAAGACAAAGGGAGACGTATCTGAATATTCAGTGAACTCCTTTATTAAAAATTGTTTGTTATGCTGATGTGAGTATTTATGGTTTAGACATGCTTAATATAATAAAACAAATTTTCTTTAGGCCCAACAGTTTAAAAGAAGCATACAACTATTTCAATTATTCATTTCCGAACAAGTCAAGAATAAGCTAGATCTTAATTTGTTTAGTAGTGGGAGGTCCTTGAAAAGAATAACAATTTATCAACCCATTTTCTGATCAATGAGAGTTGATGTGAAAATATGCAATCTAAGTAGATACCTCATGAGTGGAAAAATGTCCAAATTTATGAGAGTTTGCATGATGCCTACATAAGTGATTTCGGGGTAGAATGTTTCGGTCCATATGGAATGGAGGTTGTAGCATTCTAGGGGAGTATAACTTGAATTAGTTTAAAACATGTCTAAAGAAATTTATTGAGATTAGTTGTTTTTATAATATTTTTTTGTGATTAAAGAAATCATTATGTTTCCCAAATACATCATGAAAAGTTCCATTGTGGATTGGGTAAGTGTTGTATAATTTTGGGCTTACAAAGATTGATTTATATTTTCTAAATACTTGTATAGAGTCTATAACCTAGCTAAATTAAGGGGTCATAATTTGATGTTTTTTTGACAATCATGAGAAGTAAGAAACCCAAGTTAAGGGACTAATAAGAAGTAGAGGGCTTGCTCATTTGTTTTCTAGCCAAGTGGGACACCTCACAGATATTACTTAGAGACCCCAAACTCGGTAGGGAAAGAAAGTTCTCTAATTTTTATGTTTGCAAAGGAGAAGGTTTTTCTTTTTTTTGGATAACTCTTCTCGAGAAGTGATAGTTCCCCTTATTGGTATCATAACCCAAACCAATGTGGTAACTATGAAAATGGTTTGTTCCAATCAATTTGATTGTTCAATATTAAAACCAGTATTTTACTTCACATTTATTCTTGTATGCATGTAATCATGTCTATGTTTACTATTATTTCCCTCTGGTTATATTTTGACATATCTTTTCTTGTATGTTTTGGATGAGTAACATATACATGCATGTTCTTTCATGTAAAGATCTAACTTAGGGATAAATCTATACACGCAGGTTGCATGGGTAATACCTACTTGCAAGTATACGTAAATGGGCATGCTAAGTTGAATGGTCAAGTAATTTTAAATGTTTTTTTATTCAAATAGATTTGGCATGTTCATATATGGTTCCTAAAAGAAGCAAGGAGTTCTTGATTATGATGGTAATTCCACAGGTGCATTAAGGAATGTGCTGTGTGCAGAATTAACATTTTCTAAGTGAATTTGTATTCACAAGCTTCCCTAATCTCCCATCTATTGTTGTGAAACCAACAAAAAAGAGAAGAAAAGAGATATTAACGCATAGAAATAAGCCCTTGAGGGCAACCTCAATAATTACATAGATGAAAAATTCTTGGATGATACAAATGACAAAACCTCTCTCTATATACTCTAGGTCCAGCAGGCCATTCTTGCAAAATAGTAATTGCAGAGCCACAACATAATCCCTAACCGACCTAACAATAATGTAAGGGCTATGTAACAATATGGGGGTTACGGGGTACAACAATAACAATAAGAGGTTGCACTATGTGATGAGATTATACTAGTAATATAAGGGCCTAACGTGCTCCTCTCCTTCAAAAAGAAGTGTTGTCCTCAACGCTTGGGCAGCAGAGTGTTTACAGCCTCAAAAATTCTCATCTCCATGTCTTAGGTGGTGATTTCTTCCATTTGGTAGGACTCCCTCTGAAATTGATCATTTGTGATTATGAAGTTTTGTTTCAGTAACTATAAGGTTCCAACATGGTTTTTCTTCTCATCAAGTTAAGGAAAATATTGTTTTTGTGAACTAAGAAGTTTACCTTCCCTATAACCTTTGTAAGCATGAAACATGGAAAAACCAGTACACTCTTTAGAGTGAGCTCCAATTTGTGTTCCATAGTACCAATCTTTTTCTATAACATATTAAAGGACCATAGTACTTTGGCGATAATTTATTATCCTTGATGGCTTGCTTGAGGGAAATTTGTTTGTATGGTTATAGTAGTAAAAATACGGTCTCCACATCAAAAGCTTTCTCTCATGTGATGTTAGTCACTATTGTTTCATTTGATTTTGTACCAGAATTTGGGTTGTCCTTTAAGAGTTGGAGAACTTCTTGTTGATGCTCGATGTGATCCTCCTTTGCTTTAACCTAAATTTTCCTTAAAGAAGATGTGATGGATGAATTGGATGATATCCATAAAGTGCCATAAATGGGGTCATTTTTGGTGTAGTATGGAAGGAAATGTTATATACCATTAGAAGAAATGCTCATATTATTTTCTTGTATCGGATACAAAACAACGAAGATAGCCTTTCTAACATTTATTCACTATCTCTATTTGACCATCGGATTGAGGATGAGAAGATGATACTGTGACTAGTTGAGTACCCAAACAAAATGATAGGTCAAATTCATAAAAATGGGATATCTGCTCTTTATTAATCTTGAGTTTCCATATAGCTTTTGAATTGTTTCCATAAATCTGTATGAGCGTAGCACTTTAAATGGATAGGATAATTCACAAGTGTTCCATACTTAGTAAGTCTATCAACTACCATAACGATGCCTCCTTCCTTGGGACTTAGGTAAACCTGTAAGTAAAATCCATTGAAATATATCCCAATGTGACTTGGAATGGATAAGGTTGTAGAAGACCCCGTCGTCTTAATTGTCTCAACTGTTCTTTGGAAAACCAAACATTCGCCAAAATTTTTGAATATTGATTTAAGGCCATCCAAAAAAAATTCTTTCTTCACCACATATTAAATTTTAAAAATCCAGAGTGTCCTCTAAAGGAGAAGTGTGAAATTCCAAAGAGAATATTTTGTTTGATTTGGGAATTCTTAAAAGCTACCGTGATCTTTGTACCATAAGAACCATTGCCAACTAAATGTATCATATGTACTAGATCTTGCTACAACTTTGAATGATGTCCAAAATTCTTAGTCCTTCTTCATTCATCCCTCCTTCGGTTATCCAATACGGGTTGGATATTAGAAAATGGCACAAAAACAATGATTCCACCTCTTCATCTCCTTTCTGAGTGCATCTGCAATAACGTTTAGCTTCCCTTTTTTGTAGATGATTTCAAATTCATAGCCCAATATCTTTGTGACCCAATTTTGCTGCTCTTCAAAGATAGTGTTTTGTTCCAAAAAGTGTTTAAGACTATCATGATCATTTTTTACAGCAGTTTCTTCCCATTAGGTAAGGTCTCCATTTCTTTAGTGCATGGTATTGCCAACATTTGCTTCTGCATAAATAGCCTTTTGTAATCTTTCCTTTGATTGAACAACTTTCAAAAGCAATGGGTCTTCCTTCTTGCAGCTAAAAACAACACCATTCCATTTCTTAAGGGCATCACATTCCACAATAAGTTTTTAAAGTGCAAAGTATTAGCTAAGACTGGTACTAGGCACATTGCCTCTTTGGTGCTCAAATGCCTTAGTTGGTCAGAGTCTTGAAAGTATCTTTACTGTATCTTATTAGAGGTGTGCTATTCTCCCATAATTCTTAACAAACTTACATTAATACCATATTAACTTGAAAATCCTTGAGTGCTTTATGGTTGTGTCAGGTTTCCATTCCTTAATGGCTTTAATTTTGTTAGGGTCTACCATAACACCTAAGTGAGATATAATAAACCTAGATATTCCACCTCTTGTAATCCAAAAGAAACATTTGGATGTTTTTGCATATAATTGTTCTCCTCAATATTTTGAGCACCACATCAACATGTTAGAAGAATGATCCTTCCAAGACCTAATAGATTAGTATGTCATCAAAATACTTGCACAAATTTTCTAAGGAAAGGGTTTGAAAATGGAATTCATCAACCCTTGAAATGTAGAAGATTATTGGTAAGTGAGCATATTAAAAAATTCATAATGACCCTATTTAGGTTAAATGTTTTTGAATATCTTCACTCTTCATTCTAATTTGATGATATCTGACGAAGAACCAACCCAGGTAAATAAGTCTCATTCTTTAATTCATCCAATAGTTATCAAATCATAGGAATGGGAAAGTTATCTTTAATGGTGAGCTTATTGATCCTATAATTTGGACACATGTGCCATGATCCATCCTTCTTGCACCAAACCTCTTTGGAGAAGCGGAGAAAAGCTTTGACTAGGTTGAATTATACTAACCTCTAACATTTGCAATCATATGTTCAATTTCACTCTTTTGGACATAAGATGTCAATAAGAGAGCGGATGTTTGGAGGAACACTTCTGGGAATCAAGTAGAATAGCATGATCATAGTCATGAATGGAGGTGTGAGTCCTTTGGGAGTATCAAACACCTTGGAATGATTGTCAGAACTCTTTGGAGATCTCAAGAAATAGATGATTTTGATATTGGACACCTAGTATGGTATAGAATTGTGCAATTCGCCTTGTTTTCTTTCTTGGGAAGGCTTTTCATGACATTGGAGCCAATATCTTTCCGGCTTCCTTGTGATACCTCGTACAATTCATTGCTTTCCTTCCAAAGAAAATTTTTTCAAGAAAAGTTCTTGAAAATTAAAAGCTAATCCCCAAAATTCATATGCATTGTACTCCTAGTACGACATCAACACCTTCCATTGGATGGAAAGCTTTGGAATATTCAATACATATTCCCTCATGGATAGCTTTGTGTATGGCATTTTCGGGCAATTGTAGATTCTCCATTTTACAACCATCACTTGACATTCTTGTCTTTAGGTGTAAAACAATTCAATTTACTTGGCTACCCATACAATGAATAAAAGTATGGGTATTACCCAAATCAATCAACACTACTGTACTTTCTTCTTGATATGTGCTTCTTGAGAGTTTGAGGGTGGTAATTCTGCCAATGCACCATGATGTGTTGAGACTAGAAAAGCTTCTTCTTCCTTCTTCTAGGATTATTTCATGGTGTATATCCTCTTTTGAAGTCTCTTGTTCATTTTCTTCCTCCTCTTCAAAATCTACTGTAAAATAATTTCTTCTAGCCACACTTATGACCTTTAGTGTCTTATTTGCTATCACAACGTTATGGCAACTATTTTGCCCTTTTCTTCCAATTGTTACATGGTGTCAACCTTGTAGGTTGTGGGAAATATAGGAGTAGCAACATTTCATCTTTACTCTAGATATACATGAGTGGTAGAGCACCAACCATCGCCCATAATTTTGCGATAAATTTCTCTTCAACACGAATGCCTTCTCTAATGAATCCGGTTCCCAGCGAACCTCATGTTGGATATTATCCTTTAATTCCCTATGAAGACATCAATCACTTGTGTTTCCTCTAGAATATTAATTTATATATTCAATTTTGGAAATTCCTCAGTGCTTTTTTGCCACTAAACCCTTTTGTTTGAGATTGATCAATTGGCTAAAAGAAGGTGTTTCTCTTGTATCCACTCATAATGTGCACTATGTTTCCTAAAGTAAAAATTGACCAAGTGACAATTTTTTTACGTGGCTGCTAAACCATCAATACCATACAAATGTATTTTTTCTAAATGTAAAGTTACAATGCGTACCTTTTGTGTGTTTTGCACATTATTGAGATCAAAATATTGCTCCATCTACCATCTAGTATCCGTATTCACCAGGATCCTTGCCATCAACTTTCTCGTATCCATCTTTGGAATATGGCGGTTCTTTAATCCAACATTAAATTTATGAAATCACGATTAACATTTATTTTGTTCTCATCGTGAGTTTCCCCTCTACTATCTTTCGCCATTAAAAACATTTCTCATATCAACACCACCAAACTATGCTGATGTCTACTTTGAATCATTGCCATGTTTTCATTTTTCATGATCTGCTTCCATATCATCATCTTGGCTGTACCACTTCCAGCACCATCCATATTAGCTTCAAACCATTAATCTTATTGTTGAGTCCCAAATTTGCATCTTTTCGCCTTTTCCCACTTTTCTATCCCCAATGTTGGAAATATATGATCTGAAGTGTATCTTGATGGCAACCCATGAATGAGGTAGAAGACATCATTGTTGACATGTGTTGTCCTTGATGGAAATACATTGATTGTTGCAACAGTGGACTTGTTAAATGATGTAAATACGTGTGATATGATGTTTTGTTGACAATATGATGTAAGTGTTGTCATGAAAGGCAACCCATGATAAAGATGATGGAAACTTACTTGATGATTGTGCTTGCTAGAATATGTTCTTGATGAAGAAAATATGATGTATCTACGTGCAATGAAGAAGGAATTCGAATATGCTCAAAGTATGATGGAAAAATTATGTCTCTATGAATACGCGGACTATATATAAAAGAACGTGATAAGTCGCGTATGGGAAAAAGCGCTCAAAAGGCCAAATCCGAGGGCAAGTGGTATTGAAGGCTCATGGTATTGATGACTAAATGGTATTGAAGGCTCATGGTATTGATGACTCGTGGTATTGAAGACTCATGGTATTGAAGACTCGTGGTATTGAGGCTCATGGTATTGATGACTCGTGGTATTGAAGACTCATGGTATTGAAGGCTCATGGTATTGGTTTGGCTCGTGGTATTGAAGGCTCATGGTATTATTTTGGCGAAGTGGTATTGAAAAGATATTCTGCTATAGGAGAAGAAATTCATTGTGCAAATCACAAGTGTATGGGTGCAAGATGCTGAGCTTGAATGAATACTTCTCCTTTGAAGTAGATACGAATGGAAAGGGTTACACTTGAAGATACAATCTGAATGTGTGATGCAATGATGAAGAAGAGGATCTGATGAAATACATTTATGTTGCTGATCAAATTAACAGGAAAACAGATACCTTGATGAGAGCTGTCTAAGTGAAAATCATGATGAAAGGTATGAAATATAAGTCTGTCTACTATTTTGATCTCAGTCCCATGTTGATAAGTATCATTGGTGATGTGTATTTGTGCTAAAAAGTATGGAAAGAAAAGGGTCCGGTGTGAAAATTGATGAAACGTGGTCCAAGGTGAATGTTGAGGTTTATGGCACGAGTCGGAAATTAAGTAGCTCCCTTCAGTGGGTGATAACGAGATCGAGGTCGTAGCTCCCTTCGGGGAGGGTGCAGTAACGTCAGAAGTTGGAGCTCCCTTCCGGGGAGAGGTAGTAAACGAGCGCGGTGGGTGCTGCGTCTTCCAGTCCGTCTGCATGGCTTCATTTGTTGTATGAGATGTTTTCTCTATATTAAATATTGAAGGTGAGCTTAAAGCTGGGTGGTGGTTTTCTCCCGTTTGGGTTTCCTAAAAATCACGGTGTTCATGTGTGATGCTTTGTGTGATGGTTAATGCAATTCTTCTGCACATGTTTCTGTAATGAATATACGATGAATAAATGATGGAATGGTTAAGTGAAGTTTAATGACATATCTAGATCTACGTGTATCTTTGCGAGTTTCATAAAGAGGGGATCCTTATATCATGGGTTTATTGAAGGAAAGTAATGTGGGTTTTAAGGAATGGAAAAGTAAAAAAGATTGAATTTAATACGATGAAATCTTTGATTCCACCCCCCCCCCCTCTCGGTATTTTTTCCCAACACCTAAACCTCCCAAATTGGTGTCAATATCATGTGCGAGGTATCTAACATGGTTTTAATTATGTTTTTGTGTTTTCTATTTGATCTGAATTTTTCATTCAAGAGTTTGGAATCTTTTACACTAAATTTGCTGCAACTTTTCATGGCTATTTTGTGAGAACTCTATGCTACGGTGTCTACAGGAAATGAGCCACATGGGGAGGGCTAGGAATGACGTGGACATGGTTGTGTCATGGTTTCCGTGAGCTGTCCAGCGCAGTCAAAGGCGTCCACATGAAGTCAACCATGGAGGTTTCCTTCCCGGCGGGACTACGTGCAATGGCACATAAAGATCCATACGCCGTTTCTAAGCCTACGGAGGTTAAATCGACATACGTACGAGCTGAGTGGCGTTAAAGCATCCACCTTGTAGATTCACTTTCCAACACGGCCATGCTCTATGTCCCGAAGTGGAGCGTAGTGGTCTACGTGCTCTGCGCCATCATGAACTTTGGGAGGCAGTTCGGGTTTGTTGTTGCTACAAGCGTTTGCATATGCACATAAAGTTAGTTGATATTTGATGTTCGTGGATGTGCTCTGTTATACGTTAGCAGTACGCTGCTTAGTGATTAAACGCCTTGAGCCGTAACACTACCATTACGTAATGACTGCTTTTTAATGTAGAAGACTACGTTTTCAACAATTCGTGTTTGAGGATCGTTACCAAAGGTGTGTAGGGCCTACTCAGCTAAGGTTTGTGTATTAGTGCATATTTCTCATTTCATTTCTTTAAAAATTCATTGTATCATAATCCATCATATGTTCATACTTTGTAGTTGTTTCATTTAACATTTTTATACATTTCCATAATTTCCATTTTCATTTAAATACTTTCATGTTTTTATGATTGTTAATCACTTGATCGGTTTTCTTGTGCAAGAGGTTAGAATAGAATAACTTAGGGCATTTTCATAGTATTTTGACTAATGACATGAAACTAACATTATAACATTTAGTTTGCTTTTCATAGCTTTTTGTTTTGCTTGAGTCTTGCTTTGTACATTTCAGTTTTTCTTCTCTGATTAGGTAGATTAAATTTGAATATATATTAAGCTGCTCCTTAGCATCTTGGGAGTTGCCTAAAAGCAAAATTGGTGATAGTGAGGAGGCCGCGATATGAAATGTGCTAGTTTAGTATTAGTTTCTTTTAAATTTAGATATGTTAAAGTGCTCATGGCATCTTGATTGCCTCAGAAAGCCACGGTGGGCGATGGTGAGACGCATTATGAAATGTGTAGTTTTAGTATTAGTTTCTTTTTTTGAAAATTTAGATATATTAAATCATGCATGACATCTTCGATTTGCCTCAAAGCCACGGTGGATGATGGCGAAGTTGAATCATGGGTATATGGTTTAGTATTAGTTTATTTTAAATTAAATACTGGTTCCCTAAGTTGTTTATGATTACTTAGAAAATCATAGGTGGTCTAATGATGAAGGGTCGAGAAGAAAATGAATTGATGTAATCTGGTTGGAATTTATTTTTGTTGCAATTTTGGTTTCTTGACATAGTTTCTTTTTTGTTTTTAGTTGGCGCAAGAATAGTTTGGTTTTCATGTTCACTAGTTCTTTGTTTTGATTCATTAGATTAAAGCACACTTTTCATTTTAGGCGATGTACTTTTACTTTGGCACAAGTCTTGTCATTGTAATTTCAATTTGCTTTTAAAGTTTCAAGTTGGTAAATCATTATGAGATATCTTCTTGAAAAAAATAGCAAACTTTTTCATTTAAATTTCATTTCACCTTGAAAATTAACAGCAATAAAGTTAAAAATAGTTATCTTTACCACCCATGCATAGTGCTTAGCACTTCATCGACTTACGATTCCCGGATTGACAAATTAAATCACGACCAATTTAGGACACTGATTGACCAAACATTTTAAAAGCTGTGCGTGCAGGGGAGAGTGTAACTAGTGGCGATTTCTTAAAAAAAAAAAAAAACATAAATCATAAAAGAAGGAAAACTTGATAACTTCTTGAATGTGCTCTCTTACCTAGTGTGATGCGGAGGATCAGGAAAGAGATTTATTGGTTTTATTACATTTCTTAAAGTATATACTCTTACTTACCTAGTGTGATGCGGGAAGATCGGAAGAAGGTATTAGCCCAACTTTTTAAAAAAAATAAAAAATGACATGCATAGAGCAAGAGGTCTGGGGAAGGTTTATAGCTAAAGCCAAGAGTTCGGGATTTTCATAACTCCATCTTCTTCAAGGCATAGACTGAGTTACACCATACCCCTAGCCTTGGAATTTTTAGAAGTCAAGGAACAAACTGAGATGAGGATTCTCTACTCTACCTACTAAAACCCATAGAAAGCAAAGAGACTTTCTCTGTCTTCCTTGGTAGAAGAACTAGAGGATATGCAGGACTCAAAATATCTTAGCGAGAGGAAGTAATAATGGTGGAGGGTAGAAGAGGAGGAGATAATGGAGATAACAATGGTGAAGGAAATAATGGTAGAAATAGGGATTTGTTGGGATTCCTATAGTTGATGAGAAACTCATGCAACAATGAAAAATATCTCACCATATTCTACAATTTTATGGGTTGCAGTAGGATCTGGCTGTTGTGAGATTTGATAGTGTCGAACTTACTGACTATATGGAAGATTCTCAAAAACTCAAAGCATTTCCTTCAACATTGAAGGATGCAGCACCAGAAATGGTTCATAGGATTAACTCCCCTCAATCTATCGGGACTTGGAGACGTATGAGCAAAAATTAGGATAGATACTTGGACTATTGTGTGCCACCAATCACAAGGATGAGGTATTCAAATGATGCAAAAAGAAGATGAAAATTTGGAAGACTTAATTGAAAGATTTCAATACAACTTGAAAGGAAAAGATGACAACTTAGATAATGAAACCTTAAGCCCTCCTATTAAAAACAAAAACAGATATGAATGAATGAAACATTTCGCTTATGATGAGGGAAAGGAGACATTTCCTCAACTTCCATTTCGTGATATAACGAACCTTATCCATCTCTCGAGAGAAAATCTAAAAAAAAAGAAAGCGGGAAAAGACTAGGATTCTTCTCTTATTAGAGATAACAAATCTACAACTGGATCAGTAAAAGTAGAAGCGAGATTGGTAATATGCTTGATGAGTTCAAAACTGATATTTTAGAAGCCTTAGTGAACAACTAAACACCCTTAAAATCCATGCTTAGAAACGAACAGAGATGCTTTAGCCATCTTTTTATCAAAATGTGAAAGAAACATGCTTTAAAAGAAGGAATGTCCCTTGGATGCAAAAGTTATTGAAAACATGATTTATGGAGAAAATCATGAGATCAAGATTATCACTAATCCCTGGACTTTCAGCTGTTTTAAGAGATCCAAATTTAGTAGAATCTCTCTGACTTGTGTAGAGACCTTGGCGGGGACAACAATCTCAAGGGTTTAATAACCCTATGAATATCAAACCCTACCAAATTGGAATCATGAAACAACCTTGGCCCCAACATCAAAATTCATATCAGCCATGAGTGAGGGATGCAAAATCCTTATGGGAGATTTGCATCATTTATCAATATCCTCATCTTTAAAATCATCAGCTCTACATTTGAAAGCCAAAATCCACCAACATATTGCCATTCCACAACAACAACTTCCTTCTCAACAAAATACAAATCCTCAACTCGTATCCAATATCAGAAGACAATCAACTTCCCAGAAGCTCAAACCATTGCCAAATCCTAACAATAAGAATCCTCCAAACTACTTATATGGTAGAAGGACAACAATTTCCTACCTCTTATGATTGTTCCTCTCAATGGTCACACAACTGGATGGTGATTTTGAAAAAGCCTTCTACAGACATTCAAAGACAAAATTACTGAAGGAGAATCTCTTCAAGTCAATAAGGAGTTACAGGAAGAAGTCTCTTCAGAATTCAAAAATTCAAAAAAAGAAAGCTAACATCCACAACTCCTATGATTGAGCTTGCTTTGCCATCTTCATCTACACCTCCTTTTTCAGGAAAGACTACAAATTGTTAAGGGGAATTTGGAAAAAACAAATCTTGTTGCCTAACTATGACTTTCTAGATGAATTGAAGAATGTTTGTATCAAGATTCCATTGCTACAAGCCATTCGAGAGAAATTCCTATTCTACTTAAAACCATAAAGAGTTGAGTTTCAAAAGACCGGGGAAGGGAAGGCCAAGGACACAAAGAAGAATCACAGTAGGAAAGATTGGAGACATTATGATGGAAAAAATTACCATGCAGTATACAGATCAGGAAGTCCGTTAACTTAAAACTATATAAATGGAATAGAAATTCCAAACACATTGATTGACTTAGGGAGCTGCTATCAACATTGATGAGCAGGACTATGGAACGGATAAACTACAACCTTCTTTTTACACCTGCTGCTTGCAACTTACGAGATCGATCGGTTATTAAACCGGATGGTGTAGTAAGAAGATATTGCCAGTCTCCTTAGATTCTTGGGAATATCCATTGAGGCTTTGTAGATTTTGACTCCCAAAAGTAATCTGGGAGGACATCCAATTATCTTAGGAAGACCTTGGCAGCACGGTGACTTTTAGTAGTTGTAGATGCGGAGACATGTACATTTCTATTATTAATTCAAACAAAAGAAATTCAATTTGTATCCTCCGGCCAAGAGAAATCACGAAATAGGAGACAATGAATGAATTAATGATGAGAACACTACAACTTTGTCTTTACCATTTTTACGAAATTAGTGAGGATAGTCTCAAATTAGAACACATTAGAAAATTTTGAGATAACTTGAGAATATGACCCCACATTTGGTTCAGATAAACATGAAATCTTTATCATCAAGACAAATGTCTACTTTACTCTATGAAGAGTTTGGTAGTCTTGCTTTTGAGATTTTTCGAGAAAAGACATTGAATATCAACGAGCATAAAGTCACAACAAGAAGAACTAACAGAGAATCTTACAAAACATTCTCATTCAGTGCAAACATGAAGAGGTATTGATCCTAAGACTTGCATCCATCATATCTATATTGAGAAAACAATAGACCAATCAATGAGACAACCTCAAAGAAGGATGAATCAAATCTTGGGAGATAGTGAAAGAAGAGCTCAAAAACTTCTCATTAAACTTCATTTATCCATTGAATCAATAATTGGGTTTCTCCTTTGGTTATAGTACCTAAAAAGAATGGTAAATGAGTATGCATTTATTACGAGAATTGAACAAAGCAACTTTGAAGGATCCTTTCCTTTGCCTTTTATTGATCGGAGTGTAGATACATTGGCGGGTAAAAGTACTTTTCATTTTTGGATGGTTTTAGTGGCTATAATCAAATTAAATTGCTTTGAAGATCAAGATCAAACCACATTTACTTGTCCATGGGGAACTTTTGCCTCAAGGTGCTTCCTTTTGGGTTATATGGCTGCACATGTGTTCAAGAAGCGGTACTAGGAATTTCTGATCTAATCCATGATTGTGTAGGGATTTATATGGATGATTTCTAGGTTTATGGTAATTCATTTGAGAGCATTAGAAAAATTTGGAAAAAGTTTCTCATAAGATGTAAAACAAACCTTTCATTAAGCCATGAAAAATGCTTTTATGATGTTCTTTTGAAGGATTGTTTGGGACATCATATTTCATGAAGTGGAATTAGGATTGATAGATCAAAGTTGAAGTCATCTCCAAGTTACCTATTCAAGTGTCAAGATGTTAGAAGTTTTCTAGGATTCTTTGAGATTTACTATAGAAGATTTATAGAAAACTTCACCTAAAATAACATCTCCACTCTTCAGAATTATCTTTAAAGAAGTTTGTGAATTTAAATAGGATCTGATTGTCGACCTACTGAAACTTCATAAACAAAGAATATAAAACTTTATCTTGAGAGACCAAATTGACTTTATTTTCCATATTTCTCTGAATCATGGATAAATCTAGAAATTTGTGTTAGGTCAAAAAGATTTAATTCCTTATGCCATTTATTACACGATTAAAAATTTAGATCATGATTAGCAACTATCTTTTGTGTGAAAAAGAGTTCTTAATTTAATTCCTTGAAATTAATAGTTTAGACATTACATAACGAGGCTATGAAACTTTTGTTCATGCGACCATTATGCAATTAGATATTTAATGAGAACAAACACCCTTTACTAATGGCGAGGTGACAAGATGGCTTTAATTTTGCAAGAATTGATATTTGTGTTGGATAGACAGGAAAACGATACGGTAAGTGGTTGTCTAGGATTCGAGAATACTAAGAAAGTTATCACTGTAGAGATAAGTTCTGATGAATATTTGTTTACGAGTAACTATTGAGCCATAGTATCTGGAGATGTTGCTAACTATTTGGTTACAAGGAAACTACTGTACTTTATTTCCAAAAGCAGATTATTAAGGAGAGTTCAAAATATTCATGGATTTCTAACGAATTGTTTAAAACTAGAGACAGATCTTGTGATCAAAAGATGTCTATGGGGGAAGATGGGAAATGCGATATTCTTAAGGCTATGCGATGAATATGCGGCGGATACTTTTTGCAGGACAAAGGGCTGACCTATAAAATCCTTTCCTTGGGATATTATTGGCCTTCCTCTTCAAAAGATACCAAAACAATATGTCAAAAGGTGTGATAGACGCCAAAGAGTAGGGAAACCTACCCTTTCAAATGAAATGCCATTGCAAACACGGGTACTCATTGAACCCTTTGAAAAATGGGCTTTAGATTTCATTGGACCTATTAATCCATGAAAAGCTCTATATTGGTTTGCCTTAGGATTATGTTACTAAATGGGTAGAAGCTAAAGCATTGGTATCTGCTCTTTTGAAAATTGATTTGTTCATTTTCTTTGTGAGGATATTTTTACTCGCTTTGGTGTTCAAAGAGAAATTATGAGATCGGGAGAGCCAATTCACATCAAATTTGGTGGAGAAGTTGATGGAAGAATACAAAATCAAGCACGAGGAAGATCTACTCCTTACCATCCACAAGAAAATGGTCAGTGGAGTCCAAAAACAAGACTAACAAAAATATCCATCACCAAAGCTGTTCATACACATGAAGGGGTTGGGAAGGCTTCAGAGGCTTGTGGGCTAAGGGCTACGTGGAGGAATACCAGCAGGACATTCTCCCTATGAACTTGTTTATGGGAAAGAAGTCTTATCCCCATTGAGTTCAAGTCAAGACCTTCAGACTATGATTAGTTGGGGATGGACTTCTTGTTAGCATGAGAATGGAGCAATTGAATGAGCTGGGAGTAGGTCCCAGGACAGAAGCAGGTCTAAGAAGCTGATCTAGTTCAATATCAAAGAACTAAATGGCATGACAAATATATCAAGAGAAGAGGCTGAAGAAATTGAGCATTCTTCATTTGATTCCAAGTTTAAAGATTTTCAAAGGAAATTTAGGACTCATTGGCTTGGGCCATATGGAATTGACAAGATCTTTAGCAATGGTATAAAATCAAGACCAAGTGATAGAGTTTCAAACTCCTCTTTTATTACAGATAGCCACCTTAGATTGAAAGTTTGTATCATAAGCACTCTCAAAGAGGGATTTTATCAAGATGTTTCAAAGTTATTGCAATGGGGTGAAATGGAAAATTATTATTCTGGCTAGCTTTTGTTTTTGAGGATTTAAAAAAATAAAAAAATAAAAAAAATGGTATAAACACGAAAACTAATCATTGATTGGCAGGTCTTATCCGAAAAAATATAGGAGTGAAAATCGGAGACACAGCACTCTATATTTTAAAAAAAAATCATCTTTCATTTCATTTCATTTCACCACCCACTCATTCATTCACCTTCATTTTCATTTCATTTCATTTCATTTCATTCATTTTATTTATTTCATTTCATTACTTATTACTTGTTTCATCCATTCCATCAATAAAAATATTTGCATGACCATTCCTCTGAGTCATTTATCATTTGTTCATTTCTATTCAACCCAAGTAATATTTGTATAGACTATGGTGACACTTTGTTCCTGCTGTGACTCCAGTTCCGTGAAGCCACGTTCTAAAACTACTACCTCTGTTTTAAAGAAGATATACGATTAGTTGTTATTTCTATGAAATTATGAAATAAAATGCGGAGGATCAATGGAACATTAGAATGCTAATGGAGATCAATCGGTTGGACCAAGGAGGCAAAAGCAAGGATTCCAAAGGTATGAATGGTTATTAATACGTGTTGAAAAGCTTGTTTATATAGTTTTAAACTATGAGCTCTACCATTCTGCTGTGAATTATATTACAGTCGTAACCTTCCACAGTCTCCATGTTCTGTATCTCACGCATTCGCCTGCAAACGTTTCATCATTGAAATTCCAGTTCTCACTCATGTTCCAATATCCGTGAATAATAGACGTATTTGGGTTGACAAAGGACTCTTTCACAAAGCCGCATAATATAATCATTGATTAAACGTGTTTATATTGCCAAATACAAAAAATTAAAACGTACAAGATAAACCTGCTTTGTTAACCTCTTTGCAAATATACCCATCGTGTTACAAAACCCCACTCTACTCATTCTCACTCCTGTTTATCATTCGTTCCTTTGTCATTCTATCCACGTATATCCCAGGTCTTACTCCATTCCGTTTATGGTGCTCATTCCCATCTGTGAAAGTATACATTCCACGGTCAATGCTCGATCCTGTGTATTCGGTCGTTCCATTTCACCAAGCCCTCTGGAGGTAAGCTGTGAAGCAGGAGAAGTGAAATGGAAAATTAGTGGGTGAGAGAAGTAGGAAGGACCGGGAAGTTTATAAGGGATATCCATGAAAGCAAAGAGATGTTCTGAGAAAGCACTAAGCTCCAGCTTGTTTCTTGAAATGGAGGATACCACAAGAGATTACAGAGGCGTTTGCAAAGATATTTGATAGCTGGAAGTAGAAATGAGTTCTGAGTTTTGGTGTCAATGAAGCATGTGCTTAACGACTACGAGCTTCTTCGGGGAGAGAACGTTGGTTCCAAAAATAAAAGTATCGATGGTGAGCATGGAGAGAGCAATCCTAAAATCAAGTGCTTGAATATCTTTATTTTTAAAAGAGGAATCCTGCTACATGCAATAAAAGAAGAATGGGCACGTTACTACTAATTGTTCGAGAAATTTATTACATGTGAAGGCCGTTTGGGTTATACACATGTACCATACCAGGAGCTATTGATGAATTTTCTTGAAAACCAAGCCTCTCGATCTCCCTTATTTTCTATTCAATGGCTTGAAGAAAATGGTGTGGCGTTAAAAAACACTTAGGAGATGTAGAGCCTCATCTTTATCATCACGGCCTTATAAAAATTCTGATTGAAAAGGAGCTAAAAGAAAAAGATGCATGGGAACAATTCCTGGTTAGAAACTTCTTTGAAGAACCTCGGAAATTCCTGAAGGTAGTGGTTGTGAGTAGAGGTAGAAGAAAGAGAATAGTGTTGAAACTAATTACTCTGCTCGGGAAATTCCCCCTTGACCAGCACGGCAAAAAGAAGTAGGAGGAAAAGAACAATTGAGGGATATCCAAAATACTCCTACTTCTATGAAAAAAAGCTGATAGGGGAAGAGATTGGTAAAAGGAAGAAGAGGGAATCAAGGCTAGAAGCCAATAATACCAAAAGGAAAGAAATTATTGAGGCATGTAAACTCTTCTTCTGAAGAAGAAGATCATCAAATACTATACGAAAGATTAGTTTATCTTCAAAAACGAGTCATCTATATCCAAAGCGAGCAGGAAAACAAAAACAAAGGGTAGTGTACCCGGCATGTGAGGAGAAACGACGAGGCTTAAGGGAAAATTGAGAAAAACACAAATTAAGGGTCCTCCTCTCATTGATTTGGGTGAGAAGACATCTCGAAGCAGGTCTCAATGACCATAGTCATTCCAGTCGATTAAATGAAATTTGGTTCCTTTTCTCCCAATCGGACAATGAGCATACTCCATCTTATTCTACGACCATCGATGAAAACCTCTCAAACAGATTTGCCAGACATAATTCTCACTTTAGCTTCTTTGGGACGACAGTAAATGACACCCGAAGTAGATCCCAAGCGACGGGAGGTATATGACTATATAGAATCCTTGGAAAAGGCGACTGAGTCCAAGTACCTCTTCCATTCGGCCTCATACATTGGGATGATTTGAGTTGAGTCATTAAAACCACAGAGATTTTTGGTGGAGCTTTTAGATGTTTATCCAAAATGAAAATGAAGCTCATGAAAGAACTCAAGAAACAATGATAGAATCATCCATGATATCTATGTTCCATTTGGAATTGGCAAAGAAGAACAAGAAATTAAAAATGTGGAGAATTGAAGCGAGCACTTGTGAATATCAAATTTAGGTGCTTAGTGAAGAAACCCAGAATGATGGCAGTGCACCAAAGAAGAAAGAGAGAAGGGGTTGGATGTGTTGAAGTACAAAGGCATGGGCGAACAAAGAGTATCAAAATTTTGGTTGCATGAGGACATGCAACACCTTCCACGATAGGTATGTTGAGTCCAAATTTGCATCTTTTCCATACACTTTTCCATACCTTTTTCACTCCCTAAACCTCCCAAATTGTATCAATATCATGTGCAAAAGGGTATCTAACATGGTTTTAATTATTTTTGTTTTCTATTTGATCTAGATTTTGTTCATTCGTTTGGAATCTTGCCCTTTCATATTGCTGTAACTATGACTATTTTGTGGAACTCTATGCTACAGTGTCTACAAAGCAGACCACTTACGTGAGGCTAGGAATAAACGTGGTTTTGGTTGGTGTCCCTATTAGTTTAAGCAAACTTGTCCAAAGAAGCCGCGGTCAAGCGTCCATAGTCAACACGCGAGTTTCATGTCGACGAGACTCTTGTGTGCTTTATAAGAACCTCTGGCCTTTTCTAAGCATCTACAGGAGGGTTCAGTGACTCATGAAACTCTTTGAGTCGAATTCAAGCATCCACCTTCCATAGATTCACTTTCCAACATGCATACTCCTATATCAATGGTGTGTGGTGGTGTACGTATCTGCTGCATCATGAACTTTAGGGAGACGATTCTGATTTATTGTTATATAGAGCGTTTGCATACGCACATAAAGTTAGTTGATAGTTGATGTTCGTGAATGTACTACGTTATCGTTAGTACTTACATAGTGATTCGCACAGAGCCTTCTTTCATTACTGTAATGAACGCTTTTTAATATGAAGACTCTTGTTTTTCAGCAATTAGTATTTTTGAGGATCATTACAAGGAAATTGTGTAGGGCCTGCTGTTAGGTTTTGTATTAGTGTATATTTCTCATTTTCATTTCTTTAAAAAGTCATTGTATCATAATCCATCATATGTTCATACTTTGTAGTTATTTCATTTGTTTATACATTTCCATAATTTCCATTTCATTTACCTCTTCATATTATTTTTATGGTTGTTAATGCGATGAGTTTCTTGTGCGGAGTTTTGAATAAGTGACAAAGAATTTTCATAGTATTTTGACTAATGACATGAAACTAACATATTCATAATTTTCATAGCTTTTGTTTAACCAGGTCTTACTTTGTACATTTCGATTTTGTATGAAATTAGGTAGTTAAATTTGTTATATTAAATTGCTACATCTTGATTGCCTAAAGCGCAGTGCAGATGATATTGAGAGACGCATTATGAAATGTATGATTTATTATTAGTTTCTTTTAAATTTAGATATATTAAAGCTATATATCTTGGTTTTAAAGCCACAATGATTTGGTGATGGTGAGGAGTGCATTATGAAATGTGGTTTGGTATTAGTTTCTTTTTATAGATTTGAATATATTAAATCATGCATGACATCTTGATTTGCCTCAGAAGCCACAGTGGATTGATGGTGAGGGATTGAATCATGAGTGCATGGTTTAGTATTAGTTTATTTCTATAGATTAAATATCGGTTACACAAGTTGTTTATGATTACTTCGAAAATCATAGTGGTCTAATGATGAAAATTGCAAATAATTGATATGTCAGTTTAGATTCTTTGTTGCAATTTTGAATTTTATATAAGCATAGTTTCTTTGTGTTTAGTTGGCAGCAAGAATAGTTTGGTTTTCATGTTCACTAGTTTATGTTTGATTCATTAGATTAAACGGCTTTTTCTTTGAGCGTTTGCTTACACTTTCTTTCAAGTCTTGTCATTGTAATTTTCAATTTCTTTGAGATTTCAAGTTGGTAAATCATTATAGAGATATCACTTCTTTGAACAAATATAGCAACTTGTTTCAGCTGAAATTTCCATTTCATGAAAAGACAAAAAACGACAAAAGTTAAGAAATGATTATCTTGCACATATGATGCGCCGCATACTATGACTTAAATTCCAGTTGACAAATTAAATGCGGCAATTTGGAACACACTAAATTGACCAAACACTTATCTTTCCCGCCTTTCATCAAACCATCCATATTGGTTTCCATGCCTTTCTTCAAAAATTCCATTTCATTTTTTTCTTTTTGCTTAACAAATTGGTGCCTTAAATTGTGGTTTCTATCTCATGTTGCATTTCTTTGTCTTGTGAGTCACTTAGTAGAGCCTTACTTGAAGGCTTATTAGGTGTTGAATTATTTTTAGAGGCATTTTATAATCTTAATCTTGATATCTATGCTCAATAGGCCTTTGGAATCACCTATAAGCGATTTTTCGAGACAAGACTTATACAATTTAGAAAAAAAATACCTTTTCTGTGATTTGAGAGCACCAAATATTCGTGAATTATATTTGTGATTTGGGATCTTAATGCCTCAAATTTGACACACAGTAGCTCTAAACCTTTTGAATGCCACAATTCTGACATGATTTGGATTCTTTGAAAAAGTTATGCCCAATCTCAATAACTAGTATGGTGGATTCAGGTGGAAACCCTTGTAAATCACCCATGACCATGTAACTGTTTCCTCCTTCAACTCACAAATTGACCCAGAAAAATATACATTCCATTTGCCCGACCAATTTTATAGAATTCCCAATGCGGTTCTCAAAGATAGAGTTATGAATATTTTCCCACGATCACCTCTTGAGCTGAGAGGTCGAGAGCCTACAAAAAGACCTAAATTCCATGGACATATCTGAATAATGTGCAGGCAAGCTTTGGCTCATTGCGATGATCTTCCTCATTATTTATTCTTTTCTCCTAAAAAATTTCAGCTTTTGAAACTTGTGAAAAACTGATGCTGTGAAAATACACAGCAACCTGCTAGTTAAATTAAGAGTAAAAAGACCTAACTTCACGAGATCATATCTCCGAAAATATTGTGAACCAAGCTGCGGGAATTTTGCAGCGTGTCCTCAGGAATTTTGGCTTTGCATAACAATTTCAGCCACAAAGACACTATGAAAAGTTATAAGCATGATTCACATTGTTTATGTTTGGGACAGCGAAACCTAGAATCAAAGCTGATACAAATGTTTTGTGAAACCTGACTCCGAAAGAGAAAGAAAAAGAGATGTGCGCCTTAAGACACAGCCACTTGAAGCTGTTACATTTTACATGGGTGAACAATTCTTGGACAGATACAAATGACAAAACCTCCTCTCTCTATATATAGGAGTCCATGGGGCCACAATGTAATCCTAGTGAAGCATGATGTAATCCTAGGCAAACCTAACAATAATAATGTAGAGGCACCAATAATAACAATATGGGGTTAGGGGTACAACAATAACAATAAGGGGTTACACTATGTATTAAGGGGTATACTAGCAATATACAGACCTAACATCTATATATTTGAGTTTTGGTGACTTTGAAGCATTAGATATTATTATAACTAATGATTAAATATTATTTTGTTGTGTTGAGGTGGTCAATATGAATAAAGATCTCAATTTGATGGATATTAGGCCTAGATTTATTAGTCATGATTAAGTGAATTTCATTGTGGACAACCATTTGGCTTATGAACTTGTTAGAATATATATCACCAATTATGTGAATAGATTCATGAGTTGATAAATGTGAGGTATTTCATAGTAGATGTTGAAACCATTAACAAGATTTCATGTGTGCCAATAAGTTATATTTTTTCACAAAAGAAAGATAATGGAAAGACATTGGGTTTCTCTAATAATAAGAGTATTTAGTCTTCGCTAAACATCTAAACCATAATCACCATTACTTTGAGGTGACATGATAATCATAATGGAAGTGGGGAAACTAACCAGTATGAAGACGAGGTGATGATTGTTTTAAATGTTATGATGGAGACATGAACAAGAGAATTATATCAAGTAGTACGTACCTGACATAACTAAATATTTGAGCAATAGAACATATATTTCTTTGAGTAGTGGGACATGGGAGTCATCGGGTTGTCTAGAATTGTTACTAAGATATTTGGCGTCAATTTATCTTCCCTAAATATAATATTGGAAAGGTTTGTGCCACAGATCGTAGTAAAATAGCAATACGCGACTCATCAACCAAGTAGTGCAGTTTGTATTTATCATCAACGTTCATCTGTGAGTTGGAAATTTTTCTATAACAATCAAAGGAATGGACCATGTGTTTGTCGGCGGCGCCGATACGCAGCAGGTGGCCAAATGTATTTCCATCACTTTCGGTCGAATAGGTTGATTTTACTTTATTGACATTAGTCTCCCAAACTGTTAGCACCCCTTCGGAATGAACATTTCATTTAATAGTTGATGACGTTTTCCCAAAGGAAATGTTGAAATTGCAGTGATGGTTTTGATTAAGATGGTCCCTTTTGGGAGGTTTAATTTTCAAATTAATTTTTTATTCTAACCTCCTATGGAAGTTTTGAATCACGAGGTAAAACTAATTATATTCAAAGTAGTTAATGTATCCTAAATATAATGCTTTAATATTTGAATAATTTTACTAGAATGTTGAGATATTTTTTTCGATAAAAATTATATAAAAAACTTTTAGTTAACAATTTTTAACCATCTAGTGTGATTCATCTTCTCAAACAAAATATCATATAATTTGGTTACATCTAGGAATTGATGGTGGATTTTGACTTGGGAGTATAGGAGTATTAAAGCCACCTTTAAATTTAAAGTATCTACATTCTAAAGTCCCATGATATGTCTCAACCTTATTTTTACTCGTGCTATCTCATAGGATTTAGTGAGATTTATTTCTTTAACAAAATAACTAATAAATTTATTTAATAACACTTGTATGATAAGTTTTAAGAATACCTCTCATTAGCACATAGTTTTCAAATTTGTATTTCCACGCATATGACTATATGGGTTAGGAGAGATGATTGCTTGATAGACACGCTCCATAAATCCAGAGTGGTTTTTCTTGTTCATGTGCAATGGTATGGTTTTTAATCTCTATGGTGTCACTACTAAAATGCATGGACTCATTCAGAAGCCACTTTGTGAGGATGAGGTTCAAGGAAAAATAAAATAAAATGTTTTTTGAATCAGGTGGTCTTATGTTTGATTTTGATTTTCTCATTATTTAGCATTAGTAGTTCACAAACCCCAATACACCATTGCTCAAAGTTACTTTTTGGAAAATATGAGGAATTTGTTAAATTGGGATTTTCCTTCTTAGAAGCATGTTAAGGAAATATTAAAAATTAACAGCTTATAGTATTATTCACAGTAAGTTCTATTAAAGATTTAAGAGTAGCAAAAACCAAAATGCTTAAATGGCATCATAGATCATTGAAATTCATTTTTGGTTAAAATCCTATTGCAAAGTAAATAAATAAAGAACACCTTATTTTTGAAATTTTAATTTATTATTTTATATTTTTATTCATCAAATAGAATACTTATTTCAATTAGCTACTAATAAAAATTTTTATCTTGTAAAAATAAAAAATATGAAAACACTTTTAAGCTTTAAAAAATAGCGCATATACACTTTCTAAGTTGCAATAGTCCAACAACACTATTCAAATGTATTAAAAATAATTTAATGGTGATCAACTTAAATTACACCCTCTCCAAAACATGGAAAAAACAATGTGGCAGTCTACATGCCCATATAATAACAATTAGATGAAGTATCTACTAATCTAGACATTGTGCTTCACAAGATAGCATATCAACAATATTATTGAATCTCCCATGGATACATATGGCATATAAATCATCATATTAATTCTTTAATTCACATATCTTCCTCTCTTAACATTCCAAAGCTAATTACACATAATAGCCTTCCTATTAATCGTCAATAGTGTTTTTAGGAATCCCCAAAAGCGCATAAAAAATTCTCTTAAGAGCAACAATCTTTCAAAAGGGTCAACAAGCCAATATTAAGACCCATAACATATATTTAATTTCCTTTGTTTTAATATTGTAATAGTCTTGATGCTCAATCTGTACACACTCCACACTAGTTTCCCCTTGACATAAGCTCCATCAAAGAAGCCTCTCGAATAGACATCTATGTGTGTACTTTTGTGAGAATTTTTTTCTTGCAAATCTAATTGGAGTTTGAAACCATTATATTCAGCCTTACTGAATTCCTTGACAAAGCAAACCGAGGCTAAATCTTCCTCGTGACTTCAAGAATGCATTTCCTTGTTATCCTGTGAAGTCTTTTATATTCACACTGTGAGTGCTTTCCCTCCCCATTACTGTTGTTCATAGGCCTTCTTGAATGATAAATTTTGCTAAAAAGGCCTTATTTGGCCCACTTGTGTCCATCTGAGATTACTATCTTTTATACCCAAAGTCCCTTTGTGTCTCTAAAAATTCACCTTACCCTCCCTAGAATTTTTAAAATCTTTTGAATCTAACTTTTCCCTTTGTTTGGCTAAATTTCCCTTTCTTCTATACATTCTACCTCTCACAACCTTCAAAATCCATTAAAAATAGGCTAAAACCCCAGCACCAGGCTATTATTATAAGGCTTAGCCTTTCCCTCGACCCCTAACCACTTCACCTGGCAGTGCTAAGGCAGACACTCAGTCTAGGCGATAATTGCATAGGAGGATTAGAGTGAATTCAAATCCTTCTTTTAAAAACATAATCAGTTGGCCTTATCCGTTAAGTCTATGATCGTTATGGACCGTTGATCTGTGATCATGATGGGGATGACCAACGTGATATATAGCTGTTGAATCGTAGCACAATTAGTTTGTCCCAGTCTGGGTCCATCAAAGAAGCTGTTGCGATGCTATTGATCATCTTCCCCGTCATTGTCCCCGATCAATGTGACCCTGTCTTCGATTCAGATCAGCCATCTCCACGTTTCATCCAGCCATCCATCCTCCCGGCGATCCGGCCAGGTGTGCTCCTCCCTTCATCACCAGCTGGGAGAGATTCAGTCTTAATATGACCCCTGTTTCCCAAAATTAAGATTGTAAAACCAAATCACAAGTCCATTTCCACTATTCCATTCTTATGGTCCCAGAGTCTTTGATCATCTATGTAATCATGGCATTCCATCATCCCCCCAGCTAAATCTTTGATCCCCGCTTGCTTTAATCAGTCACGGTAAATCCATCTGGCAGCGATCAGATGTTCTCACTTACCACCCCAATCGCAACCTTTTCCAATCGCAGCTAAGATTATGTTAATGTGTGCCTGCCCCTCTAGTTGGAGTGCTCCTGAGATAAATGTGACCAATGCGTTGGATGCGGATCTGAGTGGCTTGGGATCTCGTGCATCCACCTCCAGTGGATCTGCCCAGCTGTGATCACTCCCTCGCTTTTCATTCACTTTGCTCCATGCATTTCTTTATTTGATAAGGAAATCCAAAGTTTAAGACTTTACTAAAATCTATGTTTCTCGTTTTATGATTTATATCTCTAAGATTGCTCAGTCTCAAGTCGTTATCTTTCTTGGCCAGTTGGTTCTCTTTGGTGCTTTAGAAATTTCTTCCTTCATTTTCAAACAACCGTTCACATTTTTACGGGTTACTAACAGCTGCTCATTTTGAGGATGAAATCCACGACCTGTCCCCACTCACCACATGCAAAAGCAGAATATCTCTTCTTGGCCTCTGTCTCTTTCTTATGTATTCTAAGTGACCACATTCTCTTCATCAGATCTTCACTATATTACCTATCTGTTATTCTCTGACACAAAAAAATTCCCGACACGAGTCTCTCTTCTGGTGATCTATCCTGGGACTCCTGCTTCATGACATTCACAGGTCATTGTGGCTCTGATTTTAAATTTTCCCCTTCCTTTTCTTGAGACTCCTTACTCTATTCCTCTAATTTTGTTTCTGCATAATTTTTTCACCCTCCGAGCTTCTTGATAGAAATCTTCAATCGTTTTTAAATTAAATAATGATTTCATCATGTATTTTGCCATCCTTCATTTACTCTCTAGCTACCCTTTCTGTCCATCTTCAAACCTGTCTCGCTCTAATACTTAGCTTACTAAAATTCTTGAGTGTCTTCTTTAAATAGTCATCCTTTTTTCTTTAAGTTTTTCAATTGTTTGAAAATATTTAATTGAAGTAATATTTCAGCATGAACTTCTACCTGCTAGTTACTCTTATCTTATCCCATTTTCTTAGTTTTGAGTTTCTCTTTTTGTTCTCTGGACACATTAAAAATATCCCCACATCATAGGGCTCCCATGACCTTTCAGTCAAACATTAAACTTCACTTTCTTCTTGTCATCAACTTCTTACTGGCTGAAATATTTGTCTGTTGAGCTGATCCAGTCCATTGGTACTTACACTAATATTCAGGTAAATATAAAGTCACTTCTACCTTTATTTATGTTTGATGCAACCAAAAGTCTCTTCTTCTTGTGTGCAGTCCATCATACATGCTCTCCTGGAAGTAGTTTACATGTGGAAATCCTTGTTCATGAGTGTGATTTCTTCTAAGCGAGAACTCCGTTTTCTAGGTCTCCTCAAACCTATTCCATCCTCCCCTTACGGGAAGAATTTCATAATTCTCATGAACAACTCAATAGTTTGATACCAAAATGGTATAATTAACCAATGCACACTTTAGTATTTGAATGTATACGCAAAGAAATTATTTATAATTTAAATAATTAAGTTACTCATACATCTGTTTGAATTCATGTTTAGCTTTTCTTTAATATGCAATATCCGTGTTGATTAATCGTAAAACATGAAGGCAAGGGGTTTATATTTGCCAGATCTTTATCTCCCACAATTATAGCACATAACTTCATAAATCTGATCAGCAGAAATATGGTCATTCATTACAAATATAAATATTGATCAATAAAAAATTAAGCCCACTGTTAGTGCAGCGTCAGCTTACAAGGAGGAGATGACCTATACGCAATTTAGATGCAGAATAGAGATCATTACTCGAAACGGACATCCTCTGAGAGAAGAGGAAATATTATGTCTTATCTTGCAATAGAGTGCTGCCCCATGGCCGTCTTTCATTCATAAATAGGACAATGCCATATAAACCATATTCCAAAATCACCAACGTGGAATGATGCTTCTCTAATATTGGCCAGATAATTATACTCAACATAATTTGTATGACCCCAACACATATGTCCAACACATCTTTGAGAGGTGTTCACGCCATTACTATAATGCGCTCTCGACAAATTACCACCAAATCAGCGTCACCAACTTCTCCTCCGACATTGTTGCTTCGTATGTAAATGGAAACTCTGTATTCATTTGTATTCAAATGATAGAGGTTGTACCTTGTTGTTGTTCTAAATACATATTCATGATTCCACCATTCACTATACACACACATATATATTTGTGAGTTCTAACAATAAAAAAACATATAATACCAAAATTATATTACTAATGCATGAATAAATATTTCATTAATGGTCTTTTATTTTGAAATTACCACAGCCTCACGGTGTTCCTGCACTACTTCCCTAACCTTTATACTTGGAATAACAAAAACTATTTCACTCTTCAGATAGGTCTCTTATAATTTCAAATCAATACTTCCCTATTTTAGTGTATCCTATGATGGCTTTATATCCATAGGAAAAACCAATTTCTAATTTGGATCATATTGATTCAAAAAGTAAAACAATAAACTATTCCTCTTAAATAAATAAGTAATAATAATAACAATAAATAAATATTACCACTAATGTTTTATTTCTTTTGGATTAGTACAAACATATGATAAAACATCACATTATGGCTAAGTCTCGTTGCTCCCCACATTTTCTGTCATTCAAATTTTTCAAGTATCTTGATCATATTACCTTGATAAGTCTCTCATCAATTATACCAAACTTCAGTCAGGTACTAATTGTAATCCTAAATCTCCTTATTTATCAAACTCAACTTCTAATTCTTCTTGCATTAGTGAATTCGATGTTCTACTCTTATAAAAATTAAATCATCCACATGCAAGAGTATAGCGGTTCTGTGGATACCATTTAATGTTATAAATTGGATCATGAAACTCTTGTGCCTTCGCTCTCTAACATGTAACTGTGTTCTTTATACAGCTCTGAGTCACTTGTTATCCATATAGATATTTATTTAAACATGCATACATAAGTCCCTCTGTTTTATTTCCGATCCTTGAGGTACTCAGTATAAACCTCCCTAATACGTTGTTTGGAAAGATTTCATCTTGACATCCACATTTGATCCAATTATCCCTTAATAAGAAACCAACAAAATAATCGATCTTATTGTTATTATATATCAGTTGTAGAACCAAATGTTTACCTCATATCAGTTCTTTATTACACATGAAAAGAATATTCCTATAAGACCTTGATTGTGTTTGTCAATATTCCATCCAACAATGTGATTTATCTTGTAAATCCATTTTGAAATAACCTAATATTCATCACTTGGTATGGACAATGTTAAACATCATTCTTCACATTATGGACCATTATTCTTATTCTTCCTACCTTTAATTTCTCACTCTTCAGTGTTACATCTTCATAAGAGGAATTTTTTCTTCAATAAACTTACATATAACATGCCAAAATACCTCCTCGGTATTTTGCACCATGAGATCCCCAAAATCTGTATGTCCATCAACCTTACTCTGATCTTATCATTAATTAGGCCTCTTTTATTTTGTGGAAAAATCACTTGTATGGGCTCACTGGACCTTAAACATACTCTTGAGTAGATAGCATAGCTTTACCATCCATTGTCCCTAGAGATATCTCGTCAAATAGGTATCTCTTTGTTAAGTCCCTATATTATTAATTTAGTCCCTTATTATGTTAGTGTGGCCCCCATGTTATTTATTTTTGTACCTGTAACTTTTATTGTTATTATTGTGCCTTACATTATTGTTAGGTCGGCTGAGGATTATTGTGGCCCCATAGGACTCATATATATAGAAAGGATGTTTTGTCATTTTGTATCATCAAAGAATTGTTCATTCATGTAATGTATTGGAGGTTTCCCCTTGAATGGCTTATTTCTAAGGCGTTAAATATCTCTTTCTTCTATTTTTGGGTGGTTTCACATGTTTGTTATTGTGAAGAGCTTTGGATTCTAGGGTTTCGCTACTCCAAACAAGTCATGTGGAATTTTCCTTCTACATATTTTTATACGAATGTTTAAAAACTAAAATTGTTAGACGCGAAAGGTGAAATCTAGAACATTGTTGAAAAATTTAGAGCTTGGTTACTTAATGTTTTGGAGATGTAGTGCCTTGGAAGTTAGGGATTTTTTAGGCTCTGAATTTCATCTCAAAAGAGGTGATCATGTGAAAATATTCTGCTCTCTGTCTGACATCGGATTGGAATTAATAAAAATTGGCGATAATTACAAGGACTTTAGTTTTTTGTTATCAATTTCAAAGTGAAGGAGGGAAAGCAGGTGACACATGGCAGGAAGTCATACAAGTACGGCTCACTAAACCATTATAGCATTAGGTCATTGTGGGATATTGGGCATAACTTTGTCTTGAAGAATCCAAATTAAGCTTGAACATATGGCATTCAAAAGGGGATTCATAGGGGCTCCCTCAGCTTAATTTCCTTATATTAATGATCTTCAATCACATATATAATTAGGTTTCAATGTGAGCTCCTCAAAAGCTTAAGAAAAATGTGTGTATTTGTTTTTCACAGATTTGTAAGTCTTGAAATAAAAAAATAATTTTGAGTAGTTTGAGGGCATATTTTATAATTTGTATTAGTATTGGGTTCTATAATGCCTCAAAAAATAGTTCCACCCATTAACCCTCCTTACTTTAGCTTCACACATGAGGAAAAATTGTAGTATGAGCTATCAAAGGTAGGTACCAAGTGCAACAAATTTCGATCATGAAGAGCAACCGAATATGACATGAAGATCCTTTAAAAGAAGAAATGAGCTAAGTTGGATGGTTTGAAGAGATCAGATAATAGCTAATATATGGATGATAAATTAGTTGAAGATCACATCGAGCATCAACAACAGTTCTCAACTATCAAAAGGATAACTAACTTTGGTGCAGAATCTAATGAAACAATGGGAAGATCAACATCACATCGAAAAGTTATGAAGTAGTCACGAAACAAGAACTTGAAGAAGTACCTCATTTGAAGAGTATCTAAGCCAAGTGGAAGAACTTCACATAGAATATTACATGGGAGGATGGGAATTTCCATACATAAGAATCAAGAAATAATCAGCGTTGAGGACAACACTTGTTTAGAGAAGAGCACATGTTAAGTCCCTATATTAGTAGTGTAGTCCTTATTATGTTAGTATAGCCCCCTTATTGTTATTGTTGTACCCTTGTAACTTTATGTTGTTATTCTTTATTTTATACATTCATGTGTTGATGGCTAGGATTACATTGTGGCCCCACTTCAGACTCTATATATAGAAATGAGGTTTTGTCATTTTGTATCATCGAATAATTTTCATTCATGTAATGTAATGGAGGTTCCCCCTCGAAGTGGCTTATTTCTAAGGCGTTGATATCTCTTTTCTTCTATTTTTTGGAGAATTTGGTTTCTGGCACTCTTCTTAAATGAGTTAACCTATACATCTTTGATTTGTTGTAAAGTTATACTTTCATCAAATATGGAAATCATAC
Source organism: Pinus albicaulis (assembly GCA_034641835.2). Lineage (NCBI taxonomy): Eukaryota > Viridiplantae > Streptophyta > Pinopsida > Pinales > Pinaceae > Pinus > Pinus albicaulis. The sequence continues at coordinate 919,151,287 of CM076570.1, forward strand.
TTGCTTCAATTTAACAATCATCCTTAATATTTATTCTATGTATTTTAGATGAGCTGCCCAAAAAAATTCCCTTTAGACTAGTAGGATCCAACTTCTTTCTCTTGAGCTTGGGTATACTTGAATATACAAAGGACACATAGATACTCAAGATAGTTCAAAATTGGCTTATTTCACGTAAATGATTCTTAGGAGTCATGATGTTGATAATTTTGTGAGAATTTGATTAAGTAAGAAGTATCATACATGCCTCTCCCCATAGGAATTGAGGTAAATCCTCTGATCATGTAGCATGGCCCTCACACATTATTCAATAGTTTTATTCTTCTTTTCATCCATGCCATTATTTTTTGAGATTATAAGGAAAAATAAGATCACTCTTGATCCCTACTTCTATGAGGAAAGATATCGGTGCTTTGGAGGTGTATTCTCCACCATTATCCAACCTCGAGTCTTGATATTTATGTCGGTTAAGGTTCTCACTTAATTCTTGAGCTCACAAACCTTTCAAATACCTCATCACCATTTCTGAGAAGGTACCTGTAAGTCTTCAAAAATAATCAATCCACTTAATTCTTGAACTACAGAAAACCTTTCAAATACCTCATCCTTTTTCTTGAGAAGGTGAGGAGCCAGTATTCCTTGAGAAATAATCAGGTGGATTTACATAATACTAATGCCCCTAGAGACTTAAATTGTCATGAATCCATGTATATATGAATGTATGAGATAAAGAATTCACTCCATATATGGTATCACATGTTCCAAGTGATTCTGCTTCATGTTCTTTCCCCTAGGTACATCCCTTATAAGGTCCCTTCATGTTCTTTGTAGAATTTGGGGATGCAATTTACATTTTGACTTAGAGATCGAAAATTCTATAATTAAGGTGTCCATACCTTAAACGACATAGTTCACAGGAATCACACAAGTGGACTAGGATATTAGATAAAGGTGTAAAAATTCTATGTAATATGCCTCTGATTTTAATCACCCTAGCTCAATACTATATCCGTATAGACCATCCATGGGTTAAAGTTTCATGTAATAAGACCAAGGAAAAAGAAGTAAAACCAAAGATACTTAGGACACTCTTCAATCCAGAATTTTAGGAAAACACTATAATGGGCATCACTTATGGCAGACAAAAATGGCTATGGAAAATGGAGAAGGCATTAGGAGAAAAGTTCAAGGGAGCATTAGGTGGACTTTAATTATGAGAAATAAAAAGGAAAATATAGAAAATGGGAATTAAGTATACACAAATTTGTATGCAAGAGAGAAATTGAAAAAATACAAGTAAATGAAGAAAATTGGACATCAATGATAAAAATACATGAGAGAAACAATTCATGACTTTTGTTGGTTTAGTTTGGATCTCATTCACTCTTGCACACACTTAGAAAATTATTGAACACTCTAGCATTCACTTGGATTGAAAAGAGAAAACAGAAAGTAAGTGAAATCAGAGTAAAGCAAAGGGAGTACAAGGAGAAAGTGGTCGGCTATAACATGTGGATTTTGTAGGTAACGAGGTTGCATGTGTAATTTATTTATTGGGGTGTGAATGTGGTAGATGCATTTGATTGATTGGTTTCATTTGTTTTCAGTGACATGGGTTTTCTAGATTGATAGAGGTATTGGCCTTTTCCTTTCCATTCTGGATATCTTATGGTGAGTGGGATTCATTCTTGGTTGAGCTTCGGGATTTCTAGATATTTTGGATCTAGGTGAAGTGCAGTCGAGAAAATTCGGAAAGGGTTGGGGTTGGATATGGTTTCCTACCACCTGCTGGAAATCCCCTTGACATGTGGGAAAATATAGGAAAATTCCTTTAGGTATGGTGAATGAATTTTGAGAGGCATCCACTATTGTTTTGGTGTGTGATCTAAGAGACCAATTAGGTTAGATCACGGTAGGGTGAAGATGGTTTAACACCTGCGGATTACGAGTTTTGATTATGTCTTAGCTTATCATGAGATCTCACATTCCTGCATGTAACCTGTGACAGAGGTGATTGGTTGAAAGAGATATTGGTTGAAGCCCTCTATGTAGTCGGAATTCGTCGACAAGTCCTAACTTGGTTCAGAATTTTTCATATCTTTATTATGAGATCTTTTCCTATTGTGATCTGTAAGAAGACTTACCTACTATTAATGTTCCCATGATTTATCTTATGGCTGATTTTTCATAGTTTCTATTATGGTTATATCTTTGGCTATATGCATGGGTTTTATGATCATGATCTAGCTATCGCTCTTGATGTGATTTGATAAGTTATTGAATGGTTTATGAATGCACTTGGGCTAACAAGTGGCTGCAACTAGCATGATAGGGCATTGATCATCTTCATTGATTCTCATATGAAGTTCAAAAGTTTGTGATCAAATGCCATTCACGACCTCTAAACTTATATTCTATTTTATCATATGTTTATTGGTATATCATCATACCTAGGCATGTAGGTGTGTCCTTTTTTCTCAAGATTTGATCAATTAGAATTGTTATCATCATTGTGATATTGAAGGAAGTTACAAGCAATTTTGGGCAATATGGAGGAGGTTAGCCTAAAAAGCTTGTCATAGATCTCGCGATGGCATACGCAGACAAAGTTTCGGTGATTTGGATCATAATCAATGTTAAACGAGCTTATGTGTGAATTTACTGGCCTACTTAGCACACTCTGATGTGTGTGTCAAGGGAGTGTAATTGGGGTGTTAAGTAGTGAAAAGGAGTCTAGCTCAAGGATTGATCACAGGTGGTTATTAGGCTCATGATTAATATGAATTTCTAAGGGATATCGGTAAGTTGCAGTTTTTGAGGCCCCATTGACATAACTAGAACTTGGAGGTCGGGTCATGTCATAGTAGCACTCAACTCATGTTTACCTAGTGAGCTTGTAAAGGGGAGGTGTGCTGGGAGGGGGATACAAGTCCTTACCCCAAACCAAAAAAATTCCATCCAAAAAAAAACTCTATCTTATATCTTGAAAAAAATAGAAAATAGATTTTTCTTCAAACCTAGAACATATAATTTTTTTTGAGATGAATGGTTTCACCAAACATAGTCTCTATTGAATTAAAATCCAATTCCTTTCATTATATATCTCTTTTATCTACTAAGTTGATTAAGTGGGAGAGTTTTTGTTTAGATAAGGTTTGAAGTTGAGATCATTATCCCATCATATGTTGTAGCACAATTTTCAATACCCATACATTCTTGTCCTTGAAAGTGCTAGATAAAGTGGAGAAAAAACTTCTCAATTACTTTCACCAATATTGGAAATGATATTCAGCGAAATCTGTGATATGTATCTGATTCCCAAGAAGCTTGGAAACCCTTCTTTACAACTCTTGTCATAGTGCCAACTAGAATGTGATATTTTGTCTACTAATTCTTTTGCCTTAACCACTGATACCATGTTGGCAAATTTGAAGACTTATACTAGATTATAAATGATTTCCATTAACTTGATAGTACCTTGATATACTTTCCCTTCAATTGCTGTGCTTCTTGTTTACTTGAAGAAATACCAAAATAATCAGAACTACAATGTAATGAAAAAATGCATAAGATATGGGATCCAAACAAAAAACCCTCAAGGGGAAAACCTAAGAAAAATGTTTCTCTTCTTATATAGAATATTCTTGCAAAGAGAATTCCAAAACCAAGGCAAAGTGAACAAACCTGCAAGTGAATTGTAACTAGGTTAGTGCATTCATAATGCTCTATTGTAATCATGATTTTATGTGTTTGATGAAAAATAAATTTATTATTTTCATTCTTGATGCACATGGGTTTCATGCTCAAGGTAAGTTATTTATAGGTCAAGCACTAATTGAGTGCTAAGGTTTGTCATAGAATTATAAAATCAGAAGAGTTAGTGTCATGTACATGTAATACTCTTTTGGGCATGTTGTATGTCTTCCGAAATTTTTTATGAGAGTTAAAAATGTCATAAAGACCCTCCAAGACCTTTTCAAGCTAGTGGGACTACACTTGAAAGATCAATTCGGCCTCATGGAAGAAATTTGTACCCCTAGAGTATACATATATAAGAATGAACTCGACCTCATTTGGACACAAAAAGAACTAAGTTTTATCTCCGAGAAGAAAAAGAAGAAACACGACGATAAGAAAGAGGACGAAAATCAAAGAAATGAAGAAATGAAGAAAAAATTGAATTTTTGGACCACTCTCTCTCTACCCTCTCTGTATTAAGTTTCAAAGTTGCTGAGAAAATCGAAATTGTTGGAAGTTGCTAGAAGATGTTGGGCAGGTAAATTGTTTGAAATAAGATTTGTTGGAAGTTGATGAGCAGTAAGACTTCACTTTGAAGTTGTTGGAAGAAATGAAGTTATTGTAAGTTATTTGGGAAAGTTGAAGTTCTGGAGATTTTTAGAAGTCAAAGTCATTGGAATTTGATGGTAGGAGTCAGAAGTTGTTGGAAAATTTGTTGAGATTTGAAATTCTTGTTAGAAAAGTCAAAGTTTGTCGTTGAAAGTTGTGTAAAATGAAATCTCATCAAGAAGTAAGGTTGACTTGTTCTTCAGAGGTCTTTCTTAAGGATATTGAGTCTTGATTCTTCATTTGAAGTTCTACAAGAAGAGAGTAATTCTTGGGGACTTTCTCTCAAAAGGAAAGGTTTTGGCTCTTCAATTAATAACCTACATTTTGTGTCCTCTTGAATCTTTTTATCTTCATTTTATGGTGAGTTGTTTGATAGTGAAAACAATAATAATCAAATCTCAAATAAAATATAATAAATTTGATAAATCATCACAAGTAGTTATCAAAAGCAGATAAATCTTCATCCCAACCCTATATTTCTCAACTTTTGACACCATGTCACCCCCAACGGAGATCTTCTCCAGGCACATACAGCTTGACTTCTTTGAAAATTCATCCCAAAATTTTGATTGTGCAATAAGCTCCTCAGTTTTCTCTGAGCACTCCTTGATTTTGGCCCTACAATTTTGGCCTCCTGGCAGCTAAACCAAAAACCCTAACAAATTCATGTGTGGAAAATAAAATATAACCTTCCAATCTTAGAAATATACTCTTCTTTGTCCAGCCATATACTCTTTCTCCTTCTTCTTTATTTATATCAAACTTGCAATGGGTAAATCAAATGAGGTGAGATCATATATTTAGCCCTTCTTAAAGTCAAAATATTATAGGATAGCTTAGATTTATCTTGGTGACTTGGTCTTGGATATAAATAAGTTACCTTCTATTAAATAAATATCTTTCTTTGACTAATGATTAAATAGGACTGGATCCATAACAATATTCTTTGTAGTGAAGACCTGAAAAACTGAAAACCTAAAAAGCCTTGAAGAACATGATTTGATAACAGATAAAACCACATTCAAACAAAAAATCTAATTCTCTTTATTTTTGACTTTTCTTAAATAATGAATATAGAATGTCATGAATTACAATTTGATCATTATGAAATAAACCTAGTTATGATTACAACATAAGATCAGAAGTTAAAAAGTGTGTAGTCAAAGATATAAAAATGTAAAAATAAAGTGTTGCAGACATATTTAATCAAATAAAAATGCATCTTAAAGGCATCTAAAATGCATGTAATAGTATACTATCTAAGAAATATTTTACATTTTATAGTAAATTAATGCCTACTGGAAAATTTTATGAGCATGTGCAGCATTCTTAGACTAAAAATGTCTCATGTTATATAAATAGATGTTATGATAATTTAATAAACCAGAAGTGAGTGGATTACCTATGTCATGATAAGAATTTATAGCATGGTTGAAAGAAGTTGATGATATTTCCCATATGTGATATTATCAATATGAATATAGTAACATTAAAAATTATTGAAGAAGAAGGTTGGTAAGAAGCATGTTATATTTTGTATAAACTATTGAATAAATAGGTAATCTCAGTAAATCAATAACATCCATGAAAATAAAAATTTGGTAGCTTATATTGCATTAATGATGAGTAATTAATGTAAGAGTCCTTTACAAAAAATCAACGTTTGGGATTATATGAGCATGAAACTTAGGTAGATGTGGTAATGCAATGTCCCTTTCTTACCCATAGAGAAAGGAAGTTTGTATCTCCTCTACACATGGGATAATGATAGAAAACATAAAAGAGTCACCTTGATAAGATAGATAATAATTAAATAAAAGGACTAAAAAGTCACTTTGGAAATTAAATGACCCATAGTATTATACAGTTTTCAAGAAGAAAATATTATTAAAACGAAGAAGGATATTGATGCGAGGACATTAGAATAATTAATGAGGAAATTGAAAAGGAGATATAGGAGTTGTTGAGAAAGGAGAAACCTAATATTTATAGTTTACGATGTTGAAAGATAGACCTAGTTGAATATAATTGGTTTGGTCTTGTAGAACTACACTAGTAATTAATGTGTGTTATGAAGGTAATTCTATTAGCCAAAAAATTAAAATGGAGATAATTTTCCATTCATTATGTAGGCTGAGCTCATTTATTTTCAGAGAATCTATTTTTAGAGTTTAAATTTATGTTTAGCATAGTCTAAGTTCATGAGATTGTTGGGCCGATATTTTTATCTTATAAACCAAATTTATTCATTTACATGGTCCAAATTTATTATGATTCTTGGGAGTTGAATTAGTAGGGGCTGAGTTGGAATTCGATGGATTATTTTCTTGGGCCGAATTTCACATTTTTTCTAGGATCATATTTCCAAAGTGGAAGAAAAGTGAGCGATGAGAGAAGTCAAATTTACATGACATTTTCTTATTTACGGGTGCGAGAAGAAGAGGTTGATTTGATAATTCTAGGTTGAGTTTCATTTCTCTTGTAGTATACCAAGGTTGAGTTCAACAGTACCAAAGGAAAAACACATATCTCTCGAGGGCGTGGTTGATTGGGGATGAATTTTCTAAGCTAATTGGAGGATAAATTATTAGCTTCGAAGAGGTAAAATATAAGAGCCAGTTACTCCTCTAGGGTATAACAAATGAACCACATTTTGGACCATATTACTTGGTCAAGTTATCAATAGAAGGAGCCAAATTGGTTTCTAGGTTTAATCTCAAATATTTATGTAATATTCCTCTAGTTCCTTCCATAAAATAGTGTTGAAATTGCACATTTTATTTAGGTTTCTGCACATTTATATAATTTTTGGTGTTTTTACATGTGGATGTAGTTTTAGATAACATTCTCATGAAATAATTTTTGAATAAATGGCAAATTCTTGCAAATTAATAAAATTGATATTATTATAGTGGTATCGGAGTTGGATTTCACTGCGAGTTGAGGTTTGAAGGTTAACATGCGATTGGGAGATCGGGGTACATAATGTATAGAAAAGAAGAAGAATGAGAAATAAGAAGAAAAATACCAGGATGGGGATCATGAAGATCAAGCTTAGGAGAAGATTAAATACATATTGGTGGTTTGTAGGAGAATAAGAGTTATTCAAAGAATTAGAATGAGAACAACATGAAATGACGGATGGTGAACGGAGGAAAACAAAGAGGTAGCTCAAGCTCTAAGGAAGTCTCTCATTCCATGGCCATTCTTTGTGAAAATGATCCAACTAATAGGTAAACCCAACGAATCAAACAAAGATACGACATGTTGGAAGGCGACAATAATCATCATGTTAAAGCTAATGCTTTCTGTATTATGTACACTCATAAAGCAGACACCAATCAATCTCTAATCCCAAAATTATTAGAGAGAAAATGAGTAACTAATATAATAAGGACAACAAATTCTTGGAATATATAAGGGAAGTGTGGGGCAATGGGAGAAAGATCTGAAATTTTATGTCTCTCCCAAGACTACTATGTTATCAAGTGTAAAGTGAGCAAGGGACCAAAAATGCAGAAATATAAGTGATTTCAAAGATGGTTCAGGAATAGTAAAACATTAACCTTCGATTGGATATCTGGAGGGTTATCAAGAGAGAATGGGTGCAAGATTTGGATATGGCTGGCTCCCATGAGGGAATATGAGGTCATTCAATATGCCATTACATCTAGATGGTGAAACATGAGTGGGTGGTGGTTAGTCCGGCAGGTCCTTGTATCACTTATTACTTGGGTTATATAGATATTAATCCACGGGTTTGATAAGAGAGACATACCCCACATTTCAGAGTGCTTTGCAGCGGTGCGAGACGGAGGGAATCTGAATGGTTTTATTTTAGAATTCCAATTATTGATCATTTATGGTTTTAATCCTCTCTAGGGAAATGAGTCATGATGTTGTTCACAAAGGGGTTAGTTGAAACATTGTGTGCCTGGAGTCAAGGATTTTGCGTCCCAACACACTATGGGATTCTCTTTCCCGAGGAGGATATGGAGGATGTAAATTCTAAAAATAAAGTATCTTCGAAACCCACCTCATTGGTTGGACAAAGATAAACAACATTCTTGGGAGGAGGAGATCAAAGAACTTCGATTGGACCCTATAATTGTAAAATTGAGTTATGAAGAAAGAAACTATTTCTGAAATCCAAAGTTGCCTTGGGAGCTATGAGGCACGAGATGCAGGGGAAGGGAAAGAGTGAACTACATTTAAGTGCTCTCTAAAAGTGGTGATAAGAATAATCATGACTAGTGCGATTGAAATACATGCTAATTAGGAGGAAGTACTCCAAGGGAAAAAGAATTAATTGGAACCATACACACTTTTAGGAGTCCTAGATAGAACATACCTTACAAATTCCATTTACCTACAGGGGCATTGGTCACTATCCTAATTGATGATGGGTCAACCCACAACTTTATTGACCTCTGCATCAATAGCTAGAGGTATCCTAGCAAAGGACTTTGGATACTTTGATGTGGAGATGGATGATGATTTCATAATTGCATGAAATAATCTAGTCCTAAAGTAAGTTCCGTAGCAGGAACTATACTATGGTGATGATTTCTCATTGGTGAGGTGTCAGAGATTCTAACGTAGTGCTAGGTGTCTAATGACTTATAATTATAAGGAAACATTGTAAAAACTGTGAGAAAATGGAGATGGGATTATTTGAAGGAGGGTTGGAGGGTATTATTAAGAGGCATGACTCGGGGATCCCCCAAATATTCCTGAGAAAATGGAAACATAAAAGTAGGCAAGAGAGAACATGGTGTCATCGAAAAAGATATAACATAACAATATAGTCAGATTCAAATGAAGGGGAGAATTCACGGGGAAAGGTGGTGTGTTGACTCAAACAAATAATAACCATGTTGAGGAGCTAGTATAGGTAAATCAAAGTACTCAGGAAGTTAAGTGCTAGAACAAACAAGAGGAATCCAAAATTAAGAGAGTGATAGTAGATCCAAACGACAATTGTGGGACAAGTAGGATGTATTAGTGAAAAGGGATGAAAATAATGGAGTAAGGATAATGGGATATCGGTCTAGATCACCAAACCACCATATTTAATGCAATACACTCATTCATCTGTAGGGGACAATTTGTTCCCCAAGACAAAAAGTCATTATTTATAACATGTTGAGATCCAGCACAAATACTGGCAAATAGTGAAGCATATGAGATGCATCATGAAGAGTTATGTTCTTCAACCTTGCCAAAAATCTTTTGGGAGTAGGGTTACATGGGTTACTTCATGGCATGATGACATATAGGGAATTATATTGGACAGAGGAAACCTTGATATGATGTGGCAAATTGCCAAAGCTTTTAGTCGACATTTGGAATCTTGGTGTTGGATGTAATTTGTTTGAAGACAATCGGACATGGGAAGGATGAATATAATGTCCTTTATAACCCTTAGAATAAAAAGGATATTTAATCAACAAACTATTTATATCCCAAGGGGTTATTAAACGGAAAAACAAGGCTACCACGTAAGATAGATAATTAAATAAAGGGTAAAATGTCAAATTTGGGAAATTAAGTGGCACATGGTATTACCCATGGTTTTGAAGGAGGAAAATATTATTAAAATGGAGAAGGGGATTGAAGGAGTACATGAGAAAGATTTATTGAGGAAATTGACAAGGAGATCTGAGCATAAAAAAAGCCTAAGTATTTTCTAATTTCAGGTGTTGAAAGGGCACCTAGATAAATATTGTTGGTTTAAATCATGAAAGACTTTTACTGAGCAATTATTGGGTTGCAAGTTGTTCTCATGGCCAAGAAGATTAAAGCAGAGGATAATTTTATCATCATGATGTGGAGTCAAGAAACAATTTCTTTTAGAAGTCAAGTTGCTGTGCAGGATTTGAGTTCATGTTTATGTAGGTCTAATATCATCACCTCTTATGACCAATTTTATCCATTGCAGGATGAATTTATTATGATTTTGGGGCTGAATTGGTGAATTTCAAGGCCAAGTACATGGCTTCTTTCTTGAGTTTAATTTCATTTTCTGGGGATAAATTTCCAAAAGAAGCAAATTGAGAAACATGGAGAAAATTTAGAATTAATGCGAAGTGATTTGTGAGCTGGTAGTAGAAGAAGGGAGGGTAGGGACTTGATAATTTATGTATAGATTCACATTTACCATAATATAGTATGAGGTCGAGTTAACATTTAGAAGAAAAACACATCTCAAGGGGCATATTACTGGTTGATTGGGGCCAAATTTTCAGCTAATTGGAGGATTAATTGTTGGGTTGTAAGGAGGAGCAAATTAGGCACAGGTTACTCCTCTGAGCTACAATAGATGAGCCAAAATTTGGACCATGTTAATATTTGGATGAGTTATAGTGAGGCTGAATTGCTAAGATTAATCTCTAAAGATTTATGTAACATTCCTCCAATTCCTTCAATAAAATAGTGCGGTCTTCGGCATTTTATTTATGGGGTTTGCACATTTCTTTAGTTATTGGTCGTTTTCTATTTTGGTCTATAGAATTGCAGATGGTTTCTCAAGGAAATATTTGGATATTATAAATTCACTGAAATTAAATAAGAGGGATGTCCTAGTTAAATGTAGAGAAATTGAATATATAAATATTATAAAATGATTTACCTTAATAATGTAAAACTTATGTATCTTATGTATTAGTTGTAAGGAGTTGATAACGAAGGCGCTTGGAGTGTGCTATTCTATTATGGAAATGGAAAATAAATATGACTCTATATGACAGGAGATATAATTTGAATTTGGATGTGGAAAGGCTATGATTATTTTTGGTGTCAATGTTTTTCTCTTATAATCAATGGTACGGATTCGACCTCTTTTCCATTGAAGGCGATAAAAGATTGTTTTAGTATAGGTTGGAAAAGGAAGATCCAAATTGTAAAACAAGTAATGTGAATATTATGTGTAGCATGTTAGAACATTATTTAAATCAACGATGGAGCCATGATATAGATGCTGTTGGTATTTGAAATAATTATGAGGTGGCTATAGTTCACATTTGGACCTCTCATTTAATTTATAAATTATGTTAATTTGTGTCTCTGCTACATTTCTATACTGAATGAATACAGCCATACCTATAATAGATAGATTGGATGATATGAAATTTTTTATGTAATCTAAATGCTTCAATTAAATAATATGTTGACGCAACTTATTGAGAACATATGGAAGGCTAGTGTTATGAAATTAGGGAATGAATAGAAAAATTGGTGGGTGGATTGTTGAGAATTTCCATGGAAAATTTGTGAGAGATCTGAAAACTCAAATTGAATAATTCATTTTCTTTTCCCTCATGTTTAAAAATTAAATTAAATGTAGTGGCAGACACATTCCGAATTTAATATGAGCGATGTGGTAGTTGAGAGGTTGGAGGAATGGGTGAGAGTATTTAGGTTGGAGAAAATTTTGAATGATGAGATTGCCTTGGGAAATGTGGAACATTGCAAAGTCTTAGGTAAGTGGTGATAAAGATGGTAGCATGGTGAAGAGGTGGAGGGAATGAAGTTGATGTGGAAGATACAATCTAGTAAAAGACCCATGAGTGGGAAATATGTGTCCAAAAGTTAGCAGGGTTGCATGATAACTATAAGTGATTTTGATAGTAGAGATGTTGTCATTCCAATGTGGAAGGGTGGTTGTAGCATTAGGGGAGTAGAGCAGATTGGTTGCCCAAACATGTTTGAAGGCGCCGTTGGCGCATTAGTGCTATGGCATTTTGGGTGATTAAACTCATTATAGGTGCCCAAAGACACGTGAAAAAGTTATTTGTGGAATAAAGTAAGTGTTAGCATCATTTTGGGATTACAAATATTAGTTTCTATTTTCTAAATACTTGTATAAGTCCTAGAACCTAGCTAAACTAAAGAGATCTGAATTGATGTGTGTTTTAAAATAATGAGAAGATGTGGGAAGGCCACATTGAGGGACTGCTAAAAGTGAGAGGGCTTCCTCATTTGTTTTTAAATACATTTGGGACCTCTAGATATTGTAGAGACCCTAGACTCAGTAGGGAATAATAGTTCTCTAATTGTTTGTATCTTGTAAAAGGAGAGTTTCCTTTTATATGAATGGTATTACAGAAGTGATAGTTCCCTTATTGGTATCATAACCAAACTCAATACTTATTTACTTCATGGAAAATATTTTGTTCTAATCAATATGATTGTTCAAGATTCAAATAAATATTTGTGCATATCATTTGTATGCATGTAATCATGTTGTGTTTACTATTGTTGCCCTTGATTCTATTTTAATGACATGTCTCTGTTATATAGGTTTTGGATAAGTAACCTCCTAGTTATACTTGCATGTTCTTTCATGTCAAGATCTAAACTTTTCATGGATAAATCTATCTCACAGATTTATGCATTAATACCTACTTACTAAAGTATAGGTAAATGGGTATTACTAAGATGAATGGTAAACAATTTCAATGTTTTGTGTTCAGTGGATGTGTTCATATGTGGTTCTAAAAGGATGAGGGTTCTTGATTATGATGGTATTTTCCACACAGTTACATTAAGGAATGCACCTTAGGTAGAGATTATAAGCCTTTTCTAAGTGAATGTGTCTTCACAAGCTTGTCTCCATCTATATATTTGAGTTGTGGTGGCTTGAAAGCAGCATTCTTACATAACTAATGATTAAATATTAGAATTTGTGTGTTGAGGTGAATCAATATGAATAAAGATCTCAATTGATAGACATTAGGCCTAGTTTGAAATAGTCACTTATGAATCAAAGTAGATTGCATCGTGAGTCAACTTCATTTGGCTTACTGGAGCTTATGAAATATATATCACCAATTAAATTGGAATAAGTTCTTGAGTTGATAAATGCTAGAGGAATTATTTGATGAATTAATGGAAAGCCATTCACAAGATTCCATGTGGGCCAATAAGGTCCCATATTTTTCTCAAAAGAAGAAAGATAACTAAAGAAATACATTGGGTTTTGTGTAAAATACTAAGGCATTTTAGTCTTCACTGAACATCTAAACCATAATGTAATCGCCATTACATTGGATAATCAGCATAATGGGGGGTGAAAATGCTCAATGCTAAGAGACCAGGTGATGATTGTTGCCACCAAATCGTCATGATATTAGGTACCCGCCAAAGGACAAAGGGAATTATATCAAACGGCTTGCCATGCACGACATACACTTAAATATTTGAGCAATAGGAAGATATCTTTCAGTTGATAGACATAGGAGTCATGGGGTTTTCCTAGAATCGTTCCTAAGAGCTTTGGCATCAATTTCTCTTCCCTCAACATAAGATAGGAAAGTTTGTGCCCTGGATATGTATTAAAATATCCAATCTGCAACTCATCGAACAAATGGACTGGTTGAAAACCTTTCATCAACGCCAATCTTTGAGTTGGACGTTTTTCCATAACAATCACTTGAATGGACCATTTGTGTTTTCAGTCGGCGGCGTTGGTCTCAAGCAATTCGGCCAAATGTATTTCCATCACTATCGGCAGAACTAGTTCATTTTTCTCCATTATTTGCATCGTTATCAAATGAATGCTTTGGTGGCATCAATATTTAAGTCGCTAGTTGATATGCTCATCATCAACGTTTTCCCCAAAGGACAATCATTCAAATTTTGACCGGTTCTGAATTGAATAAATTCACTTGAAATTTTATTTTATAATTGACTTTTATTCTACTCAACTTTTCCTATGAAGTTTGAATATCAAACTTCAGTAGAAATTAAATAATTCTTCTAAACTGATTAATATATTTCATAAATGTTAAAATATTTGATATTTAAATAAATTTCTATTAAGGATGTTGAGAAAATTTTCAGTAAATATTATATAAAAATTATTTTTTGAGTTTTTATATTTAATCTTCTAGTATAGTTTATCTTCTCCAGCAAAATCTCATATGATCTCGATATATCTACAAATTGGTAGGTGGATTCCTTGGATTAGTATATGATATTAAACCACTTTAATATTAAAATTATTCACATTCCAAAGTTTCCATGGATGTGTTCCAAACTCATTTTTATTCATGCTATTTCTTAGGATTTATTGAAATTTATTTTTTAACAAATAACTAATAAATTTATTTAATAACATAATATGATCAATTTTAAGAATACCTTCTTTTATTAGCTAATCTTTGTTTTTTCGTATTTATGTTTTCTTTCTATGGTTGTGGAGATGAGTTAGATAATACAACAAAAATCAAAGGTGTTTTTTTGGTTTCATGGCAATGATATGGTTTTTAATCTCTATGGTACCATTACTAAAATGCATGGACTCATTAAAAAGCCATATGATGAGTTCGGGAGAAAAATAAAAAATAAGATGTTTTGAATAAGGTTATATTTTTTTTAAAGTGCAAATCTTATGGTTGATTTTGTTTCTTTTTATTTAGCGTAGGTGATTCGTGGCTTCAATGCAAATGCTCAAAGTTAGTTTTTGGAAAATATAAATGAATTTATTCATGAAAATTTCACTTTTCTTCTTAAAGGCGTGGTAAAAAAAATACTCAAGGTAGCTTAAGAAATTGTAGTATTTCACATTAAAATTTTATTAAGATTTAAGAGTAACATAAACACGACATGTGTTAGATCTAATTGAAGTTATTTTTGGGTTAAAATCTGTTGTAAAATTAAAATAAAATTTAACACTTTACTTTTTAAATTTATAATTCATTTATTTTATATTTTTTATTCATCAAATAAGGAATGTTTATTTGGAATTTGCATTTCTCAATAAAAAAAATATTTTTATTATAAAATCAAAATATGCAAACTCTTTTATTCTCAAAAAATAACACACATGCACTCTTCCTAGACATAACTAGTCACTTTACTATTCAACTACCATTAAACATAATATAATGGTGACCGGTACCCCTTATCAAAACATGGAAAAAAATAGTATTTAATCTACAGCAGCCATATAATAAGAATTTAGATGACATTCATAGCAATGAAAATTTCTTATTTAGATAAAGCACTCCCATTGTGTTGAAGTCTGTAGTCACCTCTGTTATCAAATATCATGCATTATTCCCCTTAATTCCCATATCTCCCTTCTCCCAACATTGCGAATGATTCCCCCCACATAATAGCCTTCTGATAATCAGGTAACTAAATATTTTTAGAAATCATAAACTGGAAAACTATAAAAATTTCTCCCGAAACCAACAATCTTAAGAAAGACCAACAGCCCAATTAACTCCCATGTGTAAAACATACCAGTTCTAATTTCTTTATTTGCATATTATAATAAAGAGTTGATATCAATTACCATACCACACCTCCATAGTTTCCATTGACACAAGAAGCCTCTCAAATAAACATCCATATTAATAACCACTTTTGTCTATTTTTCTTACCTATGAAATCTGTGGAACTTTGTTCATTAAAATAATTTCTAAATGTTGAAGTCATAAAGGTTAAGCAAGGATTGCAAAAAGTAATTTAACGGCGAAGGGCGCAATCTCTGACCGATTGACCGCAGGTATCGAATTGGAGGGTCTGATACACTCATACAAAATGTGACTTAAGTTTTAAAAATCGCGTGTGCTAGAACACTCTCAATTTCTAATACAATTGTGTATTATTTATATAATTTGAATGGATGATAAATTATATACGTGATTTGAATGGATGTGATTTACCTTTAACAAAGAAGTACCATTGAATTCAAATTGGTAAAATTTTGCAACATCTTACTCTTTACTAAAGTGAGTACATTTCCTAAATCAAAGGAAAATGGTCATTGAACACAAACAATCAAAATCCAAAATATTTTAATATTTCTTCTAATTAAATATTTGTAAATGAATTTATACTTCTCAAGAACTGTGATAATAAATAACTTATAAACTAGATGTATGGTAAATAAATGAAATTCTTTTACTGTTTATTCATAAACCTTTTTATATTTAAAAAAACTTTAAAAGTTTATTAGGAGTAAGCCTATGGGAGAGGTCTGTGGGACAATTAATGTATTACAGTATGGAGCGTGAGATACCTTAGACCAAATATGGATGCATCGATAAATATAAAGGGTATAAACCATGATATGATAAATAAATAATTATTATAAAATAGATAGAAAAATTATGGTAAATAAATAAATATAAAAGAGGCATAGCAAGGTAAGGTAAATAAATAACAATATATCAAATGGATTATAAATAAAAAATCTAAATTATATAACAAACCTATGGGCCAAATACCATAATGTAAAGAAAAGGGGCATGGTAATAAATAAAAATATAAATAAAGCTAAGTGTGGTAAGTAAATAAACCTCTTTTCATGTTGACTCCATAATCTCTTATTTCATCATTTGAGTTCATTAGTTTACATGCTTAGAAAAATAAGAGAAGTGTATATAAACCTTGTGTTTTGAAGGGTGAGATAAAGAAAGTAAAACAAAATGCTATGGAAAAAGAAGGGAAGAAGAAGTGAGAGAGAGGGAGATAAATAATACTGATTTGGAAGATAGGGGTGGAAAGAGAAGAGAAAGAAAGGATGGGGGAAGGGTAATTAGAGAAGAGAGAGAGAGAGATATGGGGGAAAGAGAGGATTGGAGGAAAAAGAGAGAGGTGGGAAAGTGAGAGGAAAGGAATGATGAGAAGAGGGAGAGGTGATGGGGGGAAGAGAGTATTGGAGAGAGAGAGAGAGAGAGAGAGAGAGGGTTTGAGGAGAAAGAGGAAGGATGAGAGGGCTTGAGAGAGGGAGGAGGGAGGATTTCGATAAGAGAGATGGAGTTATAAGGGGAGAAATTAGGAAATAAGAAATATAAGTGAGAAGTGGAGAGAGAGAAGGAGTGACAAGGAGGGGAAACTGGAGAGAGAGAAGGCGTGCTCTTTGAGGCACAGAATAAAAGAGACAAATAAGGAGGAGATGGAATAGAGGGAGAAAGGATATAAGGAGAGAGGGGAGGGATATAGTAACATGGTTGGTGGGTGAAGAGAAAGTGAGTAATTTCTAATCCTATTTTATTGTTTACTAAATTCATTGATTTGATCATGGGTATGATTTCTAATCCCTGTTTAGGATTTCTTTGAGTAAGTGCATTGATTTCGGTGTAGATGTTGGTTCCTAGAGAGAGAAGAGAGTGAGTGATAAGGAAATATGGAGAGAGAGAGAGAGAGAGAGAGAGGGACAAAAGGAGGAAGAAAGAGATAGTAGGGGGAGAAGGGGAGAAGGGAAGAGAGGGAAGAAGAGAGAAGATGGGGAGAGAAGGAGTGATGCTAAGCAAAGAATGATATATATGGAGTGCAAGAGCGTGTGTGTTTAGGGGGGTGAGATAGGGAACAAAAAAAAGATGGATGGGGATATAGATATGTTGGATGGAGGGTGGAGGAGAGAGGAAGAATATTTCTTGCACTAGATGGATTGATTTAGTGGAGATGGTGATTTATAATCCTATTTGATTATTTGCACTAGATTGCATCAATTTTAGTGTAGATTTTTATTTCTATGATATGATTACACACCTAGATGCATTGATTTGATGTAGGTGATGATTCTAAATATATTTGATTGCTTGCATTTGGATGTGTTGATTTTTCCAATTTAGACGTCGATTCTAATTATATTTGATTGCTTGCACTAGATGCATTGATTTCAATGTAGATTATTTCCTAATACTATTTGATTGTTTGCACTAAATGCATTGATTTCAGTGTAGATGGTGATTTCAACGTCCTATTTGATTTCTTTGAGTAAATGCATTGATTCCGATTAGATGTTGGTTTCTAATCTTATTTGATTGATTGCATTAGGTTCATTGGTTTCAATATGCACGAAGTTCTTTTCTAATCTTATTTGATTGCTTGCATTAAATGCATTGATTTCAATGTATATGTTGATTTATGGTTGTCATAATTGGATATATGATGGTACATTAATATTAAAAGTGATTGGATTAACAATATAGCCAGTTTTTAGTGTAAGCACAAAAAGTTATTAACAATATAAATTGATTTTTTGTGTTAATAATTTAAGCTATTAACAACACGAGCAAGAGAGACAAGGTATCATGTTTACTACAATAGATCCAAAGCTAAATATTTAAGTAGTTTCACGATTTAATTTTCTTTTTCATATAATCATTATGAAAAGATAATAAAACTAACAAGGGGAGGAAATAAGAATAGTGAAAATAGTTTAGAGATTGATTTATACTTAACATGAAATTAAATTTATTATTATTCATTTTCAATCTTAACACCTATTATTGTCACTTTGCATTTTAAAAAAATGCTGTTATTTTCATCATTATAGTTATTAACAATATTAATTATCATCTCAACGAAGCCCCGAGGTAACTAAGAAAATTAAGAATTAAAATGACCAAGTTAATCTTAGAAATATTATGTAATATTTAAAATGATTATATTAATATTTGATGGCCGCTATTCTTGATAAAATTAATCATATCTTTGATAGATTTTCCTTAGCGACACACTCACGGAAACCGAATTTTAGATCCATCTTACATCTCAAAAATATACAAAAAATTTCATCTTGAAAAATGTGGCGTTGAGTACATAAGTGGAGAACTAGGCCTAGATCATCTAACTCTGGATCTATGTGCGGCAAGGAGGATCAAGTTCTCTCGGGGTGCAAACCTTTCCTCAAGTTTTGCACTCAAAAATAGGTTTGCACCTAAGAGATTTGATCCCTCTCAGCGCATGATAGATCCCGAGTTAGATGGATCTGGGCAGTTGTATTCATGATTCAATATCCACCACAAAGCATACTGTGACAAGCTAATGGGATGCAGAAAAATAATTGTTTTTAACCAGGTTAAAAACAAATGTCTAAAAATCAAACAGGCCAATCTATTTTCAATTAAAAAACTAATAACAGTTGCACCAAATTTACCACTCTAAATTAAAAATAAATAAATAAGCTGGTTGATGATTCTTCCATCCATTCTACATAAAAATAAAAAATCCAAGACCTTGTAATCCCTCCTTTTAAAAGCTTCCCAAGTTAAAGCTTCCACAGCTTTGAAAACAAGTCACAAAAACAACTAAATTTTCAGCTACCCATTGCTTCTCCAAATAAATCCTCCACTAAAGTGACCAATGTAGTCAAATCTTTGATCTAGAAATACCTCATAATCAGATTTGGCCTACTAATAGTACATCATATCCATTACAGGGAATATCTGATTGATCAATGCATTCTTATTTGAAAACAATACCGACTCTTTGAGATTTTGTCGACTTTGACTATATGAAAAACACTCTCAAGTGATGTAAATAACATAAAAATCAATCTATGGATAAATTAAATGATTTTGTGACATAATTCTATATATCCCATCCAACTTCCATCTTGATGCTATCAATTTTGCATTAATCTTTATTATTCCCAAGGCAATAGGCTTGAAATCACTAAAAAAAAACACGGGATTATAATTAATCGAAGGCAGGAAATAAAAGTTGCATTTATTATACCTGAAGTAAACCTTCAGACCAGGAATATTCCACCACCTCGGATGTATTCTCCATTAGATAAAAAAAACTTGACAAACATTTTACTTAACCATTACATCAGGACTAGGTTTTCCACTGAAAGAATTTTTGGAGAATAGTCTGAATTTATTTTTAAAGTGGTTAGGCACTCAAACTGTTAAATGGAATTCTGAATTGGAAGAAACCAGAGGATACAGGTCAGTGATTTCTAGCTGCTAATTGATGTTAAAAACCATTGGATTAGTATAAATATTCTAGAAGAAATCTTTCCAATTCCAGCCATAATTCATCAATAAAGCCTGGAATTCTATATTTCTAAAGTAGACCATAGTTTCTACTTCTACGCCACTACCTGTATTACTTGGAACGTGAATCGGACTTCCATCCCAGGACATACATCCCCATATAGACAAGGACCCATTTCCCGGGGGTGTTCAGCTTCAAGATCTCCGATTTGCTAAGTAGAGCTACACGGTGACCGCTGCCCCTTGGGGGAAGGTCCTGATTTATGTTTATCACTATAAGTAGTGCGACGATTGTCTGCAGGCAAGCTCCCGGACGATGTTCCATAGAAGGCTTCTCCTCCTTGAGAGACCGGCCCCCTCCTTCCTCTACTTTTGTATGAATCTCGTGGACCAAGATGAGAGCACAACTGATCACTTACACGAGGACGTTCATCTGCAGGACTACGACCACCGCTGAGACCTCGACTCCTGCTCCTCCTATACCTTGGAGGAGTCCTACCTCTTGGTGGGTTTCTGTAATGTCTTGTTGGAGAGCGCTTAGAGTAACTCCTATAACTTGAATATCTGTCCCTTTCAGGAATACTCCTTTCACTGACGCGATGAGACCTTGGGGGAGAGCAGTCTGTAGAAGGAGTACGATAACGACGGGCATAAGAGTAACACTGGCTGAACCCATGACCTCTTCGCACACGTTTAGGTGTGCCCTCTGTGCTACGACTTCTTGGGCTCCTTTTTTGGCTTTTGCTCAAACTCTTCTGAGGGCTCCTAGAACCACTAGGGGCATCACTCTGAGGAGATCGAGAATCTGGACTCCTGTCAGCCTTAACTTCAACAACATCCATATTTTTGGTTTTTTCCTTGTTCTTTCACTAATTCACCTTCTTCCACAATATCTTCGACCACGATTCCTTTTTCTTCCTCAATGCCTTGCTTGCCAGAATTTTGAGGCTTCTCAACTGCTCGGGAGTATGTCTTTAATTTCACACTTCTCTTACCTACATCACTGTCACTGTCACTTTCGGTATCACTCTCACTTGAAATCTCACTCTCTCTGTCACTATCTGAAATCCACTTAGACTTTCGTCTTGATCTCTTACTTTTCGACCATGTCTTTTCCCTCTCCACTTATCACTCCATCGCTTTGTATATCTATGCTTTCTTTTTCTAGATAATTTCTTCTTTCTTCTCACCCCACCATTTTCACTGTTAAAGAACGTAATCTCAACCACCTACTAGGTGTCGAAACCATCCGTACAAGTGTCTTAGTTCAGTTTCAATTAATCAATTTTAGTCCAGTTACACTACAATTATTTATTACCAATGTTTCCAATGTAATCTATTTAACTATTTTGTAATCTTGAGAAAAGAAATTCTCTGCTCCATTTTAATTTTCAGTTTCTCAATTCTTTTCATGGTATCAGAGCCAGCTTGCATAAGCCTCCCTCGAGAGCAGCAACAGAGCCAAGAAGGAGCAGTAGAGAGGAGAAGTTGTTTGGCACGACTGTTAGCCTAATACTCGTACCAACGCACCAAAACAAGATATTGGTGCAAGAATACAAGCCATACCCGCACCAGTTTTTTGACTTGCGTTGTTTTTCAATAGTCGCGGCTGTTCAAATCGGGACCATGCCAGTCAAAGAAGCCGTGAAGTCGTCCGTTTTATACATGTAGATTCACTTGCACATTTATCAACTGACGCGGGGACTGAGAGAATGAGTTGCGTTAATATGCACGTAGAACAAGTCAACATCAGCTGCGTTAAGGTAATTTTTTACAGAAATCCAAATCTGTCGCGGAGCAAATGCGATTAAGGTATTTGTTTAATGTAATCCGTTGCGTTAAGGTCAACGTATTCAAGGTTTTAAAAAAAAGAAAAGATGCATGAATGTATGGCAACGTTGGTGTAATCAATCATTCAAAGTTTTTTAAAGTGTTAAAGGAAAGTATGCATGTGAAGCTTTTAAAAATTTTTATTCGAAGGTTTGAAAGTGTCAAGGGAATGTTTTAAAAAAAGAAATCTTAAAAAAAAAACTTAAAATGTGAACATGGCTTATAAGTTTGAAAGAGCATTCAACGTATTTTTGTAATGGATTTTAAAATCTTTATTTTAATGTTTTTAAAAGTGAAGAAGCCCATTTTTTAAAAAAACAGGGCATTTTAATTATTTTTGCCATGAATTTTTTAAAAGACTATACGTGAAAGGATTTTAAAGCATGTGAAAGTAGAGAAGAATTTTTTTTGAGTTTTTTTTTTTTTTTAAACTTAAAGTTGTGATGTGAGAAAGTGAAAGTGAATCTGTTAAAAAGGAGATTATTTGAGCAAAGAAATTTTGGAAGCAAGGTATTTGATGCATATGTAGACTCGTATGTTTGTGGAAGCCAAGCAACGAGGTCATGGGAAAAGCGAAGAGGCTAAAGCAGAAACAGAAGATGTTCGAGATCTTTTTAGATCTGGAAATACGAAGGCAAAAGTATGCCTTTGCATTAAGATGCATAAAAGAATCAGTCGATAAAAGTATACTTCCCTTGATTTTAGATGCCAAGACAACCAAGGAGGCATGGGATACCCTTGAGAGATGTTTTGGTGCAAAGGGGAGTATTGATAATGAAGATAAAGGTGGATCTATAGCAGCAGATCTACATCAAGATGAAGAGTTTGTTGAATCCCACTGTGCTCAGTCACAGGTGGATGATGTTTGCGAAGAAAGTGCAAAAGTAGTAGAGAGAGAGCACGAAGATGCTTCTCATCCCCACTGTACACAGCTACTTGTGGACGAAGATTTGATGATACTAGCAACATGGCTTGCTGACGAATATGTGATGATTCCAGCAACACAACTTGCTGATGATGATATGGCGATTCCAACAACAAAGCTTGCTGATGATATGGTAAATCCAGAGACTAATATTGTTGAATTTAACAGAGAATTTTTTGCTAATGATGACTGGTTGCAGATGATGCAACAAAAACAAGATATTGACATGATGCTATTTGGTGAGATAGTCCCACTTCCTTCAGTGGAAGACAACCTGATTGCACCAACACAAGTTAGTGAAGAAAAGACAGAGACAAACATAGACACAGAAACAGAGAAGAAGACAGTCTGCGAAGTGAAAGCAGAAACAGAGAAAGAGGCAGAAAAGGAAGAGACACATCAAAAATCTCTCATTGCAGAGCAGAAGGAAGAAAAAGAGAAAGAAGCAGAGATAGAAACAAAGAAATAATTCTGCAAAGAGAAAGAAAAAATGAAGAAAGATGCTGAAACAGAGAAGAAAACACAACAGGACAAAGTTTCCACTGCAAATCATAAGGAAAGAGAGACAAAGAAAGAAGGAAAACAACTAGAGAAAGCTCTCATTACAGAGAAGAAAGACCAAAACAAATGTCGTTCTGAAAATATTTTTTATTCTAACATTGATTTCCAGTGTGCAAGTACCCAGATTGATTATGAAGAAAAGTTGAAATTTCTGGAAACATGGCTAGCAACACCATGTCTAGATGAGATCCACATAGAAGATGTAGATATGAATGATGAAAATGACATGCATGATGAACATGTCAATGAAATTTTCATGCATTGGAGTTTTGAAGATATAAGATATTATTCTAATCTTATGTTGCAGCAGATTGATGATGAAAAGCGCACTACAGAAGACAATATGTGGCAGCAGCCCACATTTCTTGAAGATGTCCAGAACATCTTTACACAGCCTGGAACAATAGAAGACCTACACCAACAAATGAAGAAACAGAGCTCTCAAGGATACAACAAAACAAAAAATCTGAAACAATTTAGAGGCTACAGAATTTGGAAGAAGAAAAGAAGAAAACCAAATCTAGTTTAAGTCAATTGTGTAGCTGAGACCACATCTGTGGGTTGTACTTCTACAGGAAATTTGATCTCACCATCACCATTCTTTGAAGTCGATGGAAAAGACGGGACCTTCTCTGTGTCTTCTTGTTCTTCAAGGGATTCTTCAACCCAACACCCTTCGTTGGCCCCGTACTGCAAGAAATTTTGATCCTGCGACGTCTCACACTCACAAACTTCCATGGCACGGCATTTAACTGTAAACATGCACATTCATAAATTCATGCACATTCATTTGTTTTTTTTTTTTTTTTTTGAAAAAATTGAAACAATTTAGAGGCTACGGAATTTAGAAGAAGAGAAAAAGAAAACAAAATCTAGTTGAAATCAATTTTTTTTAAATTGTAATCTTCGCTGAGAAATGTATCTTAATTAATTTTTTTATGTAGTTGAAATTAAAGGGGAGTGTTAAAGAACGTAATCTCAACCACCTGTTAGGTGTCAAAACCATCGGTACAAGTGTCTTAATTCAGTTTCAGTTAGTCGAGTTTAGTCCAGTTACACTACAGTGATTTATTACCAATGTTTCCAATGTAATCTATTTAACTATTTTGTAATCTTGAGAAGAGCAATTCTCTGCTCCATTTTACTTTTCAGTTTCTCAATTATTTTCATTCACATGAAGTGCTAATATCAGCCTAGCTCTCAGAGGTGTCTGAATCTGAATCAGTGTCGGATGAGGTGTCTGAATCAGAAGAATAACGGCGACCCCTCCTCTTTCTTCGATCCTTTCGCACCATCCTTTGCTTTTTCCTTTTACGCATTTTCCCTTGACTATGATCATCACTTGACCCTGCTTCTTTTGTGGCCTTCAGTTTCTTTCCTTTCTTTTTATCTTCATCAATAGAAACTATACCATTATCTTTGCCCGGAGAAACTTCACCACAATTGGAAATCTTAACTGGAACAACAGGTCTGCCTCCATCTGATTTTCTTCATGACATCTATTCCTTCCACAACTCTTCCAAAGACAACATTCTTGCCATCAAGATGAGGTGCAGCTGCAAAAGTAATAAAAAACTGAGAACCATTGGTGTGCGGACGAGCATTGGCCATAGATAGAATACCGGGGCCATCATGACGTAACTGAAAATTTTCATCCGCGAATTTTCCACTATATATACTTTCTCCTCCAGTACCATCTTTCTTTGAAAAGTCACCTCCCTGAGCTACAAATCCTTTAATTATTCGATGAAAAGTGGATCCTTTGTAATGCAGAGGCTTTTTTGTTGTTCGACCAATACCTTTCTCTCCTGTACAGTGTGCTCTAAAATTTTCTGCAGTTTTAGGCACAATATCTGCAAAAAGCTCCATTATAATGGTTCCTGCTCGCTCACCATCAGCTAAAATATCCATAAAAACCCCGGGATTTCTTTTTGGTTTCATTTTCTCTGTCTTCATGGATGCCTTCGCAAGGAGGACTGTCGAACTCCAGGAGGTCGAGAATAAGATCAGAACTTGCAAAGAAACAGAAACATAGGGTTTCAAGCAGTATTCATGTCTAAACCCTCGCCGTTCCTTGTATCCGCCCAGTCTCTCAGCTATGTCTATCATCCCCTCTCGGTAGCGGTTAACTGAAGGGTTTATTTGGATATTTATATAAAAACATATTAAACGTAATTGGAATTGATTAAATGAGTCCTACAAAATATAATAAATTCATATGGATTTGATGGGTAGAGTTTAGGATTTTTTTATAACGGTGGTCGGCTTGCGAATTAGCTCAATGTTAAAGTTGTTAAAATTCAGGATTTTCCACCATTAAAAAATTCAAACACTCCATCATTCTATATTTTTTTTAGCCAATGCAGACAAAAAAAAAAATTTGTGCTCTGTAGACAACACCTCAATTTTTTATAATTATATTTATTTACATTTGTTATATATTATATAATAATAAATTATATATCTATTTTTTATAATTTTAAATTCGAAATATTTTGCCATATCATTTATTTAAATTCATTTTTATATGGTTTTCTCTTTCATTATTTATTTAGTATGGAATGTCCATAATTTTATTTTTTATATCCATAGTCATAGAATTATTAAAATTTTGTTTATATAAATATATTGAATACATTTATATTTATGTATTTAATATGCTTTCAGATATTTTTGTA
The DNA here is from genome assembly GCA_034641835.2 of Pinus albicaulis. Classification (NCBI taxonomy): domain Eukaryota; kingdom Viridiplantae; phylum Streptophyta; class Pinopsida; order Pinales; family Pinaceae; genus Pinus; species Pinus albicaulis. Next base: position 919,177,371 of record CM076570.1, read on the forward strand.
AGAGAAACATTTTAACCATAACATTGTCACTTAAATTTAGTTGAAGATAGAAGATAGGGTTTTTGTTCATTAGTATCCATCTATATTTAAAAGGAAATATTTGACTTGATGTGTTTTTCTATGAGTTTACACAAAAATACAAAACACACACCACTTCTCATTGATTAAATGAAATTACATATAAATACAAAAAGTGTTTTCTAAAGATAGACAAACTAACTTGGAGAAATAATCACTTATTTGAGAAAATATATCAACCACACACTAATCACATATTGTAACACTCTCCCTTAATGACTACTTGTTTCAATATTAATTAAAACATAGCCTACATCTAGTACAATCTTGTGTTTACAAATAAGATCGGTGATGAGGCGGCCTGTTATAGCACTCATCACAGGTTCAATTCCCTTCCCCGATCGGGGTGATGTATCTGGACATGTTATGAAAATAGAGTTTAAAAAAAAGGAAAAAAAAAAGTGAAAAAAGTGAAAAATTGAAAGGTACTAACAAACTTACCAAAAAAAAAGAAACAACCATCGACTAAAATGCATGGGTGCCCAACCACTGCAATCATTGATCTACTAGGATGTCTCTTCTTGTACAAGCTTCATTCAACAAACATCTCTTTATACCTATACCTCCCCCTTCATCATTATCATCATCTCAAGTTTTGCAACCATGCTCGGGATTTTATCGATTGACCCTTAACCATGCTTAGTGTCTTCTTAGGTGACCCTCCTTTAAGTGGTTTTTGGGTAACCACAAACCTACACTTGAAAGTCATTTATGGAGGTATGAATCAAATAGAATTACAAAATTCATTAATTCAAACATAACTTTGTAGGTTTTATTACAAACATATATGTGACACATGATCATGAGTCTGTCATTTATTCAAAAAACCTTTACCTACATTTTTCCACCATCCAATATGAGCTAATACTCCAACCTTTGTTGGTATGATGCCTCCAAAATAATTTTCATGAGTTGTTATTATCTTCCCTTCGTATTTATTCCTAATGGAAATTCTTCTTTTCTCTCTTGTGCCTACATACAATTGGCTATTGATGTAAAAAAAAAAAATCCATCTAACAAGGAAATTTAATACCATTTTTTGTACTTGCTAGTTGTCTACAACTCTGTTTCACCTGCATGGTTCATCAATCATGTGAAAATCTCTCTGACTCGGTCCTTTACATTATAACTCCATCTCATATTTTAACTTTTCAACTAAACTTCAAGATTAGATACAAGTACACTACACTTTCCATTCTTGTACCTGTGGAGTGGTTAATTCCACAACTTGATGCCACATTCTACCTAAGAGAGATAAACACCACATGCATGTCTCAATAGGGCTTAAAACAAACCGAGGGAAGTAAACTTGGACCAGTACTTTGGGGTGTCAAGTACAACCGATCATGCACCCCTTAAAACAATCTTAGTTGAGGTACAAAAAGGACTCAAACAAGGCCCCGATCATCTAGTCTTGAGCAGAGCTAGTATATGGTAAGAAATATTTTATTTCAATTGAATTTGAATATAACACTTTAAGGATGGCATTCCAACTTGATATTTATCTAACTAAATCATAGGATGAAATATTACAACAATTGAATGCACTAGATGAATACATAATGCATGCCTTATTTCACACTTAAGTATTCCAATTGCAAAGAAAACCCTAGCATGACAAGCACATCAAAACCAGAACCTTCCAAGAGTTCCCTAACTTATGACGGATAGGGCAGAACTTTGGGATTGGCCCCAGGTCCCGTGGTAGTTATGGAACCACTGGTGGAGACAATTGGCGTTACCAGTGCGGGTGGGTTGTTAGCCACTAAACTTGGACTTGGGATGAAGGATAAGGAGATTGGTGGGATACTCCAAATAATCAATGGAGACAATTACAACCTCTATGATACCTTTAGGTGCTACCATGGATCTATCAATAAGTTGTATAAAAATAGAGGTCTTTCATAGAGATCCCTGGAGGATAAGCTTGAACATGGTTTCCTTGGTCATGACATTGACTACAACACTTAGATCAATGATATTGTCTGGAATTACAATGTATTTAATGTGCACAGTACATTCACTACTAGGCTCCCAGAATATAATTACTTGGGGATGATTACTCTACCTTGAGTAAGATAAGCTAGTGACCCTATCACACTAATATTGGGGTAATCCTCCTTATTCCTCCCATGCCTTCTAATACATTCTTCCCTACTGAATTTTCTGTAAATAGGAACATCTTGTTTCCTTGAAGGACAGGGATCATGACACACAATTTTCTTATCTCTTCCAGAAGTTCAACTTCTTCAAGGGTGTGTGCTTTATGGGTTGTCAACCTTTCAAGGTAAGTAGGCTTTTGTTAGGTGACTTGAGGCATGATTTATCCCTTCTCTTCCTCAAGATTCTATTTTGGAGGAAGTGGATGAACATCCGAGAGGACCTTCCTATACCTAAGGTTGATTTCCTGCATTTCTACATCATAATTTTGGCAAGAAGTTTTGTTGTTGCAGATTCGTTAATCCTACTCACTGTTAGGATTTAGATTTGGTTAGACAGTAATTTGTGGTTTCCTTGGATGAATGTTTTTGGGAGCTTGATATTGTTGAGGAGGAAACATTAGAGCAGGTGGTTGAGCCACCTGAGGCCTCCATCCCTGTGATGGATTACCACATTGAGGAGGTTGAGTAGGGTATGGCTAAAAGGAAGGAGTGTAATTTTGAAGAGTGCATGGCCAAGGAGATGGGTTATGAGAATACCAAGGTTTATAATGAGCAGTGTAATCTTCATTGAAAGGAGACTTGAGGTTCATACCTTGTTGAAACATTCAAGGTGATTGTGGCCTCTTCTGGTTAATAAATCATAACTACTCCATGCTCCCTTCTTATCCTTGGTATAAAAATTTCAGATCTAGAAAAGATGATAAGTTACCAATGGAATGATTTTCTTCACATACAAAACATATTTCTATGACATTTAAAGGGCGTTCATTCTTAGGATGTCTTTAGTGCATTAAGGATAAAATATGCCCAATTTATTTTCTACTTCCTCCTAATTTCCCTTGATATGTAGTGTGTCCATGTGTGTGGAATTTTATGTAATATTTCAGTTTGCATATCCTCTATCATACCTCTTATCTCATTTTTAGTAATCAGGGAGGAGGAAGAGGGACTTACCAAATTTTTTTTTCTCTACTTCTATTTTGGAAACTTAGTAAATGATTTTTTAATACCATTTTAATGTCATCATAACAAAGCTTATATATGTCTCCATTGGATAGTAGGTTGAGTGTTTCCATCAGTTCTTCCCTGACTGCTCACAGTAGAACTCGATTTAAGGATTTTGGATCAAGGGTGAAACTTCTCATTGCTATACAAATCTCAGACTTGGAAAATATGAGAAGTTACCAATGGAATGATTGTATTCACATACATAACATATTTCTATGAAATATAAAGGTAATTCATTATTAGGATTTCTTTTAGTGCATTAAGGAAAAAATATGACTATTTATTTGTTTATTTTATTATTATAATTATTATTATTCCTCAAAATATTCCAAAATCATTTACTCCTTGGATGATTCTGAATATATCCTTTGGTCTACAATAATCCCAATACTTTTTGTTGAAGGCTTGATACATTTTCTCCCATTAAGTGATGTTATCCCCTTATAGGCTCGTGAACCATTGAAGGTATGCATCCTTCAGAGTGGAAGGGAACAATTTGATCTCCTTCTCATCAATTGTGTAGTCATAAGTCTTGTATACTACAACAAACTCAAACATGAAAGTGTTATGACCTTCTATTATTATACCATAGAAGTGTTGGAGGAAAAATGGATTAATGTTTTTCATTTTGTCCTCACCATCTGTTTCTCTAATGGGGAATGTGATAACTTTTGGTTGTCTATTTTTAGCCATGGTTTTGGTGGGTCGTGAATGTCTTTCTTCTTTTGCAAGCTCCTCATAGATCCCCACTCTCTCACCAAAAAGGGCCTCAACAGTCCCTATGGATAGGGTAGTAGGCTCAAAATCAACGGAAATAGGTTGGCTACTAGTGGAAGTGGGGAATTTTGGTAGAAATTTCACAGTTATATCCTCAAATATTTGAGGCATAAAATAAATAAATATGTTTTTCTATTTTTGTAATTTTGTTGAAATGAAAATCCTAATTATTTTTTTTTAAATGAAAATTTTATTCATTTCTTTTCTTTTTGCAGGAAGTGAAATGAGAGAGAGTATATCAAGTATGGAAAAATGCAGTACATACTTTGATACCTCCCCAAAAATTATGCCAAAAAGTGACAACCCTCAGTATTGCAGCAATAATGCTATAACTCCCAAGGATGTTAACATTAATTGTCAACCTGAGTTTCGTAAAAACCTAAGCGGGTCTGTCAATATATGTGCAGTAAGTATTATATCTTTCTTTCGATAAATTTTATATAGGTGGAAGTATTGAGATGAAATTTGGTTATACAAAGACCATTCTAAATGTTTTAGGTTATAGGAATGACTTGAAATTGAGAAATGAAATACAATAAGAAAACCTATCCTAATTATGAAGGAAATAAAACCATATTAACTGTAATGAAATGAAATCATACTTATTCCACTATGCAAGGAAAGAAAACACATTGCAGAAGTAAAAACTTGCAACTAGTAAACCCTAATTTTGTGGGAAAGGAGAAATGTATACAACAATCTAGGTCATGGCATATACTTGGTATCTCTAACTCTAAATTACATCCTTATGGTTCTAGGGATGTTGTAGCACACTAAATAGGGTGAATCATGATTTAGATGAAAATATGGGTGAGTTTCAAAGGTAAATTGTGAAATCCTAATGAATATTTGTTGGTCTCTATGAGACAATCCAAAGAGCAACAAAATGTGTTAAAGTAAAGGATTAAAGGAAAAGAAACTAAATAAGGGATAAAAAATAATAACGACTAATTTTCCATGTCATAATATTAGCGATGGTATGGTTTATTCAACAAGATACATGACTATATGGTTTCCTAGAATTGCAAACAAGGGACTACGCAAACATTGAAACAATGAATGATGGGCAACAAATAAAAAGAAAAAACCAAAATGAACTTAAATGCATAAAAAATAATGCTACTTGATATATATATAACCACTATCAACACTATCATCTAATGCTTAGATGCTTTGTAAATAAATAATATTCATAAATCATCTAATTAACCATGCATAAAAGAATACTTAGAAGTAAACTGCAAAAATATATAAATCCATAAATAGAAGTAGTAAAAAATGGATCTTGAGCACCTGAGGTGGGCCCTAATACAATGAGCCTTATATGCTTGAAGGACAATCAAACTAAGAACTATAAATAGATATTATTTCCATTAAAAAAAAAGTTGTGTTTACATGGAAAATATTATAGAACTATACTAAACTTCCCTTGATGATCTTATGTTGTTGTTATATATCTTCTTCCTACTTGTTATAATGGGTTTATCAACCCTATTTTTATACAAAATGGGTAGGTACCAGCCTCCTAGAGGAGATGAGTGATTTCCCTCCAAAATCCCTAAAAATCTAGATCATGTCTCATGGGTCACTGCTTAGTAATAGGAAGGAGTATTTATTATCCTCGACTTGCTGAGATGGAAGTATTACGTAGTAGGGAGTAGGCCCCACATATATATTTTTCTATATATCCTCAAAATATGTGTAAAAATCCTCTTAATATCCTACACTACAATCATGTTGGGCACATAAACCATGAAAACTCTCCTCGACCCTCCTAAGAATACATTAATCTAGGAAAGTGTTATTAAGTACCAAAAGGAAGGTTTAATGTATCCTTTATGTGCCTAGGAGTGGTTATATCAGGCTTATGTTATACCTATTCGGTAGATCCATCATATTAATAGACTATACTGATCCAAATTTCCACCTTAGCCCATATCTAACTAACCTACATCGCTAGCAGATACCTTGTTCATTGAGGAATATTTCAATTACTGCACAGTAATATTTGGCCTCTATCGCACATCTGCATGTATCCTATGCATAGTTTCAGTTCCCCCTCTACATGGTATCCCCATACTTAGGCAAAATATGTAAAAAAATCTCCCATTTCTTCTTTACCCCAACATTCCCCCAACACTATTTGTGGCTCATCCCCAAGCCACTTTGTTTTTGTTGTGCTTTGAGGGAAGGGAGGACTTTGATATTATTTTCCAAAAAAATTTCAAAGGATTTTTTTCTTTATGTGTATTGGCTTCAACTATACCCATGATTCCAACAATGTTCGTACAAACCTCTATAGGCATTGGGGTAAGTTGGACTAGGGGCTTAGTCTTGGAAATAAGGTTATGCACTGTATTTTTTGTATTTGCAATATGACTAGTGAGCTACAAATCCTCATCATATAAATTCTTGATATTATTTTCCAACTAATGTTTATCCTCTCTCTATTGGTTCTCTTGTCTTCCTAAGGTGGCAATCTCAAGCATTGTAGCTCGACGTTCTATGGTGGATAGGGATATAAAAATACTGTGTATACTTCACTATGTTTCTCAATAGTCTAAATATTGGAGTTGACTTCCTTGAGCTCGACATTCTGTGATATATTGTTCTGGAGCTATATTTCAAATTCATAGATATTTTCATACTCCTATTCCATGTTATGCATGCTCTTAAATGATCTGGAAGTTGTTTACACATTTTCCCTCTTGTTGATTTCCTCTAGTGGGGTAGCAGGCTTAATTTTTAGTTGTAACCTCCACCTTCAGATCTAGGCCCTGAACAACCACTTCTATTTTAAAAAAAAAAATCTTTTACAGGAACATCAACTTCCCTAGGGACCCCCAGATTTTTTTTACTTGTTTCCTTGATTCTTAAAGTTGTGCATGTCCTTCTTGCAGATCCTCCTGCTTGGAAAATTAATGGACTAGGTCTACAAAGGCTACTTGCACTTGAAATTATACCTACCAAGAAACTGAATGTTGTAAATGTTAGTCATCAGTAATTTTGTTGATATCAAGGGATGACTAGATTGTAAAGCCTAGATTTATAGAAAGAAAATTTCAAGAAACATTGTGAGTTATAGAAATATCACTGCCTTCATTATCCTACTCCTAATTGTTTTACTATAAACATTACCCTCTGTCTTCTCAAAGCCTACCCTACTACAAAGGAAACTACATGTTTTAGGCCTGATTTGCCTCATTTTCATTACCTCACTTACACCCTCACTCATCCTTTTTCCCTATAAAAATCCATTCTTCCTTTCCTCTGAAAACCCTCAAAAAACCCTCTCATACATCATTTTCTCATAAAAACCCTTAAAACAATGCAAAAACCCCTTTTTTCATTGTTTTATCCTAAATTTCTACCATATCGGAACTCTAAAAAATATCACAAAAACCCTATTTTTATGTTAAAACCTACCCTTTGCACATAATAGGCCTTAAGCCCTCCTTGAATTAAAGCCCCAACCCCTTCTACCCATGTGACCCTAACCCCAACCCTCCGCTACTCTCCTAAGCCCCTTTTTCTTCCTAACTCCCGGTCCTATCTTCCCCCCATAAGACCATGCCTCTGCCCTTTCCTTAAGCCCATTCTTCATTTTTCCTGACACACCGCCTGCTCATCCCTCCAAACAAATCCAAACTTTTCATCTCCCTAATCCAATGACCACCACTACACTCCACCCCGATCATATACATCCCACTACCCGAAAAATAATATGCGTTATCCCTCTGGCCCACCTTCCACTACTCTCCCACAGGCCAATCTCCACCTAACACTTGTCTTCCACTACTGCACCCGACCGATCGATTTCTCCCATCGGAAGTAACCCGCACCATTGATCTGACTCCTTCAAATCCAACGACCCTTACGCTATATCGCATGCGATTTGGTTTCTCAGTTTAACGCCCCATTTCTGCACAAAATGGGTGGCTTTTCCTTGGAAACACATCAAGAAACGTGTGGTATTGCGTCCATTTACCCCGAAACCACTTACCAACCATTATCCATGTGATAAAACTGTCGGTTTCCACAAAACCGCCCGGCCTCCTATTTGTGCCAACATTCAAAATTTTCCCTCTTTCCGCCTATTCCACCTGTGGAACCCCTCCCCTTTGCTTCTCCCCTTCCACTATAGAGCTCCTCCGATGCCTCCCAGGACCCTGAAATTAGTTTTAACCCAAAAAATGAATGATTTAAATTAATGTGTTGTTTGTATTTGTTGCAAGTTTAATGGCTACCCGAGCCGAAGATTCCATCCCACAGTCAAAATTAAGTGGCAGAGGCCTTTGGATGATGATACAAGAGGCCAAAAACATGAAGAAAAGGGACATAGGGTTAAAACTAAAGGATAAATTGATGACTCATGACCATCGATTAAACTCAAAGAAACCCTTCGATACACAGAAAAATCCCTGCACACAGAAAGTCAAAGAAAAACAGTTAGATCAGTGATGAAAGAATGAAGAACAAAGGATAAAGGCTTAATCCAAGGATTAAATAATAAGCATAATATTAGCCTAAGAAATAGTAATTAAAGATAAAATTCAAAGGTTTATAGATGAAGACAGATGGACAAAACAGTTATAAAAAAGAACAAAGGATAAAAGACACTAAGGCAGTTTATCATAAACAAATCAAGGATAAAGGCCTAATACAAAATATTGATGACTAAAACAAGGCATATTACCCAAAGAATGCCTCGAGAAACTCAACAAAGAAGAAGTTACTCCTCCAAAAGATCAAACTGCCACCTATAGCATGTTTCCTTTACACAAAGGCATCTGGGTAGTTATTATACAGTTAAAAGATATTTTTATCTTTCAAGGAAGTTATTGTAATAGTTAACGATAAGCCTTAAAGTCAAACTTTTCACCTATTTTTTCTTAGAAAGTTAAGACAGAGTTATTAAAATAGAGAAGTAGCTACACATATTCTTGCCTTAAACCTTGCATGGTTTTCAAGACTAGGAATGCATTTACTCTATAATTAATGATACCCAAAGCCTATCTTAACCTCACCTCCTCATTTGCAGCATAAATACTACATTTGAACTCATTATATTTTTGGAATTTTATGGCTCTTTGAAGTAATACATAGTCTCTTGGAAGTTGAAGGAAAATTGATGTCTTGGATCTTATGGATGCCTTGATTTGTTTGTTGATGGAGAAGGCTAGATCACTGGATCCTTGAGCTTGGTTGTTAGTGAAGTGCTTCTATCTGTTATTGTTATTTCCTATTTTCATTATGTTTCCATCTTTCTTTTTTACAGTAGAGTAAGGGTTTTAGGATAAGAAATGTATTTTGAAAGCACCTTAGTTATTTTTACTCTTCACTGTCTAAATGTTTTCTTCTGGAAGGTCTGATTGGAGGATTCTTGATTTCCCTCCAGTTCCATCTAGCTTGTTAGTTTATAAATAATTCAATAGATTATAACCAAGTATTTTCTCTTTGGGTAAGTCCATGTTCCTTTGTGTATGAATTGAGAGGTTGTTTTAAGGAATGATTTCAATAGAGTGAAACCAGGAAATTAAGTGGTATGTCCATGCTCCTTTGAGTACAACTTGAGAATTGTTCCCAAAACTTCTTTAAAGTATGCTTAATAAATTCTAAACCAGGGAATTCTATGGTGTGCCCTGTCCTCTGGTCTGCCTTTAAAAATTTTCTTTGAAAATCCTAGAGAGTTGGTAAAAAGAAGATTAGATTATTTATGTCTGATCTTAGGCTGCTCTTACTATTTTCTTATATGTTTTCTTATCTGAAAGTAGTCTTTTGATTGTTGGATTATTGTCTGAAAGGTTTGCTTGATTAAAATTATGTGCAAATAAGTCTATGGTTTGCCTTTTCCTTTGGCTTGCTTCAAAACATATTCCTTGAAAGATTTTTCTTGTTTAAAGTACATGATAAAGAATTCTTAATTTCTCTTTGTCCTACTTTTCATTATCGTCCTTAATGTTCATCTCATTATTCCAAAAAAATTGAAGATCCACTGGCCAAGTTAGATTTTCCCTATGATACTCCCTAATCCTTTATAAACTTATCATGACTTCCATATGACTCCATTTCCAAATATCTTAGATATTTCCCATTCTATGTATGCTCTTTGATCATTATGCCCAACCAAAACAGTCAAACAAACCTTGCACTTAATAACTAGCCTAAAATCAACCCTTAAAAGCAAAAAAGCACACATCCTTTGCAAATAACCTGAGAGATCCCTCTATGAGTCTAGGAAGGCTATGTCCTAGAGCTATAAATATTGGTTCCATGTTACCTTGTCAGTTGGTATGCCAATCTACCAAATCACAGGACCCTAACATTCTGGCGATCACGGTGGGACCCTCTGAGTTAGTGATATACTAAATACTCCTTGAGACTCCAGAAACCGTAAGAACCACATAAAAACTTAGAAAACCCCAAAACATTCCCTGATTGGTTTTATTTCTCATTTGGTGGTGGACCATAACTTATTTTACCTTCAAAAAGCTAAACATTTTGCACCTGGCGACTCCACTAGCCTCAGTAGGCCTATTCACCCACTATTTCTTTTAGATTCCCTTAATATTGTATCAAATCAATATTAAATAAGTTTGGAAGCCTAGTCCCTTATTTTAGAAAGGTACTAAAACACCAAGAGAGGTCAAAACATTTGAAAACAGCCCTATAACTTTTAGCCTCTCTAAATTTTGAACTTGAAATATGGCTTCACATAGGATCAGTACTAGATCTCATCCTAAAACTAATCCTCCTACAATATTTGATGATCCAGAAAATATTTTTTGGAAAATTTCTAAAGCTGGAAATTTAACTATTGACAGGACCATCCAAAGAACAAAATTTGTCCCCGAAAATCTCACAGTCTTGAAAAGTCCTCACTTTGACTTGTCTCATAAAAGGAAACTATTTAGAACCAAGTCTCATAGTGATATTGACCAATATAACCTTGAGCCTACATATTTATAAAATAACTTTAGCAGAGAAGCATCTCCTTCCACTCCTCCTGATTTTCAGCTTCTCCACCACTTCAGTTCTTTCCATAACAAATCTGCTCATAATTAGCTTGCTGGTCCAAGTACTTCCAGCACTCCTATCCACACATCCACTATTCAAAACACCCTAATTCATCCCACTTTTCCTTTTACAAATCCACCTCTTGTAAATCCCCCATCTTTTCCCACCGTGGTAGCATGGTATGCTCCATTAGTGTTACCTCAACCTCTGGTTCCTTTACCAAATGATTATCAATCTAGAATTCCCGATTTCACTAGAAATGAATGTAATAATACCCAACAGCATGTAGATAAAATGGATGATGCCTTTGATTACATGGAAATAGAAGAAGAGACCATTAAGATGAGAATCCTTGCTCAAATTTTAGGAGGAGAAGCCAAGAAATGGTTTAAAATCTCAACTCCTAATAACATAAATGATCTTCCTTCTCTATACCAAACATAAAAAAATAAATGGGAAATTAAGAAGAACCCTCTCCAAATCCTTTCAGAATATAGAAATCTCAAAATAAACATTGGGGAAAGTGTCCAATATTATTGCACTAGAATTAATAGTGTTTACAATGCACTTTCCCCAAACATGAAACCTGCACTAGGCCTAACCTTAACTAGTTTCCTGAAGGCTTTGATCCAGATATGGCCTATCAGCTAAGAGAAAGAGACCCCTTAACTTTAGAAGATATGCAGAGGGGAGCTATTGGTGTAGAAGAAAATATGATTTAGAAGAGAGCTAGATTGAAATCAAGGAAAAGAGTTACTTACAAAGATGAAACAATGGCATCAACCTCATCATTTGATGCCAAAATTGATAACTTAGTGAGGGTAATGGAAAGAATTCTTGAAAATATAAACTTAAATGATAGAGTGCCTCCAAGAGAAAACCACGTCAATCCCCAAAATAGAAATATAAATCAAAATTTTAGAAGAGACCCTATTCAAGATAGACAAAGAGATAATGACCAGCAAATTAGGCCCCCCTTTCAACAAAACTATGTAGATCGGGAAGAAGAAAGGGAAACAGAAAGATTAGAAGAAAATCATGTGAATATGATAAGATCTGACAGTGAGACAGATGTCTTCATCATTGAAGAAGAAAAAGGTTTCTTCTCCTCAGAACAGGTTGAAAACAACCATGAGGATTCTGAAGATTATAGATTGGGGTTTGAAAATGCAATAATGGAGGTACACAAACAATATGATCTCAGAAGCAAAGGGAACCCAAAAATTTCAAAAGACAAAAACACTAATACTGTTGTTAGGAAAACTTCATACAATCAGCCCAAAAATACAGCAAGTAATCCCAACACTATGGCCAAGAAAGTTGATCTAAACAAAGACAAAAACAACCAACAAAGTGTTGAGCAAAGCTTCCCTAGTACTTCTGCTAGTGGCCTTGAGAAATCTGTCCTAAACAACAATCCTAATAAAAATCAGCAAATCAAAATTGCTCAAAAGACTATGCTTGACAAAACAGATGTAAATATCTCAAAAACATTAGTCCCTTTCAGCCTTAAGAATGAGATTTCCAAAATCAAAATTAGCATACCCTTAGCTGAACTAGTAACCCAGGATGTATATAAAAACCAAGTTTTGAAAGCCTTGAACATAGGGAGTGATACTGATATATTAAACTTGATAGATGATAAACCAAAAATTTTGTTAGGTCCTAAAGTAGAAGGAAAATACCAAGAAGGAACCATTCCTCCATTTTATGTCAACCTAAATATACATGATAAGATTTTACACAATGCCATGTTAGACTCTGGTGCCTCTCACAACCTTATGCCAAAAGTAGTGATGGAGATATTAGGCCTAGAGATTACTAAACCTTACAAGGACCTGTATTCATTTGATTCAAACAGAGTCAAGTGTTTAGGCCTAATCAAGGATTTATGTGTCAATCTGGCACAAATTCCTGCTAAGGGTCTAGTCATGGATATAGTAGTTGCTGACATGCTCCAAAAATATGGCATGCTTCTATCTAGATAATGGGGAGAAAAAAATCAAGGAAGCCTTCAAATGGACATGTCTTGTGCTACCATACCTATTTTTAACCAAACTAGAAGATTATATAGAGAATCTCATATGAAATTTATGGTAAGACACATAGATAGCCCAAAAAACACTCTTGTTTATTGTATTCATTCATATTTATATTCCTTTATCTTGTACCATGAAGATGAAATTAGCCAATGAGAAAAGGAAAAAAAAATAGAGTTAGGACCACCTAAACAGTCAAATCAATCCTAAAAATAAGAACCTAACAGCTATAACCTTAGCAGTCTTGAACAACAAAAGGATGATGAACATAAAATAGAAACATTGTGGGAAATGAGCTTTGATGGCTCTTATAGTAAAATAGGTTCGGGATTTGGTGTATGGATACATAATAAAAACAAAGGACATTCCTATAAGCTTGATTTCCCATGCACCAATACCATTGTAGAATATGAAGCCCTCCTCCTTGGCCTACATCTACTCAAAGTTTTAGGAGAAAAGAAAATATCAGTCCAAGGAGATTCAAAGCTGATCATTAGGCAAATAAGAGGGGAGTATTCAGCCAAAAACCCAAGATTAAGAGAGTATAGGAATGTTGCCTTATATCTCCTAAAAACCTTTGAAAAATATGAAATCATTTTCATCCCTAGAGCTCAAAACAACGTTGCAAATGAACTTGCCTTTGTTGCCAGAAATTGCCAAATCCCCCATGAAAATGAACAATTTATTGTTAATGTAAAAAATAGGCCCACATTCCCTGAAAATGAAGACTATTGGCAAGTATTTGAGGGTGATAAACACATTGATGATTTTTTGCAATAAAAGGATGATTTTGCTAAATTAACAACTAGCTCAAGCCATGAAAAAGACTATCTTAATGAAAAACAAGTACATGAAATAGAGATGTTCTCTACTGCTGATATAAATCAATTCGAATATCTTTATATGGCATAATTACTAACCAAAAAAGACCAAAAAGACCTTGAAGTTTTATAATGTAAAAAAGATTCAATACTAAGAGGTCTTCACCATAAGAGGAGATTTTTGATTTTAATGATGTAGCTAAAAAACATAAGATGGAGTCTACAGAAACAAATGTAGAAGAACATAACATAGGCAGCATAGATGATCCCAAAATGATCAATTTATCTATCACTCTCCTTACTCATATCAAACAGGAATACATTGACCTTTTCAAGGAGTTTAGATATGTGTTTGCATGGGGGTACAAAGATCTGAAATCATATGATACTAGCATCATTCAACACAAAATTCCTCTTAAGGAAAATAAAAAACCTTTCAAACAAAAACTAAGGGGGATAAATCCTGTTTTATTGCCTTTAGTTGAGAAAGAGATAAAAAATATGTATGATGCTGGGATCATAGTTCCCATCAGGTATTCAGAATGGGTGTCCAACCTTGTTTCAGTTAGGAAGAAGACCGAGGAGATTAGGCTTTGCATTGACTTTAGAAATCTGAACAGAGCCTCCCTGAAAGATAATTATCCCTTGCCTAAAATGGACCACATAATTCAGAAGGTGGTTGGATCTAAAAGAATACCACTGTTGGATGGTTTCTCAGGCTACAACCAAGTACTAGTACTCCCAAGTGACCAACACAAAACTGCTTTTACCACACGTTGGGGTACATTCATGTATGTTAAAATGCCATTTGGTTTGATGAATGCAGGAGCCACATTCCAAAGGTCCATGGACATAGATTTTTTAGAAGACATAGGCTATTTCATAAACATTTACCTTGATGACATCATTTTTTTCTCCAAAACAAATAAAGAACATTTGATTCATTTAAGAAAAGTTTTTGAGAAATGTAGAAAACATGGCTTATCTTTGAATCCAAAAAAGACACTCTTTGGTCTCCAAAAAGGGAAACTTCTTGGCCACATAATTTCTGAAGAGGGAATCAAAGTAGACCCTAAAAGGATTGATTGCATATTGAAAATCAGTCATCCTGGAAACCTTAAAGAATTACAATCTTTCATTGGGAAGGGAAACTTTTTGAGAAGGTTCATCCCCAACCTTGCTCAAATTTTAAGGGATATCACAAATATGCTCAAAAAGGAAATAGGGGTTAAATGGACCATAGAAGCCAAACAGTAATTTGAACTAGTTAAACAAGCTCTTACTCAAACACCAGTTCTTATTAGTCTTGATTTCACTAAGGATTTATACATTTTCTCATTTGCCTCTAAGCACACTGTTGTTGTAGTCTTATTGCAAAAAAATAATACAGGGCAAGAACAACCAATATCCTTTTTTAGTAGAGCCTTAAGATATTATCCAATCAAATATAATATCATGGAGAAACAGGCCTTAGCCTTCGTAAAAGCATTGAAAGACTTCAGAGTCTACATTTTACATTCTCATATCATTGCTTTTTTCCCACATACAGTTGTAAAGGATATTCTAAGTCAAGACCCTGATGGTAAAAGGGGAAAATGGATTGCTATAATTTTAGAATATGACTTAGAAATCAGGCCTACCAAACTAATTAAAGGATAGGGATTAGAAAAACTCACGGCCGAGTCAAATTTCCAAGCACTAGATATGAACATGGTTGATGTTTTAGAAGAAATGGAACAATTCACAACTCCATACATTGAAGAAACATTTATGAATTCACCTTGGTATGCTGATATCATTTATGTGCTCATCTATCTTAACACTCCTCCTTCTTTGTCAAAGACTAAAGCTAGATTTTTAAAATAGAAGGCTTTAAATTATTGCATCTTATATGGGGTTTTATATTGGAAAAATGTTGTTGGCATATTGCTTAAATTTTTGCTTGAGGATGATGCCGAAAAAATCATGCACGAGCTGCATGAAGGAGAATGTGGAGGCAATATTTACTAGAAGACAACAGCGAACAAGATCCTTAGAGTTGGCTATTATTGGCCCACCCATTTCCTAGATACTCAAAAACTAGTCATGAGTTGCCATAAGTATCAAATCTATGATGGCAAGAGAAAGCTCCTCCCTTTACCTTTACATTCCATCAGTGTTGAGGCTCCCTTTCAGCAATGGGGTTTAGACTTTATTGGAGAAATTCACCCAACCTCATCTTCTCAACATAAGTGGATCCTTACTGCCACATATTACTTTACCAAGTGGATAGAAGCAATCCCCTCTAGGAATGCTACTGACTCTGTCATTATCAAGTTCCTTGAAACTAACATACTATCCAGATTCGGTTTTCCTAAGAAAATCATTACAGACAATGTTTTTGCCTTCAAATACTGAAGAATAGTTGATTTATGCTACAAATATCATATTGCATTAAGCCATTCCACAACTTACTACCCCAGGGTAATGGATTAGCTGAATCTTCCAACAAAAGTATGGTCAACATTATGAAAAAGTTGTTGGATCAGAATCAGAAATCATGGCATAGTAAGCTAGTTCATGCATTATGGGCTGATAGGCTAACCACCAAGAAATCAATAAATATGCCCCCCTATCATCTGGTATATGGCCTAGATGCAGTTTTCCCTACATCTTTTGGAGTTCCAGTCATAAAACTTCTCCAAGAACTACAAATAGAAGAAAATGACATGCAAATAAGACTAAATCAAACCATTCATCTACAACAAACAAGAGAGGAAGTGTACAAAAGGACATAGGTAGTTCAAGAAAACATCAAGAAGATATTTGACAGAAGGACCAAATTAGATAAATTCCAATTTGGAGACACAGTTTTGAAATGGGATTCAAGAAGACAAGATAAAGGTAAACATGGCAAGTATGAGAATTTATGGAAAGGGCCTTATATCATTCACTCAATTAGGGGTCATAATGTTTTCTTCTTAGAAGGACTGAATGGAGAAGAACTTTTTGAGGTTCTTGTCAATGGCAAGATGCTCAAACATTATTTTTGTCAAGAATCCTAGATTCAAAGACGTCATTCATTATACATAAATAGCATGAGAAAAATAAAAGAAAGTACAAAAAAAAGAAAAGAAAAGAAAAGGAAAAGTGGGCAAATTCAAAAGAGGTATAACCCCATACACAAAAAACAAAAATGTTGAAAGTGTGCAAGTCTAAA
This sequence comes from Pinus albicaulis, assembly GCA_034641835.2. Taxonomy (NCBI): domain Eukaryota; kingdom Viridiplantae; phylum Streptophyta; class Pinopsida; order Pinales; family Pinaceae; genus Pinus; species Pinus albicaulis. Next base: position 919,194,472 of record CM076570.1, read on the forward strand.
TGCCACTGCTGATTCAAAAATGATACCTTGTTCAGTCATCTAGCCTAATCATGGTTGAACATGCTTTAAATTTATGTTGATAAGTTCGTAGAAGCAATGATTGTCAAGATTATTTCAGACTTAGTTTATCAAAAAGGATAGATTAGGAGAATATGAAGATACTGGTTCCACATGCTCAAAATAGCACCAAAGAGATAGATAAGGATGCATTACTAATGAAAAATCACATCCTTATCTTTCTGAGTTTACTTTATGCAAATAATGTTTGTGTGCAGCTTGTTCCAAATTCCACAACCATGGTTAATCAGACTGTCTAATCCTGACTCGAATCATGTTTTAAATTTCATGTCAATAGTTAGATAATCGAGACTGCCAAACAGTTTAATCTTGGAAGTCAAGTAGTTTAGGAAGAAAATAAAAGAGTTCGAAATTTTAATCTAAACTCTTGAAAGAAATAAGGATAGGAATAGATATTTTATTTTATTTTTCAAAAATAAGATGTCAAAGAGTTTGCTATTTCAAATGCACTCAAAGGAGAAGAAAAAATGATATGACAAGTAGGATTGGGTAGGTAGAATTATTTTTGGAAAAAAGTATATGTTACAGATTTTCAAGACTTTCCACTTCAAAACAATATCAGCAAGTGAAAAAGAAGAGAAATATGCCCAATGAATAAGGTACTGATCTACTGAAACCCAGAGATTTGATAAAATGAGGTTTTGGACACCTCGAAAGGAAATTTTCCCTCCCCAAGTGGAGCCATTGTTAGTCATTAGTAATTTTGTTGATATCAAGGGATGACTAGATTGTAAAGCCTAGATTTCTAGAAACAAAATTTCAAGAGACATTGTGAGTTCTAGAAATATCAATGCCTTTATTATCCTACTCCTAACTATTTTACTATAAACATTATCTTCTGTCTTCTCAAAGCCTGTCCTACTGCAAAGGAAACTACATGTTCTAGGCTTGATTTGCCTCATTTTCATTACCTCACTTACACCCTCACTCTATAATATCCAAAAAGAGGGAATTTCTACAACAACAAGAACATCTTAAGATGTTCCAAAGTTGGAGATGCAACAATGTAAAAACACATATTGGAGTAGCAGTGTTGTTTTGATACATACATCATGAGAAGATCCAAATAGCTAGAAAATTGATCTTATAGTAGCAAATGTATACAATCCCTTGAGGTAATGATCACTCAAGCTAGGCAATGCAAGCCTCAATAGAACATGTACAAGAAAATGAAGGACATTGCTATATATAAAAAGCCCAAGGCTATGATAGCGTAATTTATAGGAGGTACTGCTACAAAAATAATTTCAATACATTGATATGGAAATGTATAGCTCAAATTAGTGGGGGAGAAAAGCTCTAAACCCTTGGAAACAATCTCAAGACAATCCTATAAGGATTTCCTGAAATATACAAAATGGAAAAAATAACAGAGTGGCAGAGCTGAGTAGCAGCTGCAACTCAAGAACTGGATGGATATGGCTATAGATGGTGCACAAGCTGAATAGACCTCCTCTAATGGATCTTCCCAGTGAAAGGTTGATCCTAACATTGAAGATTTGACCCTCCAAACGATACTGCAAACCTTCACTGCAGATACACACAAAAAATAACACAGTCTGAGAGAGGGACTGTGCTATAGATCATGGAAATGGTTGGCCTAGTGCCAAAGATGGTGAAATATGCTTATAGGTCTTCCTAACTGATCCTCCAAAGGAAAGAAGACTTCCCTCTCTGAAAAATAAGGACAGGAAGTGGTGTTCAGTAACCTCCATTGCAACAGCCTGCAACACAACGTTTCCTGCTATAGGAATAATGCTGTAGCTGAAGGATGATGCTTGGCCTCAAGCTGGAATGTGGAGAAATGAAGAGAAATCTCCCTCAAGAGGCCTCTCTTGAAAGGATAAGTAATTCCTAAATAGGAATGCCTTGTGCTAAGCAGCACTGCAACTCTGCTAAACAATAGGAGAATGCATCAAGTCTAAATGGACCAAGAAATCAATAATCATCAACATGACTCACAATGGTTGCCTTTCCCTCCTTTTAAACAAGTGAAAGGCCTCCCTCCATGCGTCCCACTCATTAGGGTTTCCTCCACCAAATAACCCTCTTGCCATTCATACTGCGCTGTCTATCAAAGTGTTCACCACCTCCTATCCCAGCGCTGTTGACTTGGTCAAACTTGACCTTGTCTCGATGCAAATGTCCTCTTTCACACTTGAGGGTGTGAAATCCAGCTCCAATGATGATCCCCTTTCATACTATGAGGGATTTTATTTATATTTTTATTATGCATGGGCCTCCTTACCCATTTATTCTTCTCCTGGGTGAAATTAGAAAAAATTAATATTCCAATTTGCTACATGCAAATTTTGGAATATTACAGTCCTCCCCTCCCAAATGTTTCTTGTCCTCAAGCAACTACAAGGATAGAACTGAGAAGTTGCCTTCCAAGGCATGGATACTGAAAAGTATTTGGAAAACATCTTCCCCAAGTGGATCCTCCATCCCGAAGTAATCATCCATACAAAATGAGTCACCTCCCAACATGGCAACTTCTGAAAATTCTCCTCCACCTTGAGCTCATGCAATGTAGGTGGGCTGAAAATCTCAACATGGTAGACATAGGAGCCTACCCCATGCTGTCCTCCTCTCCACTTATGATAAGTGTAGAGAAGATGGTGATCCTGGGCTGCAAAATAATTTCCCTCAAGTGGCAAATGAAGACTAGATCCCCAAAGATCTCTCCTCCAACGCTATGAATCAAGCTGGCCCAAATCAACCCATATGTGATGGATAGGAAAACATCACCATATGGAATCCCAAAAATCATATGGCCCACCTCAACAAAAGGAAACAAGTGTTTGGTAGTGATGGCCATATCTCCTCTCATGCTCCCATTAGAACATGCAATGCAAAAAGTGTGGGAATCCTCTCCCCCAAAGGACACACCCAACTCATGTGTCTCTCTCCCAATCATGCTTCCAATACAAATAAGATAAATATCAAAAAATGAAATCATGATCATCATTAACATGATGAAAATTCTAAAGGTCTTATGGAGGTCAAGAAGGTACCAACAATTTTCCCAATAGTGACAGCGCAGTTTCCCAAACTGCTGCTTCAGAAAATTACATGGTAAGTTGTTTTTTGTTACATGGATAATTATGTATGTCATGACATCTACTGATAAATAGAAAATGGCTGAGTACATCAACTGAAAATACATGAAAGAAAACACTTGCCCAAGGCCATATAGGAGATGGTTGTCTCCATCAAATAATTTGGCCCAATGTTGACCATGGAGCTCAATGAAAAGATTTCCCTCTTGTGGATAAATGCACTGAATATGAATGGTAAGAGTATCCAAATGTTGTGTTAGATAATCCATGGATGCAAAAACAATATTATTACGATGTGTTGAGAGTAAAATGATGCATATGTATATGAATGACTCCTCCATATTGGTATGACACACTCCCATGAAGAGGAATGAACCATATGCTGCATGAAGATCACCCTTCTTATACTTGGGAATCCAAGTCAATAAGATCATAGCAAAGAATATCATACCAATGTAATATATGTTCCAATCCACTACTCCATCATTCTCACCTCCTCCTTTTCCACCAAGTGCATCAAATGTGAAGTGATCCTGGGGACACTCCATCAATAACCCCAAGCTCTCAAGTGACAGTGTTGTTGGCCCCCACAAATAAGCTCTTGCCAACTCATAGCTCCATTATTTGACATGCTCCTTGTCAAAGACATCTCCCATAATGCTGCCACACATAATAAGTTTCTCCCATGGTGGAAGTACCTCTTGATCATCTAAGGCCAAAGAGATAATTCCATGTCCTCCTCCTACAACATCATGCAAAGTGTCAAAGAAAATATGCTCTTGCTCTCCCAAGAACAAGCAAAGCAACAAAATATTTTGCTGCCTCCTCATACTTTCATCATAAAAATCATGTGATGAAAACATAATGAATGATATGGAGATCATATCAACACCATGCATCCATACTCTTTGCTGCTCAAAGATGCAAGTATCCTGCCACATACCCTTAGAAAGAGGATGATGACCAAACTCTTTCAAGAGTAACCAGCACAGCCAAGCCTCCTGCTGCCCGGTATCATAAATTTGAAAGTGGCTCACCAGCCTCTTGATCTCCATCCACATCCACTCAACCAATTGTGGATGTCTCCTTCCATCCTCCATCTTGGTACTCCTCCCATGAGAGCTACCATCATCCCAAATCAGATTCCTGTCTTTTCATTTCATGGGATTTTGAAATGCAATCTTCTCAAGGATCAATTTGAGCCCATAAGGACCCAAATAGGTGGTAGGAAAAAGCCTCCCATCATGATGTGTATGGCTCAGGAAATGTCCAACACACGCATGGGATATGTTATCCATCCTAAGATGTCCTCCATCATCTATCTGCTGCTCCTTGAATCCATGAAGATCTAAGTGTGAGAAGGGAAGAAAAACATTGCACTCCATGATGTTTTGAAGTGCACCTCTAATGAAATATCTCCATGAATTTCCCTCTCAAAAATAGTCCTCCAAAACCAATGAGGTCTTGGATTTGCTGAAAGTAGAATTTTCTCTTTGAGCTGAGAGGAGCTCATTGAGAAAGGGTCATCTAGAAGGGAGAAAGGGTTTCTCACTTCAAGATGTCTAATATCTCTCATCCTTCCCTTCAAGTCTTCAAATCCCAACCTCAAGTGTGATATTCAATCCAACAATGGCTCATGAGGATGATGGTTTATTTCTTCCTTGAATGTTTCCATGTTGCACAACATAGTGCAATCGTACTGCTCTATGTTAGAAATGTATGTTGATTGTTGGTCATTGAAATATGAGTTTCCACAATCCTCAAAAATATTTGCTGAAATAGAAAGTGGAACTTCATTCATACCTTGATGGAACTTGGGATTTCCTTGTATGGCTGCAATAGTTCTTTCCCCCAATGAAATGGCTTCCCCATTTGCAAATGTAGAAGGCTGCTCTTCCAAGGCTGTGACAGCACTGGCACAAGTCTCCTCCCATGGTGGTGTGGGCTCTTTCTCCTATGATATTTATCTATCAAAGGTTCTAATCAACATTTGAGTGAACTCTGTAAAAGTATTCACCCTTGCATGGCTCAAGTGGCTGAACCACCAAACTTTGGCTTCACCCTCCAAGTGCAGCACTACAACTTCTACTGCCTCCCTCTCTACCACTAGATATAGTAGGAATAGTGCTCTGTCCTAGAGCAGTAGTCGCGCCAGCCAATTTAAGGAGTGTTTTTTAAATAAAGATGGCGGAAGTTGTGTTTCAACAAACTCAGAAACCATTGCCTATCTTGAGTTGGGAGGTTTGGCTGCGGGAGTTCTATGGAAGGGAAGTGGTTTTGCCACCTCCCATGGAACCTTCCTTGTTGATAGGGCGAATCCCACAATAATAGGGATCCCAACTCCCTCCTTCCCCATCTATAAAAGCCTGCTCAATTCCATGGCAAGCTAGTCTTGAAGTGCCTAAGCTTTGAATCTCCAAATTCCCAAGAGCCTTTATGTTGTAAGAGCCCTCTTTCTTCCCTTAAGGCCGACTCAAGTAAGGAGACTATTGTCGAGAGACTCAGGAGAGGTTTTCCCTTTCCCTGGTGATCTTTGCGAGACATGAACGACTGGAGACCCATCCGAAGGAGACCACGACGTCAAAACTTTGGTTGTAATCTCTTTCGATTGTTATTTAATGAATGATTATGATTATGGTTCCACTCTGTTATCGATTATGTTAATATGAGTAATATCCTTTTTGACTGATATTTAGTTACGTATGCCGGATTTTATGCTTGTATCTGTTTGTTTCTTGCACATGCAGGTATCCATCCACGGAGATCGTAGAGGATCGTGATCTGCCGAGGCTGAGGAATGGGAACGCTCTCTTCTTCGGATCATAGCATTGGATTCCAGGTAGGCCTCCATCTCTGGTATTTTCATTTCGTAACTAGGAACTTGCGCCGTAACATTTCGTGATTGTTGCTAGACCCCTGCTGGGCTAGTAGGGATCGCCTCTGTCCACAGAGGGGATTTACCTCCCCAGCGGAGTCGCCAAATTGTTGAGGAGGTAAATCCCCTCTGCAGACAGAGGCGATCCCTACTAGCCCAGCAGGGGTCTAGCAACAATCACGAAATGTTACAGCGCAAGTTCCTAGTTATGAAATGAAAAGACCAAAGATGGAGGCCTACCTGGAATCCAATGCTACGATCTGAAGAAGAGAGCGTTCCCGTTCCTCAGCCTCGGCAGATCACGATCCTCTACGATCTCCATGGATGGACACCTACACATGCAAGAAACAAACAGATACAAGCATAAAATCCAGCATACGCAACTAAATATCAGTCAGAAAGGATACTACTCATATTAACATAATCGAAAATAGAGTGGAACCATAATCGTAATCATTCATTAAATAACAATCAAAAGAGATTACAACCAATGTTCTGACGTCGTGGTCTCCTTCGGATGGGTCTCCAGTCATTCACGTCTCGCAAAGCTCGCCAGGGAAAGGGAAAACCTCTCCAGAGTCTCTCGACGATAGTCTCCTTACTTGAGTCGGCCTTAAGGGAAGAAAGAGGGCTCTTACGGCACAAAGGCTCTTGGGAATTTGGAGATTCAAAGCTTAGGCACTTCAAGACTAGCTTGCCATGGAATTGAGCAGGCTTTTATAGATGGGGAAGGAGGGAGTTGGGATTCCTATTATTGTGGGATTGGCCCTATCAACAAGGAAGGTTCCATGGGAGGTGGCAAAACCACTTCCCTTCCATAGAACTCCCGCAGCCAAACCTCCCAACTCAAGATAGGCAATGGTTTCTGAGTTTGTTGAAACACAACTTCCGCCATATTTATTTAAAAAACACTCCTTAAATTGGCTGGCACGACTACTGCTCTAGGACAGAGTGCCAGTTGGCGCGACCTCTTTGTAGGATTTTCCCCCTTGGCGCGAGTGGTGAACTGTCTGCCCACGCCAATGCAAAAGGAGATGTTTTTATGATTTTTTGCAAGGAGATGGCTTTAGGGAAATTGAAGCTCATGCTTGGAGGAATGCATTGATGATGTTTTCAAGGCATGACAATGTTCACGGGTCACAAAATGGGTCCTCCATTGTGCGGGATGGGGAATGGTAGGGACGGTGACAAATTACTGTGTAACACCTTGTATGGCTGCAATATTTCTTTCCCCCAATGAAATGGATGCCCCATTTGAAAATGTAGAAGGCTGCTCTTCCAAGGCTGTGATAGTGCTGGCACAATTCTCCTCCCATGGTGGTGTGGGCTCTTTCTCCTCTTATATTTCTCTATCAAAGGTTCTAATCAACATTTGAGTGAACTCTGCAAAAGTATTCACCCTTGCATGGCTCAAGTGGCTGAACCACCAAACTTTGGCTTCACCCTCCAAGTGTAGCGCTGCAACTTCTATTGCCTCCCTCTCTACCACTGGATGTAGTGGGAAGAATGCCTCAAGCTTCTTTGCCCAAGATTTTGTTGTAGAAGATCAATCATATGTAGGCAATAGAAACCTATTACCTCTGATTCCTCTCTTGTTGCAGGACCTCCTCTCTTCCTTCGACTGAATGAATTGTGGAAGAGCTAGAGTCTCCTCGAAGGCTATAGGTTGAGATTTTTACTCAACAAGGTACTCACTTAGAATCAGATGATCCAAGTATCTTCCATGCTCATTTTCTTCTTCTTGATGAGAATAGGAAGTGCATGGTCCTTCCTTCTCTATTTGATCGTCCTCCTTGGGGAGGTTCTTCATAGATCTGAAGAATGATTAGACAAAACCCATCCTCTCCAATATTATGATATTATTCTATATTATTTGGCTGAAATTCACATGTTGTGCCAAGATGATGCTTTGATACCACTGTAATATCCCAAAAGAGGGAATTTCTGCAACAATAAGAACATCTTAAGATGTTCCAAAGTTGGAGATGCAACAATGTAAAAACACATATTGGAGTATTAGTGTTATTTCAATACATACATCATGAGAAGATCCAAATAGCCATAAAATTGATCTTATAGCAGCAAATGTATACAATCCCCTGATGTAATGATCACTCAAGCTAGGCAATACAAGCCTCAATAGAACATGTACAAGAAAATGAAGGACACTGCTATATATAGAAAGCCCAAGGCTATGACTGCGCAGTTTATAGGAGGTAATGCTATAGAAATAATGTCAATACATGGATATGGAAATGTATAGCTCAAATAAATGGGGGAGAAAATCTCTAAACCCCTGTAAACAATCTCAAGACAATCCTAGAAGGATTTCCCGAAATATACAAAATGGAAAAAATGTTGGAGTAGTAGGGCTGAGTAGTAGCTGCAACTCAAGAACTGGATGGAGATGGCTATATATGATGCACAAGATGAATAGACCTCCTTCAATGGATCTTCCCAGTGAAGGGCTGATCCTAACACTGAAGATCTGACCCTCTAAATGATACTGCAAACCCTCACTATAGATACACACTGAAAATAACACAGTCTAAGAGATGGACTGTGCTGTAGATCATGGAAATGGTTGGCCTGGTGCCAAATATGGTGAAATATGCTCAGATATATTCCTAACTGATCCTCCAAAGGAAATAAGGCTTCCCCCCTCTGAAAAATAAGCACAGGAAGTGGTGTTCAATAACCTCCACTGCAACACCCTACAACACAATGTTTCCTGCTATAGGAATAACGTTGTAGATGAAGGTGGATTCTTGGCCTCAAGCCTCAATGTGGAGAAATGAAGAGAAAGCTCCCTTAGAAGGCCTCTATTGAAATGAGAAGGAATTCCTAAATAGTAATGCCTTGTGCTAAGTAGCACTGCAACTCTGCTAAACAACACGAGAATGTACAAAGTCTAAACAGACCAAGGAATCGATAATCATCAACATGACTCACAACGGCTACCTTGCCCTCATTTTAAACAAGTGAAAGCCCTCTCTCCATGGGTCCCACTCATTAGGGTTTCCTTCACCAAACAACCCTCTTCCCATTCATACTGTGTTGTCTATCAAAGTGTTCTCCACCTCTTATCCCAGTGCTGTTGACTTGGTAAAACTTGACCTTGTCTCCATGCAAATGTCCTCTTTCACACTTGAGGGTGTGAAATCTAGCTCCAATGATGATCCCCTTTCATACTATGAGGGATTTTATTTATATTTTTATTATGCATGGGCATTCTTACCCATTTATTCTTCTCCTGAGTGAAATCAACAAAAAATAGTATTCTAATTTGCTGCATGCAAATTTTGGAATATTACACACTCATCCTTTTTTCCCTATAAAAATCCATTCTTCCTTTCCTCTGAAAACCCTCAAAAATCCCCCTCATACATCATTTTCTCATAAAAACCCTTAAAAAAATGCAAAACCCCTTTTTCATTGTTTTATCCTAACTTTCTACCCTATCGGAACTCTAAAAAATATCACAAAAACCCTGTTTCTATGTTAAAACCCACCCTTTACACATAATAGGCCTTAAGTCCTCATTCGCCTAAAGCCCCAACCCCTTCTACCCATGTGACCCTAACCCAAACCCTCCACTAATCTAATAAACCCTTTTTTCTTCCTAACTCCTGGTCCTATCTCCCCCCACAGGACCATGCCTCTGTCATTTCCTTAAGCCCCTTCTTCATTTTTCCTGACACACTGCTTGCTCATCCCTCCAAACAAAGCCCAACCATTGATCTCCCTAATCCGATGGCCACCACCGCAATCCACCCCGCTCATATACATCCTACTACCCGACAAATAATCTACGTCATCTCTCTGGCCCACCTTCCACTACTATCCTGCCGGCCAATCTCCACCTAACACCTATCTTCCATTACCACACCTAACTAATTAGTTTCTCCCATCGGGAGTAACCCACACCATTGATCTGACTCCTTCAGATCCAACGGCCCTTATGCCATATCGCATGCGATTTGGTTTTGGGGTTTAATGCCCCATTTCTACGTGAAATGGGCAGTTTTTCCTTGGACACGTGTCATGCAACGTGTGGTATCATGTCCATTTACCCCAAAAACGCTTACTAGCCATTATCCACGCGATAAAACAGTCGGTTTCCACAAAACCACCCGGCCTCCTGTTCGCACAAACATTCAAAATTTTCCCTCTTTCCACCTGTTCTGCCTATGGAACCCCTCCCCTCTGCTTCTCCCCTTCCTCTTCAAAGCTCCTCTGACACCTTCCAAGACCCTGAAAGAATTTTTAAGCCCAAAAACACAAGATTTAAATTAATGTGTTGTTTGTATTTGTTGCAGGTTTAATGGCGGCCCGAGCCGAAGATGCCATCCCACAGTCAAAATTAAGTGGCAGAGGCCTGTGGATGACGATCTAAGAGGCCAGAAACATGAATAAAAGGGACTCAGGGTTAAAAATAAAGGATAAATTGATGATTCATGACCATCGATTAAACTCGAAGAAACCCTTCGATACACAGGAAAATCCTTGCACACAGACAGTTAAAGAAAAATAGTTAGATTAGTGATGAATGAATGAAGAACGGAGGATAAAGGCTTAATCCAAGGATTAAAGAATAAGCAGAAGATTAGCCTAAGAAACAACAATTAAAGATAAAATTCAAAGGTTTATAGATGAAGACAGACGGACAAAATAGTTATAAAAAAGAACAAAGGATAAAAGAAAGTAAGGCAGTTTATTAGAAATAAATCAAGGATAAAGGCCTAATACAAAATATTGATGACTAAAACAAGGAATATTACCTAAAGACAGCCTCGAGAAACTCAACAAATAAGCAGTTACTCCTCCAAAAGATACTGCTACATACTGGAACATGGTGTTAGATGGTTGTGGAAACTTCTACTAGATACTGGAACATGGTGTTAGATGGTTGCTTATAGTTCTATTACCAACTCTGGTGTGTTGGGTGCATGCGTTGTTGTCTTAGAATCCTCCATCATGAGACACATCTACGCCAATTGCTATTTCATTTGGCTATACAACTCACTTTGCTATTGGTCACCCTTCTTTATAGTTCTGATAAGGGGCATAATCTTGTGTTCTGTCAATCCCTTCAATTGTGTTTCTACCTTCTCAAAATCCTCTTCTGACAGTTTGGGTTCAATTCCCATTGTCTTGCTAGCTTTCATATTTTTCAGTGTGCCCTTTTGTTGGCCTGACAGTGGCATTTTCTCTTTTTATAGGCAATTTTGTTGGCCTGACAGTGAAGAAAGAAAGGCGAATTCGTGAAATATGAAACTATAGTCATGTAAGATAAGATAAGTGATCAACATCTGATAACAAGAAGGATTAAATATGACACCTCCATGAAGAAGTTATGAATACCTTGATAGGTATGTTGGAAAAAGATAACCTTGGTAATGAATGGCTTGGAGATGGATTCATACATGTGTAGGATGTTTATGTTGCAAGAATCTTATGTCATTACAAAATTCCATCATAAAAGGTAACTTTGATTTTATGTTCATTTTGATTTTTGATAAACATATAGATGGGTTGTTACAAGGCTACCAAAATAATGTTGTAGAAGCCACCTACAACTATTAATCATGTAATTGGATGGAAGATCCTAAAATAAACATGAATTGGAGGAGGTAGTTGTATGAAGAAAATCTAGATGTGAACTAGAAGATCACTTTCCGATGAAGAAAAGGATGACATGACTATTGGTTCAACACTATGGTTCATTGAAGGGAAAGTGATGGATAATATGGTCGATGCCTTATGATAAACTAATGGTGAAGAATGCTCCTTGAAGAAAAATATGAATTTCAAGAAAATATTCACAAAGAGGAGCCCTAAAAGCAGTTGATAGTACCGTGATCTCCACCAAAGACCAGATAGCTACTATTGGTAACGAGTCCCTATGTAAGAGCTCCCTAGGTAGGGCATCCAATAGGTAAGATTATTTGAAGAGGAAATTCCTTGAGGATTTGTTATTCCAAGGTAGGAATTGTCCTAAAAGGACATAGATTTTGAACATCTGGGTGGGGTATGTTCCTTAAGAGACAATGATGCTGGTGTCTACCAGTCATTGTTCCACCAAAATTGTGCTTTGATGTTTTGGATAGATAGGGTTGTTAGTAAAGGCCTTGATATGTGACAATGCTAGTAGGTATGATGTTATCCAATGAGATAAGTTGAAATAATAGCTTATAGATGGTTTACCAATCTGACTCTTTTTATGATAATTCTTTAGTATGAGAATGTTTAAGTACCATGTATGGATTATGAATACCTCCCTAGTTAAGTGGGAATATTGAAATATATAACTATGTTAGGTATTCATAATGTCTATTGTAATCATGATTTTATGTATTTGATGAAACAAGAAAAGTAAAATTATTATTGTCATTCTTGATGCATGGGTTTCATTCTCAAGATAAATTTATTTATAGGTCGAACACCAATTGAATGCTTCTATGTTTTTCATAGAATTATGAAGTTAAAAGATTCACTTTCATACATGTAAGACCCCTTTGGGCATGTTGTATCTTGTAAAGAAAATTTTTGTAGAGTAAAAAATGTCATAAAGACCCTCCAAGACATTGACAAGAAAGTCGGCCTACATGAAAGATCAATTCGACCTAATGTGAGAATTTTGTACCCTGGAAAGTCTATATATAAGAAGGAAATCAACCTCATTTGGACACAAAAAGAAGAAAGTTCAATCTCCAGAAAAAAGAAGCAACAAGACTAGAAGAAAAGGATGAAAATTAAGGATAAGAAGAAAAGAAGAAAAAATTAAGTTTTGGACCACTCTCTCTCTTTTGTTAAGGGTTTCTAAATTTGATGGGAAAGTCAAAGTTGTTGGAAGTTGATGGGAAAGTTGAAGTTGCTAGAAGTTGTTGTGCAAGTCGAAGTTGTTGGAAGTTGTTGGGAAAGTCAAATTGTTTGGAAGTTACTGGGCAGGTTAAAGTTGTTGGAAACGTTGTTGGGGTCGAAGTTTCTGCTAGAAAGTAAAATTTTGTTGTTGTAAGATGTGTAAGGAAATAAACACAATTACCGATGAAATAGGTAACTGCACTGGTACCTAGTTTTTGACGTAGCAAGAAAAACACCCGATTTTGAAAAGTGGTGATGCAGAATCAAAAAAAAAAAAAATTGAGCATGTTTTTGGCACTTTAATTTTTTTTATTTATTTTCTATGATGCTTTTATGTCGATTTTGAATAGTGGTGGCATATCATCACCAACATTTTTTTAGAGGATTGATTTTGACACTATACATTTTCTAATGTCTTCATCTTCCGTGAGATGTTTATTTTTAAGTGCATTTTATGTACTTTTGTTTTGAAAAGAAAAAAATATTTTTTTTTTAAATAAAAATTTGTAATGATATCTTCACTTTTTCACATAGATAAAAAACGAAAAAAGGGTCAATATTATAAAGTTTATATTTTCTACAAGTTTATGTATTGCTAATTAATTTTTCAATGCAGATCAAATAATTGTCGCTAAAAAACCAATATTTTGAACGATATGACAAAAAAATACAAATTTTCAATACAAATAGAATGCAAAAGATACACTTTTAGAGACTTTTTGTTAAAAATACCTGTTGAATAAACTAATTTTTGGGAAAATATTAATAAAAAAACTGAAGAAAATAGCATTTTTATTGAATTTTATGTCAAAAAATAATAGTAGTCACATGTTTTTTGCAAAAAATAAGGATTCTGCTCATAAAATATCAAAGTTTAAACATTACAATTAAAACGGATTAATATATCTAAAAAATGAGTTTTGTTTGCAAGCATAACTTAAATATCATCAAACAACTTAGAGGAAATGACCCGGAAGGGGAGGAAATCGAGAATTACCCCTGGGCGTGAGGGATTCGAAATCACCCCAATTAGGCGGAGGGTGACGAGAATCACCCCCAAGGGGAGGGAAATTCTGCGAATCACCTGGCCGTGAGGGACAATTTCGGAATCACCCTTGAGCTAGGTGAGGAGGTAGGCGGGCGGCGCCATCGAGGGTCAGCCTCCGCGGGCTCACCAAGGGCAATTCGGAGTCACCTTGGTGGGGAGGCCAATTCGAGAATCACCGTGCGGAGCATTTCAGAATCACCTTCTCGAGGTGATTGGAATCGGCAAGGGTAACCCAGGCGGGCGGTGCCATCGAGGTTGCCCAACTTGCTCGACCCACCTATCCAAGGGTCGGAGGAGTCGTAGCCGCCCTCCAGACGAGGGTGTCTTGGAATGACCCTCGGGGTCCTAGGCGAGTTGTCTCCGGCCTCCTCGCCCTGGCTGGTGGAGGTGCAAGTTGGGAGCCTCGACATGTAACTCGGCCATCATCGGCCCTTGGGCTAGGGCGAGCGCTGTTCCGAGAATCACCCTCTGCCCGCTGAGGGCGGCCGGGCGGTGCATCATCGAGGGCTCACCTAGCCTACCTCTAGCCAGTGGCTGAGAACGATGATTCGACGAAAATCGCCCCTAGACAGCCGGATTCTAGAAATCACCCTCGCCGGTGAGGAGATTCTCGGACCGTCCTCGAGGTGATTCTCGTATCACCCTCTCTCCTCCACCATTCGGGGATGATTCTGGAATCACCCTCCAGATGATTCTTGAATCACCGCCTAGGCCGGGCGGGCGCGTCGAGTCGTCCGGCTCCTCGGCCCCCGGCCGGGTGGAGGCGATTCTTGGAATTTCACTCATACAGCGGGGCCGCAGGCGGTGGGCACCCTCGAGTGGGCACCACCTGCCGCTCCGGACCTGGCGGGCGGAGGAGATTCTTGGAATCACCCTCCGCCCGCCGGGGCCAGAGGCCGGGGGGTGGCACGCGAGGCTGCCCAACCTACCTCGCCCCCGATTAGGTGGAGGGTGACGGAGAATCGTCGTCACCGTCGTGGGTTGGAGGCAAGGCAGAGCGGCCCTGGGCGCCGCCCTGCCTCGACCCCCAGTGTGCGCAATTCGATTCATAGAATCCTCCCCACCTAGTTGGAGGCGATTGTCAGAATCGCTCTCCACCCGCGGGGTCGGAGGGCGGCGGATAGTGTCATGAAGGGCTGCCCAACTCGCCTGCAGGCCCCGGCGGGCTAAGGGAAATTCTCGAAATCGCCCTCCCGCAACCGTGCGGAGGGGTTGAACAACCCGCAATGGTGTCACTGCGGCCTCCGCCCTTCACGGGTGGAGGGTGATTCGGAGAATGTCCCTCAAACCTGGAGGTAGAATGCTGGCGGCGGCGTATCGAGGGGCCACCTTGTCGCCTGCGGCCTCCTGGCGAGAGGGCCATTCTCGAAATCGCCTCCCGCCCACCAAAGCCCTCGGGCTAGGTCGACACGCTCCTGCTCGGCCACGTGGCCGGGCCGAGCAAGCGAGCGGGCAGAGGGTTTCCGTGCCCTCGGCCCCCGACGGCAATTATTATTTATTTTATTTTATTTTTTCAAACACAAACTATATAAATTTTTTTTTTTTTTTTAAACAAAAAGTATTATAATAAAAAAAAATATTGTTTTAAAAAATAAACAAGAAATATAATTTTTTTTTTTTTTTTTTAATTTTTTTTAAATTAAAACAATTATTATTTATAATATAAAAAAACAATAAAATAAAATAAAAATAAAATATGTTTTAAAATATAAACAAACATATATAAGAAGATTTTAAGTTTTAATTTTTATTTTCTTAAAACTAAAGCAATTATAATTTAAAATATAGAAAAACAATAAAAAAAATTTAAAAATATGTTTTTATATATAAATAAACAAATATATGAATAATAATTTTTTCATTTACTTGTTCATTTTTAAAAATTGTTTAAGTCATATAATGTCTCCATAATTTCATGGTTCAAGTATCTTGAAAACTTAAGATTTAAAAACATGAGATTTACAACTTGTCATTAAGGTTTTTATGCACTACGAAATTTTACCTTTAATGTTATGGTTGAAAATAATTACAATTTTAAGGTTGTTTAGAATGAAGATATTTTATGTTTAACAACATGGATAAAAATTGTTCAAAATGATAAGCCCTTCATACATGATTTTGTTTATATTTAACATCATCTATCAAAAAATTTAGAATTTTAAGATTTTTCAATGTCCTAATATGTTGTCTTTAATTCCATTGTTACAATGTTTCAAAAGTGTGACACAATGTTTTTTTTTGTTATTCCAGCATTAAGTCATTTTGTTTTGGGGCGTTTTTTCAATCATTTTTTCAAGAAAAAATTTCGTTTTTAGAATAATTTTATAAAAAGGCGAAATTTGACCTTGAGAAAAAAACAAATGCATTCTGGAATACACAATTTTTGTTTTTGGGGCGTTTTTTCATGTTTTTTGAGTCTTTTTGGCCTAGAGTTCCCGTTTCGAGGTAATAGTTCCCGTTTCATCGGTAACATTGTTAATATCATCAAGAAGGAAGGTTGACTTGGTATTGGAGGGGTATTTTTCAAGGGACTTAGGTCTTGGAATTCTTCATTTGAATATTCTATAACAAGAGAAGAATTCTTCTGGATTTTCTTCTCAAAAGGAAAGGTTTTGGCCCTAGTTAGTAGCCTACATTTTGTGTCCTCTTGTCTCTTTGATCCACATTCTTTTGTAGTTTATTTTATTATAGAAAAAAAATTAATGATCAAGTTAAATAATAAGCTAATCAAATTAAGTAAAAACACATCACAAGTAGTTATCAAAGTAAGGTAGATAAGCTAATCTAGTTTCCCTTAGATTTCTCAACACCAAGCACCAAGTCAAGCCCCAACAAGATCTTCTCCAAGGCATTTTCCGAACTTTGACCTATTGCAACTTCATCCCAGAATTTCGTTACTGAAATTTCTCCTCATATTTTCGTCCCTGCAACTGTTAATCATATTTTCAACCCTGCAATTTTGGCCTCCTGTAGTTTTGCAACTTCACAAACCCTATCAGCTTCACATGTGTGGAAAAGAAAAGATAACCTTACAAATATTTTGAATTTTTCTCCTCTTCTTCATCCTCCTAACCACTCTTTCTCTTCTTTTCTATTGCATATCAAACTTGAGATGAGTAAGTGTCTCAAATGAGGTCAGGCTCATTGTATTTATGACCTTCTTGAGGGGTCGAATAACCCTCCCTTAGGCTGACATGATTTGCTCTTGGGTCGATTAGGTTTTGTGATATAAAATAGATTTTCTTCATAAAATAAATATCTTTCTTTATTTCAATGATTCCAAATGGAACTATGTGACATGACCACTATTATTATTTATCCTAGAAAGAACTAGAAAGACCTAGAAATACCTAAAAAACCTAAAAGCATAAAGAACATGCTTTTGACTCAAACTTGAGTATGAAACCCATACTCCAAAAATAAAATATAATTTCTCTTTCTTTGTTTTTATTTCTTTATAATGAATATAAAATGTCATGATTACAATTAGGTCATTACAAAGACCAAACCTAGTTACAATTTTTCAGCACAAGGAACTAGAGAGATTCAAGAGTAGTCAAGGATATCACAAGAGGTAACAAAAAATAAGTGTTGGAGATGATATTGAAAGAAATGAATAATACATATAGAAAAGATAGAATTCCTAAGCAATAATATGCCTGCTAAGAAAGAAATTTTGGTTCATATATATGTGCATTAGTGAATATGGACAAGTTTGGGCATACATGTGGAATTCTTGTAGACTAAGAGTAAAATGTTATTATATATGAAATAATGATGATAATTGAATGTGACCAATGATGTATTACATATCCATGATAAAAATTATAGCATGGTTGAAAGTGTTGATGATATTTCCACCACATATGATAGCCATCAATATGAATACAATGAGGATAGTAAAATGTTGAAGAAGAGGTTGGTAGAAGAAGCACGTGAGCCTCTATAAGCTACTAGTTAATTAGGTAGTCTTAATTAAATCAATAACATCCATGAAAGTAAAAATTTGGTAGTTTATTTTTTAATAATGATGAAGGTAATTAATGTAAGATTCCTTTAGTAAAATCCAATGTTTGAGTTGATATGAGCATGAAACTTCACTAAATGTAGTAATGCAATGACCCTTTCTAACCCTTAAAATAAAAAGGAGGTTGATTAGTACCATATCTATATCCCATGGGATATTGATAGAAAAAATAAAGGAGACACCATGACAAGATAAATAATAATTAAATAAAAGGGGTTAAAAGTCACTTTGGGGAAATTAAGTGACCCATGGTATTACCCATGGCTTTCAAAGGAGAAAATTATTATTAAAAGGGAGAAGGAGATTGAATTATGACATTAGAAGAATTACTGAGGAAATTGACAAGGATATTTAGGAGTTTCCGAGAAGAGGAGAAACCCTAGTATTTCTAGTTTCAATGTTGAAGGACACACCCTAGTTGAAGATCATTCATTTTGGTGTTGTATGACATACCCTATCCAATTATTGTGTTGCAGGTTGTTGTCATAGCCAAGAATATTAAAATGGAGGAAAATTTTTCCATCCATTGTGTAGGTTGAGCCCATTTATTTTCGAGGGCATCTATTGCAGAGTTGAGTTCATGTTTAGAAGAGGCTAAGTTCATGAGATTATTGGGATGAGATTGTCTTATCTTGCAAGCCAAATTTATTCATTTGCATGGGAAAAATTTATTATGATTTCTTGGGTTGAATTGGTGAATTGCCAAGTTGAGTTTGTGGTTTCTTCCACTCGGCCGAATTTCACATTTTTCTAGGGCCAAGTTTCCAAAGTCATAAGAAAATAGAGTAGCAAGGAGAAGCCAAATTTATGTGAAGTGATTTTCCTATTTTAGGGAGCAAAAGAAGGGAGATTGATTTTGATAATAGCTATGTCGAATTTCCAGTTACTGTATTATACCAAAGCATTTTTTTCAACATTTTTCGAAGCAAAAACACATCTCTCTCAAGGGGAAAATTACCTGGTTGATATGGGTTGAATTTTTTAAGCTAATTCGAGGATAAATTGTGAGGTTGGAATAGGTCAAATAAAAGGCCAAGTTTCTCCTCTTGGCCTATAATAGATGAGCCAAAGTTTTGAACATATTACTTGGTCGAGTTATCAGTATAAGGACCAAATTGATCGCTTGGTTTAATCTCAAATATTTATGTAATATTTCTCTAGTTCCTTCAATAAAATAGTGTTGGTATTGCATCATTTTATTTCTGGGTTTGCACATTTATTTAATTGCTTGAGTTTTTTTGTGTGGATCTATGTAATTTTTGAGATAAAATTCTGATGACATAATTTTTGAATAAAAACACTTCAAATTCTTGCAAAATTAATAAAATGGATATTATAGTGGTATCTGAGTTGGCTTTCCTGCCATCTTGAGGTTTTGAAGGGTTAACATTTGATGATTCCAAGAGATTAGGAGTACATAATGTATAGAAATAAGAAGAAGGAGAAATAAGAATAAAAATATAACATGTGGATCATGAAGATCAAGCCTATGAGAGCTTCAAATACATGTTGAATGATTTAGCCAGAGTGAAAAATGAGTTACTCCAGGAATTAGACCGAGGACTGCATGAAATGGATCTAATGGTGAACAAAGGGTAACAAGAGGTGGCTCAAGCTCTAAAGTAAGTTTCCTAGTCCACGATGATTATTTGTGAAAACCAATCCAATAATGAAGCGAAGGAATCAAGAAAAGGCCACAGCCTATTAGGAGAAGATGATAATCATCATGCTAAATCTAGTAACTCTTTCAATTTGGTACCCTCACTGGTAAAATTGACCTCATAAAAACCTCTCATGCCAAAGTCCATAGAGGAGCCAATAGGTAACCAACAGAAGAAGGAAAAAAGCTTCCTAGAATATATAAGGAAGTATGGGGCAATGGGAGAAGATATCTGAAATGTTATGTTGCTCCAAGATACTTTTTTCCAAATAAACCCCATGAGGGAATATGAGGCCATTCAATATGTTGCACTACATCTAGATGGTCAGGCACATGAGTGGTGGTACCATGGTCTAATCACATTGGGTCATGTCCATATCACCTCTTACTTAGAGTTTATAGAGAGATTAATCCAGGGGTTTGATAAGAGGGACCCAGAGCCACATTTTAGGTACCTTTCAAGATGATGTAGACATGGAATCTAGATACTTTTATTTCAAAATTCCAGATATTAGTTGTTATGGTTGCAAATATCTCATAAGTTTGGTTGGTGATGTTTTTCAAAAAGGGGTTAGTTGGATCATTATGTTCCTGAGTCAAGGATTTTAAGCCCAACACAATATAGGAGGTCATTTCCAAGAGGAGCGATATGGAGGATGAAAAACCTAACAATAAAGCATCTCTTAAACCCCACCTCTTTAACTGGATACATATAAACTACCTTCTTGGCAGGAGGAGATCAAAATAATTAGGTTGGACCCTAGAATTCAAGATGATTTATGAAGAATTAAACTATGTTATATTTTCAAGGAGCCTTGGGGGCTAGGGCACAGATGCAAGAGAAAGGGAAAAGTACATTACATTGAGGTGCTCTCCGAAAGTGAAGGATAAGAAGAATCATGACTACTGTAGGGTGATGGGAATAGTGGTTCAGATGATGAGTATCCAAGGGAAAACGTAGTAATTGGAACCATAGACACACTTTTAGGAGTCCATATATACACCACTTTTAAATTCAAATTTACCATACAGGGGCACTGGGTCACTGCCCTAATTGATGATGGGTCAACCCACAACTTTATTGAATTTGCATTAATAGTTATAAGGGGCATCAAAACAAAGGATTGTGGAGAATTTAATGTGGATATGGATGGTAATTTCATCATGGAATGTAATAATCTAGTCCCAAGGGAAGATTCAAATATTGGAAACTATACTATGGTCAGTAATTTCAACATGGTGAAGTTGTTGAATTCTAATGTAATGTTAGGTGTCCAATGACTTATCAGTATAGGAAACATTGGAAAAACTACCAGACCATGGAGATGGGATTCAATATGAGGGGATGCTAGAGGGTATTCTTGAGAGGCATGACTTAGGATCCCCCAAATATTGCTCCACTCAAACAAATGGAAGGAAAAATTAGAAAGGAGAAAATGGTGTCATTAGAATATAATCAACATATTAGCCCCCAGTCCAATACAAATGAAGGGGGAAATTCATGAGCAAGGGCAGGTGTGATGCATAAAATAAATCCTAACCATGTTGAGAGGCT
This sequence comes from Pinus albicaulis, assembly GCA_034641835.2. Taxonomy (NCBI): domain Eukaryota; kingdom Viridiplantae; phylum Streptophyta; class Pinopsida; order Pinales; family Pinaceae; genus Pinus; species Pinus albicaulis. The sequence goes on from CM076570.1 coordinate 919,215,641, forward strand.
AGTAGCAGTAAATCAAGATTACTCAGGAAGGTGGTGCAAGAACAAATAAGAGGGACATCCATAATTAAGAGGAGTCGGTAGTAGAGCCAAACAACAATGGTGGGACAAGGAGGATCTGATGAAAAGTGATGAAATAGTGGAGGAATTTTATTGGGAGATTTATATATCACAAAACCACCATATTTTATGCAATACACTCATTCATATCTGTGAGGAGAATTGGTTTCCCAAGACAACAAAGTCATTCTTTATAAAATAACAACAGGATATCCAACAAAAATATAGAAAAATAGTGAAGGAGATGGGACATCATGAACAATTATGTTCTTCAACTTTGCCAAGAGTTTTTATGCGATAAGGGTTACATGGGTTTATTCATGGCATGATGACATATATAAACTATATTGAATTGAGCAACCTTGATATCATGCAGCAAATTATTTCCAAAGCTTTCAGTTGACTTGTTTGGGATCCTGGTATTGGATGAAATTTTTTCGAGGAAAATCAAAATTTGGAAAGGGAGGACTGTAATTTCCCTTTATAACTCTTAGAATAAAAATGAGGTTGATTCTTAGCCTAGTTGGATCCCACGGGGTATTGACAAAAAAAATAAAGGGGCCACCATAATAATATAGATAATAATTAAATAAAATGGGTAAAATGTCAATTTTAGGAAATTAAGTGACCCATGGTATTACCCATGGTCTTCGAAGGAGGTAAATATTATTAAATGGGAAAAGGGGATTGAATCAGGACATGAGAAGAATTATTAGGAAATTTACAAGGATCTCTAGGACCTGCTGAGAAAAAAGGAAGCCCTAGTATTTCTAGTTTCGGTGTTGAAAGACACACCCAAGCTAAACATTGTTGGTTTCAATGTTGAAAGACACACCCTAGCTAAACATTGTTGTTTCAATGTTGAAAGACACACCTTAGCCAATTACTAGGTTGCAAGTTATTCTCATGCCCAAGAAGATTAAAATGGAGGATGCTTTCACCATCCATGGTGTGGTTCGAGCTCATTGCTTTTCAAGGGTCAAGTTTATTCTATTGTGGAATTTGAGCACATTATTATCGTAGGCCAAGATCATCTTATCTCACAGACCAAGTTTATCCATTTGCATGGGCTTAATGTATTATGATTGTTGGGACCGAATTGAATTTATCTGAAGTGATTTTCCTATTTCCGAGAGTAGAAGAAGGGAGGTTGAATTTGATAATTGTTCTGTCAAATTTCCATTTACCATAATATAGCATAGGGTCGAGTTCAACATTTTCCAAATGCAAAACTAGGGAAAATTTTAGGATGGAATTTTATCTTAAAGTTTAGCAACCATGGCGAATCTTACTAGTCCCTAATATCCAAATTTTAAAATGTTTGATGATAAAATTGTAAAAATGTTTATATTTCTAATTATTTGATATTAGACAATATATAATATTGGTGATTTTTAAGGTAAAATAATTTTATATTATTAAATTTGGGCATATTAATTTTTATAAAAATAGGAATTGGTGAATCGATTTTTTAGAAAAATCATGGAATATTAGGCCACCTGCGAATATTACCCCTAAATTTTCCCTGTGTAAAACACATATCTATCAAGGGGCATATTACCTAGTTCATTGGGGAAAATTTTTCTAAACTAATTGGAGAATGAATTTTTGGGTTGTAAGAGGCCAAATTAGAGTTTGAGTTGCTCCTCCTGGGCTACAATAGATGAGCCAAAATTTGGACCATATTACTTGGATGAGTTATCAGTAGAAGGGACGAATGATTTCCAAGATTAATATCAAAGATTTATCTAACATTCCTCCAGTTACTTCAATAAAATATTGTTGGTCTTGCATCCTTTTATTTCTCAGTTTGAACATTTTGTTAATTGTTGGTGTTTTTCTATTTTGGTCTATGAAATTTTTGAGATAAAATTGTCATGACAATTTTTGAATTAAACCGTTGAAATTTCTAAAAAATTAATAAACGGGATATTATAGGTAAATGTAGAGAGACTTGAATATATAAAGGTTATACAATGGTTCAATGCAATAATGTAAACTTTAATAGCATCTTATGTCATATTGGTTATTATTTGATAACCAAGGTGCTTGGGTTTTATATTCCTATTAAATAAATGGAGGCAAAGAGAACTAGCTACGTGTGAGACCATAATGTGATTGGATATGGAAAGGCTATAGTGTGACACGAGTGTCCTATGACCTTTATACTTATAATCAATGTTTGGAGCAGCAACCTATTTTCCATTGAAGTGGGATAAAATATAATATTCCTAGTGTTTTGTATGGGTTGGAAAAGGAAGGTATCCAAATGATTGAGCAAGTAATATGGAATATTATGCATGATATGTTGAGGCGTCGAATTCCCAATTTTCCATGGTGGAATACATGATATATATATGTGTTATTTTGAAAATATTGTAGAGGTGCATTATAAAATATGCATTTTGGCCCTCTCATTTAATTGTAATTATGCTAATTGTATTTATATTTCCTATGTTGGTGTGAATATGTCACTAATATAATAGATGAAGTGGATGATCTAAGAAAGATGTTATATAATATAATTTCTTGATTAAATAATATGTTGACATAACTTATTGAGAACATATAGCCTATGATATTATGATTTGGAATGAGTGAAAACTGGTGAGGGTACTGTTGAGAATTTCCTTGGGAAATTTTGTGAGAGCCATGAAGAGAAACTCAAATTTAATATTTCATTTTCCTTTTTCTGTCATGTTTCAAAATCATTAGATGAGGTAGTGAGGAAGCCACATTCCAATTTAATGTAGGCTAGGTGGTAGTTGAGAGGTTGGAGGCATGGGTGAGAGTATTTATTTTGGATAAATTTTTGAATGAATAAGGAATGCCTTGAGAAATATGGAACATTGCAAAAGTTCTGGTAGTGGTAGATAGCAGACCAGTAGCATGAGGGAGAAGGCATGGACATGAGTGATTAGATTTGAATCAAGGACCTAAGTGATGGCTCAAATTTAAAATTGTTCGAAAGTGTGTCAAGCTTGATCGACCGAATAGATCTCATCTTTCTAATTCTGGCGCCATGAACGGTTCAACAAACTGACACTGTATGATGAAGTTATCGTGATTTGAAAAGTCTAGTAAACTGTAATTTTTGACCTTTGAACAGGTTTGAATAGGTTTTTTGGAATTAAAAATAATAATATTCTATGGAATATTCCTTGAAATATTCCCTTTCGGGCCAATTGCAGAAGGAAAAGTGGCAGAATCCGACTGGATGTATGGTTTATGAAGCGCAAATTACAGGGCGACATGTGGCCAACCCCACTACAAGGAAAAGACCCACTAGTGGAGGTTATAAAGGAGGCTTTTAGTGTTATAAAATTGGCCAAAATTGTCAAAAAAACATTTGCTACAACCTTTGTTTATGGTTATGGAGGTTTTGGCAGAGCTTTTGACGGAAATTCAACACAACTAAAAAAACTGGGCGGCCGAAGGTTATTATGGATGTTTTTCTTCATCGGTGCGCTACTAAGGTTTCAACACACTGGTGCATGTCATCTAGACGGTGGTCTCGTGATGGTCGAAGGTTCCTACACCAGGTCGTCAAGGTATAGAACCGCATCGGGCGCAGTGTTGGTTATACAACATACAGGGCCGTACCAATTGGTTTTGGGTTTTGTGCGGTGCCCATAGGTCGTCTCAACGAACCTGTACGTAGACTTATATAAATTCACTAGTGCGCCATATCAAACAAACGCACTGATATTTATAATTCGTATTGGTATTTGAGCGGTGCCCATATGTCATACAAATGCACCGGTGCGTAGTCTCACATAAAAGCACTGGTGCACAGTATCACACTAACACACTGAGATTTTTAATTGGTTTTGGTATTTTTGTGGTGCCCATAGGTCATATTAACGCATTGGTGTATAGTAACTAACACACATCAGTGTTCATTTTGTATTTTTTTAGAAACATCGACCCGTGATAGTGCAATTATTGTGATTTTTCTAAATTCATTATTCATCAAAAGTTGACACATCTTATAACAATATTCATATTAATTAAATTTTTATTAATGAATTTTAATGTGATTTTTGGATTAATTTGTTATATCATATCATAATTATTGTGATTTTTTAAAATTCATTATTCATCAAAAGTCGACACATATATATCTTATAACAATATTCATATGAATTAAATTTTATTAATACATTTAAGTGACAATGGAATGCAATAGAATAAATTAATATATTTATTCTATATATTATATATATATATATATATAAGATAACCTTTTTCATACAAAATGGGACAGTTATTGGTATCCCTTTGTCTTTCATTTGGGACATTATGTCCATTACATTAAAAAAAATGTTTGATTTCACAGACAAATATTTCAAAAAATACAACGCCTTGCTTTGATATCCAAGCATAGTGATCATCATTCTTCGCTTGAACTATTGTCACTGCTAGAGCTACTTCTATGACTTGGGTTATTTTCAGGAATGTTTTGTTCACAGTGTTGATTGTTTTCTTCTTCTTCACCTTCCATCTACAAACATAAAAATAAACTGAAACGAGTGTATATACATTGGTGAGAATAATGAAAATTGCAATATTAAATAATATACATCAATGTAAATCGAAAAGAAAAATGGCGTACCATAGCAAAAATTGACTCATAAACTACACACATTCTTTCAAAACCATGTACCATGCCATCTTTCAAAATTTCATCTATTACGTATGTTATTCCATACTTTTTCTGAAAGTTCTATACCCCATAACAAATCATATATTTAATATAAAATATTTTTCATTAATTATAGACGGAGCTAAGTAAAACAAGATCGATAGATACTTTCAATTCCATAATTAATTTTTGATATGTAACATATACTCTATAATATTCCTTTTAAATATACTGTTGTGCAAAGATGGAGTTTGTTGAGGCATTTACAAGTTATTTCTCCTTCCAAAGAAGGAAAGGCAAAGAGGCTACTTGGCCTTTTGCGGTCTCTATCTGAATATGTTACTCTATTCGAAGAGAATTGCTGAAAGCTAAGCTCCTTGGGGACGTTGTATAAAGAATCGGATGTAAAAATAAGGGGACCCTCTTTTAATTCCGCTTTAAAAATATATAATTCAACCTCCTCGCAAAATGTAAGCTCAAAGAAATAACCTTAAGTAGGTTATTCAGATCTCCCACAGTGAACTAGCTGAAAATTGCAGCAACATATGAGCACCAAACAGTTGTCTTCAGAAAATAACACTATACAAGTGAGAAATGGGACTTCTATCCCTTAGTAGACATGATATATAGCTCTCATGCAGAATTTGAGGTGAAACAAATGACTCTAGCTCACATAAACATATCTCCCTATTTCTATATGCCTCAAATGAGCTTAAACCCCATAACCTAGCTTATGCAGAAAGCACTGAATCAAGAAAAGCATTATTTTATCTAAGGTTTATGCAGAGAATAACATGACATATCATATCTGAAATTAACAAGCATCAAATGGCTAATAAAATGTGATTCCTTTCCTCTTTATACACAATAAATATCACCCACAAGGGGTTTCATGAAAATACAAAGTGTATAAGTGCAGATATGAAAATATATATAGCTGGAAAATGTAGTCACTGCAACATTGAATATAAATATGGCTGATAATATAAAAATATAGAAGATTAATGGAATATATAGCTTTCCAGGAGAAGGGTTGGCCCTTCCTCCAAGGAATCAGCTCTCAAGCAAGGGATCAAACCCTGCAGCTGTTGCTCTCACAAAATAACGCAGTTTACCCAGTGAACTACGCTGTAATGGATGGAAAATGAATTGGCCACATGCCAAGATCTGAAATGAGCTCTTAAATCTCCTATACAGCTCCCTCAATGCAAGAGAAACTCTCTCCACTGAATATAAATGCACAAGAGAAGGTGAGGCAACCCTCCCACTGCACTGCCCAGCAACACAGCGTCCTCTGCTACAGAAATAACGCTGCAGATGTGAGAAATTCTTGGCCTACAATCCATATGTGGTAGAAATGAATCACAACCCCTTCAAGAGATCACTCAATGAAGGAGAAGGAATTCCTAAATAGGAATCCCTCCAAACTCTGCTAAGCAGCAGGAGTTTGCAGAAAATGTCTAAGTAGACAAGAAATCGAAATACACAAGCTAGCTCCACAAAGCTTCCCTTCTCCTCCTTATGAATTTGTGAGCTCCTTCACCTTGGGTCCCACCTCTTAGGGGTTCCATATTCATTTGAATCTCTTCCCTCCAAAAATGCGTTGTCTTCTTAGGCAAGCTACTCCTCCTTAGGTTGCGTTGGTTGACTTGGTCAACTTGACCTTGTCCTCATACAATTGGCCATTTTCACACTAGGAGGTGAAAAATAAGCTGCTCAAAGGTTCCCTTTTTACATTAGTGAGGGTTTTATTCATGTCAAGAGGCCTCCTCTTCCTTTTTATTCACCTACTACACAATATGAGCAAAAATTAATGTTCCAATTTATTCATGAAAATTTTGGAACATTACATACTCACAACCGATATTTAACCCAATTTCAGTCAATTCTTCTAATGGTTCCTCTTTTTATGTTAGCACCTGTTTGAAGACATTCAATGATGGTTTTTGTAAAACAACTTAAAAAATACAAAAATGAAATCTAGTTAAGTTGTTATAAGGAAGTAACAATTACTAACAAACTTTGAGATCAACCCTTTTCTTCCTTGTCGTCATGTTTTATGTGTTGAATGGGTTCCATTTTCTTTTCTTTTCTGCAAGAAAATTCTTGAAAGTTAATATTTAATGATAAATTGTTTATTTATTGTACCTAATGATTGAAAAAATCAATGATTACATATTACATTTGAAGCACATTGTTGTTGAGATGGCTCCTCCTGTGATGCATTTTTGTCCATTTCTTTGACCATCTCCTTGTACACCCTTTTGGACATTCCTACTGGCATATTTTTGATATCAGCTTGTTCATCTTTTGAGATGTTCATAATCTTCCTGAAAATGTAACATGACAATAAAATATTTAATTTTTATATTAATATATGAAAAGAAAATATAAAAAAAGTGATATTTATAAATAATTCTAGACAAACATTTAAAGGAATATTACTTTTTCATTCCTTATTTTTTGTTGTTGTACGTTTTTTCTATTAAAATTATGACATGTCTCATTGACCAATTCTCTGGAAACTCTTCCTGTAGTTTAGATAAAATTTGGTTCTTGGAATCATTGGATTGGTTTTTGTATTGTAATTGGAAAGAACGTCTATACATTCGTTCCACTAGATCCCTCAAAATTTTGTAAAAGTTTTTCCCCCTTTTGCTAACCTCTAGAACCACTCCAGATGAGCTAAGGATAAATTCATTTTCATTTGCATGTTCTATTTCTTTTCTTTTCTTAGAGCAACATTCCTTTTCTAAGTTGTTGGTCCCTATAGAACATTAAACATATGTGAATTAATAGACTATTTGACACATGTTATATAATAATTTTAAGTATATTATTAATGAAAATTAAAAAAAGAAACTCATATTGGATAGGCAAATTATTTTTTCATTACTTTGATTCATCCTTTTGCAATTTTTCCATCAAGCTTTTACGCTCTTTTGGTCCTAGATCAGAAATAATCTTATCGAGCTTCGTCATTTTGTGGCTCTACATGATACACAGTAAACAATACATATTATTTAAACTTACATATACTTCAAAAATAATATTTTTTATAAATAATTTACAAAGAACTTTCCCTTTTTGCTTTTCTTGATGTGTTATCAGTATTTTTGTTACTTGATCTCTTGTCACTCATTTCTTTATCAATCTAAAACCTGTACCATATCATTCATTAATATATTTATAAATAAATTGTTAACTTTTTAGGTAAAAAATAAATCTCAAGAAATCGGTGTGCCTTTCATGATGTACGCACCATCGTCGGTGTGTGGTAGTATTAAAAACACACCGCAAAAATAGTATAATAGATTGTACATTGCGTGGGGGTATTATAAATGCACCGCACAAACATTGTAATAGATCGTATGGTGTTATCCTCGTAATATGGAGCACCAGTGCCTTATTTCAGATCTGGCGCACTAATTTAAAAAAATTTGTTTTCAAAATTTTTATTATAGTACTTGTGCAGTGCATTAGGTAACACAGGGCACACTGATAAAAAAAATCCATTTTTTCTAAAAATTCACGCAATGGCTGAATGGATTGGGATCCGACTATGCAATTCATCCCATGGGTTGGATGTCAATATAAAATGAAAAGCCCTGATTCTGAAATCACAGAAATAGGGAGAAGAAAGGGAGAAAAAAAAAATGAAGGGTTTAAGGTAAAAATGGATAAAACTGCAGAAAAAAGTAAAAAAAATAATCAAATTTAATCACGAGATGGTTTGAAATTCTATGATACAGGGTTTGAATCACTAGAGGTTTGGCTTTTGATTGTGAGAATACTGATTCAGACATGTTTCCTACCTCCCATAGTGCTCTCGTGCTCTCTTACTCAGCGTATGTATTACAAATCTACGGAAATTTTTTAGCAAAAATAGTGAAATAATGAAAAGTGTTTAGTATTTAGAAAATTTTTTATTAAATTAGATTATTAAAAAATATTTTGCCTCCCATTTTCCAATTTACGCTTGTTTTCACTTAAAGAAAATGAGTTACTTTTATTGTGTCCATTATCATAGGTGCATCCTTAACTATGTATATGCACAGTGCGTCCATATTACACACAACAGGTGTATGTGTATATATATGTATGCTAAAAAACGCACACGGGGGGGTGCCAGTGACTAGAAGGCACTAGTGCGATTATCTGTACATTAGAACCAATTTATGGTTGAGGCACAGGAATTACTTTTACGTGTGTACACCAAAATTAGGCATGTTGGAAATGTACATTTTTCTGTGAAAATCTTTGGGCCATTTATTTTCAAAATGACACCTCTTCTTCTTTCAGAAAAAGAAACTTGAACCTTTCCATAACCTGCAATAAGAAAAGGTGCCCCATGATCTGCTTGCTGACCCATGATCTGTTTGCTCATTTGTAAGTTCCTCCTCCATCTTAGCATCCAATTTCCTCATTTCTCCTTTGTGCTTTCTATCTTGATCTTAACAAAATTTATACAATCTCTGTTTTATGAGAAACTAACCTTGAATGTTCTACAATGACAACGAGTCCTTCATTCTACATTTGTTAGTAGAAGAAGACCAATTTTCAACTAGACGATGTAGTTATTACATGTGGAGGCAATGGTTTCCCATAGAAAATGAGTATACGGTTGAGCAGAGGAAATACATTGAAAAATGGGCTATTACATTAGCTTTTCCAATGGGAAACCAATTTGTAGGTGGAAATATGGTAGTTGCAGGTATTTATGCTTTTCTTCCCACAGAAATGGTCACTATATTTCCATTTATAATACAAGTATACTTTTTACTGGTTTCATCCAGAGAGAGCATCATTTTCAATAAAAAATGGAACCAGGGAATCCTTAAGTGTATCCTATTCGCATTTTGTTGGGCATTTTGTTCTTTGATAAGTGCTAATTCACCTATACTTTCAAAAATTTGTATTTTTGGGTACCTTCCATGTGATATTCCTCGTTATCCATAGGACCACAACTCAGACAAGTTAGAGATGCCATTAAGGTTCAATTGAAAGATGAAGATGTGATTTTATGCTACGTCAGCTTTTTCGGTAAAAGTTTATGTAAGCCAACCGAAGCTCAGACAATACTCCCAGCTGCTTTTAAATGCATTATGGAGAATCTTTCCCTTCATGGGAGGTCGTAGCCCAATCAACAATGCCAATTGATATTTCTATGTTGTCCTTAAGGGAATGAGAATCCTTCCCTTCATGGTCCCTCTTGGCTTTATCGACTGCCTCGATTGAAATTTCTCTACTGTCCAATATTTCCCTGCCATCCTTATAAGAATGAGATTTGTTACCTTCATGTGATCTCTTAGCCCATTCAAGAAACTCAATTGATCTCTCTCTGATACCCCTTAGTGAATAGGACTCCTTGCTTTTGAAGAACCGTTTCACCTTGCTAGTCGCCAAAGCGTCGATAGGTATTTCTCTACCATCAACTCTGCTCTCCCTTTCTCCATCATGGGACATCTTAACCCTATTGCCGGCCCTCTGCTTAGAATGCTCTCTTTCGGTGTAACTTAAACTTCTAGATCTACCCTTCTCGGTTTTTCATAAACCTTTTCTCCTTTTGTACTCTATCGAGCTCTGTAGCTTTCTGCATCCTTGTAAGCATCTTTGTCCGTATTTTTGTTTGAATCACTCATTTTCTTTGCTATAAAATTCTCAGTCGAAATTCGAACTCTTGTCTTTTCAAACCCTCACCTCCTCAGAAAAATTCTTTCATGATGAACCCTCGTGATCATCACTTTATAGATATTGGAGCAATAAGAGGGTTAGAATCCATAATTAAATAAATACAATTACAAATTTAATTAGAATTAGAATTAGAATTGGAATTACAATTACAATTACAATTTTACAATTTCGCATACAATTACGATTAGAATTATAATTACAATTTTAGAATTTTACATACAATTAAAATTACAATTAAAATTTTATAAATGTTTTACATATAATTAGAATTAGGATTAGAATTAGAATTACATTTCCAATTACAATTACAATTTACAAATATTTTACATACAATTACAATTAAAATTACAATTACAAAAGACAATTAATTTTAGAAATTTTACACATACAATTAGAATTACAATTACAAATTACATTTTACAATTTGTCATATATACAGTGATTTACAATTAAAATTAAAATTACAATCATTTCACAATAAATTAAATATTACAATTACAATTAAAATTTTACATTAAATATTTTACATACAATTATAGTTAAAATTACAATTACAAATACAAATACAATTTTACAATTTTCCATACAATTAAAATTTCAATTTCAATTACAATCATGACATAATATTTAATAAATATCATGGTCATTTAATATTAAATTAATTAATAAATATCACGACCATGATAACCATCGTACAAACATCATATTCGACTAAAAAACACATTCAAATTCGCTAACATCATCGTGATCATGATCATCTAACAAAACATAATTAGCATTGTATAACATCATCACAACACAAACATAAAATATACATCTCATGTAAAATAACTCATGCTATCACTTACAAATCTATCTGCAAGCTGCACATTAAATGAACATATCTAACATGACCTAACAATATACACATCATGATGATCACCAATATGTAAATTAAGTACAACTACAACATGAACATAAAATACATGGACCATATATATATATATATATATATATATATATATATATATATATATATATATATATATATATATATATATATATATATAACTCAATAATGTTAAAAATATACAATTGTAATATAAATGTCATGGATTAGGTGGTGGTACAACATCAATAGTACTACTAGTAGAAGGCTGCTCATTCAATGGTGCAGCCTCGATAGTCGATGGTCCAGCCTACTCATGATCATGAGTACTGCTGGATGTTGCAGGCTACTAACTGGACGTGGCCGATGGTCCAGCCTCATATCCATGATGAATGCTGCTAGATGCTAGTGGAGGCTGCTCACCTGGCGCGGCGCGAGGTGAACGATCATAAGATGATGAGTCGCTACTCACGGATTGTCGATCATGTGTTGCGTCTCGACCACGCCTATAACATGCAATGATACTCCTCAGCTCCATAACTAAGGCCGTAGCTCATACGACATGCCACATTAGCCTGTACATGTCACACATCATGCCTCTCCACATCTGTAACAACCTACCATCGCCCTGTATGTCTCTCATATGAGCGGGCCTGATGCCCGCCTCAACAATCAATGGAGTGAGTTGGTCACCCCACTCCATCCTGTATCTAGCATCAAGTTGACCGCACCTAGCAAAAGGCGGTACTGGTGCACGAGCAGAAGCAGGTTTTCTCTACACCGGCCTCTTAATGATCCTCGACATCTGTTATTCCCTGATCGTCATGAGGATCCACACCTAGATCATGTGGTGGTGTCAGCATGTCCTCGCCATACAAAGACCTAATGTATGCAAAATATATATAAGTACACAACAATAATTAGACAATTTTGTTACATAATTTAATAAAAACAAGTTAAATAACATGATAGAATAAATTTAAATAAAAGAGTAATATTACCTCTATCATCTGGTGGTTCATCATCTGTGAAGAGGATGTTGGCACACCCTCACTAATCCAATCCAGCATAAGGACAGGGGATCATAATGAAGGGATGCAGCTCGTCAACACTAGCTAGAAACTCCATTGCATCATGTGATATCCTCACTGGAAACATAGTCTCACCCCTCTTGGGCATCATCTACCCCCACATGTCCATCTGTGCCTCGAACATCGGCCTACGAGGCTGCCAAAAAAAAGTAGGCCTCATCTCTAGAAACCTCTCAAAAAATAAACAAAAAATCTATGAAGCAAAAGGGAAGTTCACCCTCCTTTTTGCATGAGCATGACATCTATCTAAGGCTATACAGAACTACTACAAAAAAATGGCAGACCACCTAACAAGTCGTGGCTCATGTACTAAAGAATCAACATAATATAGAAGCGAGCAACTATTGCGTTCCCCATCACTAGTGTTGTGTGAAATGGTCGAAATCAAATGTTAGTGGCACCTCACCTCCTCACTACGAAATGCACCAATATGTAACTGACCTCCAATGAACTGAAAATTTGAAGGAGACAGTACATCTACTCCAATGTATCTCTGGGAGTACACTAATTGACTCCCTGCTACACAGCCAGCTAAAACGTCTGGGAACGAGGGAAAATCCATCCCTTTCCTCGATAGCCCTATAATGAAATATATGTCCTCATTAGTGGGCGTGTACCACTGGTTAGGAAAAACCTAGAAAGCCTGTCAGTGGGCATTCCACCTACAGATAAGATGTCTCAAAAACACACCATGGCCCTTTAGGGAAGTAGCCTCCTCATAGAACTTAAGGAGGCCTACCCACCTTAGGAGCCCCTGGGTAGCTGCTGTAATAGGGTGAGGGTACGCATCTCTCTCCCTCTCTCATGCCTCCCACTAGAAAATCATGTCATACTACTTTGCGGTGTTTTATGACGCACCGATGCAATTTCTTAATACTGCACCAGGCGGTTTCTATTTTGGCGCGGTGTCTTATGACGCACCGATGTGGAAGAGTTGTAAAGCACCAGTGCTCTACAGTAATACGATGCACTAGGTGGGTGTGTACGAAATGCATGGTATCCGGTGTGCCAATGTTTTGTGCACACCAGTGCTTTCTCTTATTGAGTGCAACGGTGTAGTTTTGGATGACAAGCACACCGAGCGGAAAACATGTGCAAAACCCTTCACCCACTGACCTCCTCTAGTAACATCCACTAGAAACGGATGTATGGGGTATTTTTATAAGGGGTTCCTCAAAAACATTCTCTAGAGGGTCTTTTCCTTGTAGTTCCCTGAGTCCACCATGTGACCCCGAGACTGCGTCATAAAATTTTGTTTAGAGTCCGCGAGATCAATCATGAGACCTCCTGCACAACACACAAGGGTCTTATCAACTCTCTTATGGTTAGTTCTTAACCATAATTTTTTCTCATTTAATTTAACATTGAATAGTTTTGAATATGTTGGAGTGGAGGGGCCAACCCCTCTGCATAGGACATTAGCCTCGGAACCAGGTGCCTTATCCTCCTGACAGTCAATGCAACTTACAATTTTTTATGGATGGTGGTCACGTGTTTTTATAAACTGGCGAATAAAATATTTAACCCAATATTTAAAACCTCTTCTCGTTATATGATGATGCCTTAATGTCAGATGTGCAGAACTGCCCGATTAACTCGTCGACGGTTACGGTTTGAATACTACAGGGTTAGGGCCATGTGCCCAACCCCCTTATAAAATTTTAATGCATGGTTAGTGTTAGCATAGAATTTTCAGCATGCCCCAAATTTAGGTTTGATATGCTATTTTGGTTGGTTTAACTGCAGTTGCTCTATTTTTAATGGAGCTGATTTATGGGTCATAGGACAAAAATTGAATAGGCTCTATCTTGAGCTATATTGGTCCATTATATGAGTGTGAATAGTCAATTTAGACCATATTAGGAATTCTATAATCATTAGTGAGGGTTTTAGAACCATAATATAACTTTTGAGCATATTTAGGGCCACCAGGGGCCAGCAGCAGTTTGAGGCCTAACCAGGGCAACTAGATGCCTTACTCAGGAATCCAATAGTAAATTTTGGATGTTTCAAACATTATGTAACTAATGATGAGGTTTTTATACCCTATATATGACTTCTCAAGGCCAGGATGCTTTAGATAAGTTGCAACGGTCACCAAGGCCACCGAGATGCTTCAAATAAGTTTTCAGTGAACCAAGAGCCAGGGGTGCCACGACGTGTTGGAGGCGAAACCAGAGCATCTGAAGGCCAATTTCTGCAAGTGAATAGTCTATTATGACTATTTTTGACATTTTTAATCCAATTAAATGATTTTTAGAGTTATTTGAAGACTTATGAATGTCGAAGAGCCACATGGATATTTTGGGTAGCCCAGGGAAAATAGTGGATGGAGGCCTAGATTGGGGAGCCAATGCTCATTTTGAGAAAATGAATAGCCTATTTTGGATGTTTGATGTATGATGTAGACTGTAGAATATTTTTTAGGGATATAAAATGTTTTCTGAGGGAGTTAGTGCCACAGAGAAGCTCAGGGAAGCAGAAGGGCACCGACTCAAGGAGACCAGTCTAAGGGAGCTGAGGTTCATATTCAGAGATATTTCAGCCATAACAGGGATATAAATGGTATTCTAAACACATTGATTCAGTTCATATAACCATTGTACTTGATTTTGTAACTTGTAAAATAAATTTTCCATCCTAATCCCAAAGAGTTAGGTCAGTTGACATGACCTCAAGGGGAGGTAGCCCACGATATTCGGGTGAACTCCTTTATTAAATTTTCTTTTATGTTTTGATTATTTTTTGATACATTTTATGGTTTCTGAACATGCTTAATATCAGAAAAAACGAATGTTCTTAAAGCACTTAAACAGTTAAATAATTAAAAAAAGAAACATACACCTGTTTCAAATATTCATTTTCGCACAAGTCAAGAATAAGCTAGATCTTAATTTTTTTATCTGAGTGGGAGGTTATTGAAAAGAAAAACAAGTTATCCAAACCATTTTCAGATCAGGTTGGTATCATAGCACTAGGTTTCTTGCTTATCATAGCATTGTTTCTTGCTTGACAAAGCACTAGGTTGCTTGTTGACTTCAAAGGTGTTTAATAGTGCAAATAATTTTACTTCTTGCAAATTGACTGATTTGAGTTTACTAGAGGTGAAGGGAAATATAATGATAGATAATTCCATAATAGGACCAGAAGGAATAAGGTTGAAAGCATTCTCCTTACCCAAAGTACCTTAGGGCAAACCATTAAGCATAAGAGGGTTTGTTTGAAAAAGGTTGCTTGAAGAAGAGCTTGAATCTAGAGCCATTTTGTTTAGAAGCTTTATCAATTTTTTTTTGAAAGCTTTGTGAATTTTTTATTGAAGTTATTAAGTTAATTAACATTATTATGACAACTTCTTCAAGTGAGGTTTCAAAATCCTCCTCCTTCATGAGATTCTTCGATGAAGACATGAAGCGATACTTCTACATCCTGAAGGATATGGTGCAAATTCTTTATGAAGATGGAAGAGAAAGCACTAGACTTCATGAGAAATTGGTTGCTATGAAGCAAGATAAATAAGGACTTCTTCAAAGATTGCATGGGATGGAGAAGTAGCTCCATCAAGCCTAAGAGGCCTTAACCAAGAACTTGCTTGAAACAAAGGTAACGTACTCAAATTTGTCTTCGAATTCCTCTTCAGAAAGATGTGTAGATTCATTTGAAAATCACACTAGAGGTATAGGGTCCAAGTTGATGTTTAAAATGGGCTATGAAGCCAAGGGTCTAAAAAAACATGCACAAGGCATGATTGATCCTATTTTGGTTGAGGAAATACCTAACAATTTTAGTCTAGGTTATGTTCAATCTTGTGGTGAAAACTATAAAACCATGAAGGCATGTGAGATGACTCAAAGAAGAACTTTTGTTCCAAGTTCTAAACCACAAACATGTCAAGCTTTTTTTCAAGTTTATTGCCATTGTTTGAAGCCTATGTTGCAGCAAGATGTTTGTAGACATGTAGTTGATGGTAAGCAAGAGAGTTCTGACAGCTATCATGACATGAACAATGATGTTAGTCTTCAAAATAAATTTGGAACCTCTACAATTTCATCTCCTCAAGAATGTAAAAAAGATGGACATGCAAAGAAACATGTGAGGTATAATTATTCCCATAGTCAAGTTGATTATGTTTCTGTAAAGCATGGAAAATCTGCTTGCATGAATGGAAGAAAGAGTTGTTGTTCCCATTGTGGTCTGTGTAACCATGATGTTTCAAAATGCTAGAAGAGGATGAAGGCATACATGAAACATTTGAAGTGAAGGAAAATTGAAAAGAAGGTGCAAAAGTCTTGCACACATTTCCATAAGAAGGGACATTTTGTTTCCCAATGTTCGACATTGCATCCAACTAATCATCCCAAGCATTTGAAGCAAGAGGATAAAAATACTAGCAAAAGTGGAACCAAATATTCCAACGTTGATGAGAGAACAGATGATTCACATGAAGGAGATTTTCAGCAGCAAAAATCGCCATGGAAGTGGCTTGGTAAGAAGTGGTTTGACTTCTTAACTCAGTAAGACACATTCATTTGTACATATGAAAATTTCAGTTATGTATGCATTTTTGTTGGAAAATTATGTTTGTTTGAGCCACCTTGGATGAATGATCAAGGACATGATGTTCAACTACCTTCTATGTAAAATTTCTTGCAAAAAAATTATGGGTGAGTTCAAGGAAGACAATTCTTGACAGGAGGACAAGTGCATCCACGAAGCGAAGTGTTGACTACCTTCAAGTTCGGGTTCAAAGGCACTAAGGCAAGCAGGGCAAAGTGTATGGAGGTTGAAAAAGTGATGGTGTTGTACTCTCATTTACTAAACATACCAGGTAATCAGTATTTGGGGTTCAAAATATTCCCAAAGGGGAAGTGTGATGAAATTTGGATCAAGGACCTAAGTGATAGCTCAAATTTCAAAGTGTTCGAAATTGTGTTGAATGATTTAGCCAGAGGGAAACAAGAGTTACTCCAGGAATTAGACCAAGGACTGCATGAAATGGATCTAATGGTGAAAAATGTGTAACAAGAGGTGGCTCAAGCTCTAAAGGAATTTTCCTAGTCCACGACAATTATTTGTGAAAACCAATCCAATAATGAAGCAAAGGGATCAAGAAAAGGCTACAACCTGTTGGGAGAAGATGATAATCATCATGCTAAAACTAGTAACTCTGCCAATCCAGTACCCACTGGTAAAATTGACCTCGTAAAAACCTCTCATGCCAAAGTCCATAAAGAAGCCAATAGGTAACCAACAGAAGAATGAAAAAATCTTACTGGAATATATAAGGGAGTATGGGGCAATGGGAGAAGATATCTAAAATGTTATGTCGCTCCAAGATACTTATTTCCAAATAAACCCCATGAGGGAATATGAGGACATTCAATATGCTACACTACATCTAGATGGTCAGGCACATGAGTGGTGGTACCATGGTCTAATCACATTGGGTCATGTCCATGCCACCTCTTACTTGGAGTTTACAGAGAGATTAATCTAGAGGTTTGATAAGAGGGACCCAGAGCCACATTTTAGGTACCTTGCAAACTCATGTAGACGTGGAATCTAGATACTTTTATTTCAAAATTCCAGATATTAGTTGTGATGATTGCAAATATCTCTGAGGTGTGGTTGGTGAATTTTTTCAAAAAGGGGTTAATTGAACCATTGTGTTCTCGGGTCAAGTATTTTAAGCCCAACACAATATAGGAGGTCATTTCCAAGAGGAGGGATATGTAGGATGAAAAACCTAAAAATAAAGCATCTCTAAAACCCCATCTCTTTAACTGGATACAGATAAACTACCTTCTTAGTGTGATGAGATCAAAATAATTAGGTTGGACCCTAGAATTCAAGATGATTTATGAATAATGAAACTATGTTATATTTGCAAGGAGCCTTGGGAGCTACGGCACAAATGCAAGAGGAAGGGAAAAGTACATTGCATTGAGGTGCTCTCTGAATGTGAGGGATAAGAAGAATCATGAATAGTGCAGAAGGATGGGCATACTGGTTCACAGGAGGAGTATCCAAGGGAAAAAGTACTAATTGGAACCATATACACACTTTTAGGAGTCCATATATACACCACTTTTAAATTCAAAGTTACCATACAGGGGCACTGGGTCACTTCCCTAATTGATGATGGGTCAACCAACAACTTTATTGAATATGCATTAATAGTTATAAGGGGAATCAAAATAAAGGACTGTGGATAATTTAATGTGGATATGGATGGTAATTTCATCATGGAATGCAATAAGAAATTCCCAAGGGAATATTCAAAGATGGGAAACTATACGATGGTCAGCGATTTCAACATGATGAAGTTGTCGAATTCTAATGTAGTGCTAGGTGTCCAATGACTTATCACTATAGGGAAAATTGGAAAAAATACCAGACCATGGAGATGGGATTGAATATGAGGGGATGTTGGAGGGTATTCTTGAGAGGCATGTCTCAGGATCCCCCAAATATTGCTCCACTAAAACAAATGGAAGGAAAAAATAGAAAGGAGCAATTGGTGTCATTAGAAGATAATCAACATATTAGCCCCCAGTCCAATACAAATGAAGGGGGGAATTCATGAGAAAGGGCATGTGTGATGCATCAAGTAAAACCTAACCATGTTGAGAGGATAGTAACAATAAATAAAGAGTACTCGGGAAGGTGGTGCGATAACAAATAAGAGGGACATCCATAATTAACAGAAGTTAGTAGTAGAGCCAAACAACAATTATGGGACAAGGAGGATCTTATGAAAAGCGATGAAATAGTGGAGGAAGGGTATTGGGAGATGTATACATCACCAAACCACCATATTTGATGCAATACACTCATTAATATCTGTGAGGAGAATTGGTTTCACAAGACAACAAAGTCATTCTTTATAAAATGACAACAGGTTATCCAACAAAAATATAGCAAAATAGTGAAGCAGATGGGACATCGTGAAGAGTTATGTTCTTCAACTTTTCCAAGAGTTTTTATGGGAGAAGGCTAACATGGGTTTATTCATGGAATGATGACATATAGAAACTATATTGAATTGAGCAACCTTGATATCATGTAGCAAATTGTTTCCAAAGCTTTCAGTCGACTTGTTTGGGATCCTGGTATTGGATGAAATTTTTTCGAGGAAAATCAAAATTTTGAAAGGGAGGACTGTAATTTCCCTTTATAAATCTTAGAATAAAAATTAGTTTGATTATTATACTATTTATATCCCATGGGATATTGACATAAAAAATAAAAAAGCCACCATAATAATATAGATAATAATTAAATAAAATGGGTAAAAAGTCAGTTTCGGGAAATTAAGTGACCCATGGTATTACCCATGGTTTTCAAAGGAGGTAATTATTATTAAATAGGAAAAGTGTATTGAATGAGGACATGAGAAGAATTATTAGGAAATTTACAAGGAGCTCTAGGACCTGTTGAGAAAAAAGGAAGCCCTAGTATTTCTAGTTTTGGTGTTGAAAGACACACCCTAGCTAAACATTGTTGGTTTCAATGTTGAGAGACACACATTAGCCAAGTATTGGGTTGCAAGTTGTTCTCATGGCCAAGAAGATTAAAATGGAGGATGATTTCACCATCCATCGTGTGGTTCGAGCTCATTGCTTTTCAAGGGTCAAGTTTATTCTATTGTGGGAGTTGAGCACATGTTTATCGTAGGCGAAGATCATCTTATCTTGTAGGCCAAGTTTATCCATTTGCATGGGCTTAATTATTATGATTGTTGGGACCAAATTGATGAATTGAAATACTGAGATCATGGGTTCTTTCACTCGGTTGAATTTCAATTTTTTCTAGGGGTAAGTTGCCAAAGAAGAAAATTGAGCAACACAGAGAAGTTGAATTTATCTGAAGTGATTTTCCTATTTCTGAGAGTAGAAGAAGGGACGTTGAATTTTATATTTGTTGTGTCAAATTTCCATTTACCATAATATAGCATAGGGTCAAGTTCAACATTTTCCAAACACAAAACCAAGGAAAATTTTAAGGATGGAATTTTATCTTAAAGTTTAGCAATCGTGGCGAATCTTACTAGTCCCTAATATCCAAATTTTAAAATGTTTGATGATAATTTTGTAAAAAAATTTAGATTTCTAATTATTTGATATTAGACAATATATAATATTGGAGATTTTTAAGGTAAAATAATTTATATTATTAAATTTTGGCAAATTAATTTTTAGCAAAATAGAAATTGGTGAATCTTTTTTTTAGAAATATCATGGAATATTAGGCCACTTGCGAATATTACCCCTAAAATTTTCCTTGCGTAAAGCACATCTCTCTCAAGGGGCATATTACCTAGTTGATTGGAGAAAATTTTTCTAAGCTAATTAGTGAATGAATTGTTGGGTTGTAAGTGGCCAAATTAGAGTCTAAGTTTCTCCTCCTGGGCTACAATAGATGAGCCAAAATTTGGACCATATTACGTAGATGAGTTATCAGTAGAAGGGACGAATGATTTCGAAGATTAATATCAAAGATTTATCTAACATTCCTCCAGTTACTTCAATAAAATATTGTTGGTCTTGCATCCTTTTATTTCTCAATTTGAACATTTCTTTAATTGTTGATGTTTTTCAATTTTGGTCTACGAAATTTTTGAGATAAAATTGTCCTGACAATTTTTGAATTAAACCCTTGAAATTTCTAAAAAATTAATAAATGGGATATTATAGGTAAATGTAGAGGGACTTGAATATATAAAGGTTATACAATGGTTCAATGCAATAATGTAAACTTTAATAGCATCTTATGTCATATTGGTTATTATTTGATAACCAAGGTGCTTGGGTTTTATATTCCTATTATAGAAATGGAGGCAATATAGCTAGCTATGTGTGAGACCATAATGTGATTGGATATGGAAAGGCTATAGTGTTACCCAAGTGTCCAATGAAATTTATACTTATAATTAATGTTTGGAGTGGTAACTTCTTTTCCATTGAAGGGGGTTAAAGTATAATATTCCTAGTGTTTTGTATGGGTTGGAAAAGGAAGGTATCCAAATGATCGAGCAAGTAATATGGAAGATTATGCATGCTGTGTTGAGGTGTCGATTTCCCAATTTTCCATGGTGGAATACATGATCTATATATATATATATGGTACTTTGAAACCAATGTAGAGGTGCATTATAAAATATGCATTTTGGCCCTCTCATTTAATTGTAATTATGCTATTTGTATTTATATTTCCTATGTTGGTGTGAATATGTCACTAATATAATAGATGAAGTGGATGATCTAAGAAAGATGTTATATAATCTAATTGCTTGATTAAATAATATGTTGAGACAACTCATTGAGAACATACAACCTACGATATTATAAGTGGGAATGAATGAAAACTGGTGAGGGTACTATTGAGAATTTCCTTGGGAAATTTTGTGAGAGCCATGAAGAGAAACTCAAATTTAATATTTCATTTTCCTTTTTCCGTTGTGTTTAAAAATCATTAAATGAGGTAGTTAGGAAGCCACATTCCAATTTAATGTAAGCTAGGTGGTAGTTGAGAGGTTGGAAGCATGGGTGAGAGTATTTAGTTTGGAGAAATTTTTGAATGACCAAGTTTTGCCTTGAGAAATATGGAACATTGCAAAAGTTCTAGTAGTGGTAGATAGCAGACCAGTAGCATGAGGGAGAAGGCATCAACATGAGTGATCAGATTTGGATCAAGGAACTAAGTGATAGCACAAATTTGAAAGTGTTCAAAATTGTGTCAAACCTAAGCTACTAGATAGATATCATCTTCCTGATTTCGGCGCCACTAATGGTTCGAAAAACCGACACCATATGATAAAGTTATCGCGATTTGAAAAGTCCAGTAAACTGCAATTTTCAACCTTTGACGAGGTTTGATTGGGTTTTTGGGAATTAAAAAAAGAATATTCTAGGGAATATTCCTCAAAATATTCCTCGAAATATTCCCTTCTGGGCCAATTGCAGAAGGACATGTGGCGCAATCCGATTAGGTGTATGGTTTTTGAAGGGCCAATTACAAGGCGACATGTGGCCAACCCCACTACAAGGAAAAGACCCTATAGAAGAGGTTATAAAGGAGGTTTTTAGTGTTATAAAATTAGCCAAAATTGTCAAAAAAAAATTGCTACAACCTTCGTTTATGGTTATGGAGATTTTGGCAGAGCTTTTAATGAAAATTCAACACAACTAAAAAAACTGGGCGGCCGGAGGTTATTACGGATGTTTTTTTCATTGGTGCGCTACTAAGGTTTCAACACACCAGTGCGTGTCATCTAGATAGTGGCCTCGGGGTGGTCAAAAGTTCCTGCACTGGGCCATCAAGGTATAAAACCACACCGGCCGTAAAGTTGGTGATACAACGCATGGGGCTGTACGAATTGGTCTTGGGATTTGTGCGGTTCCCATAGGTCGTCTCAACACACCAGTACCTAGACTTATAGAAACACACCAGTGCGTCATATCAAACAAGCACACTGACATTTATAATTGGTATTGGTATTTGTGTAGTGCCCATGTGTCGTACAAATGCACCAGTGCGTAGTCTCACATAAAAGCACCATTGTGCAGTATTGCACAAATACACCGAGATTTTTAACTGGTTTTAGTATTTCTGCGGTGCCCATAGGTCTTAGAAATGCACCGGTGCACTGAAGCATACAAATGTACCAGTGTACAGTAAATGACACACACCAGTGTTCATTTTGTATTTTTTTAGAAACATCGACCTGTGATAGTGAAATTATTGTGATTTTTCTAAATTAATTATTCATAAAAATTCGACACATCTTATAACAATATTCATATTAATTAAATTTTTATTAATGCATTTGAATGTGATGTTTGGATTAATTTGTTATATCATATCATAATTATTGTGATTTTTTAAAATTCATTATTCATCAAAATTCGACACATATATATCTTATAATAATATTCATATGAATTAAATTTTTATTAGCTCATTTCAGAATGAAAATCAAGAACGCAATAGAATAAATTAAAACACATTATATATATATATATATATATATATATGAATAAGACAATCTTTTTCATAGAAAATGGGGCAGTTATTGGTATCCCTTTGTCTTTCAATTGGGACACTGTGTCCATTACATTAAACAAAATGTATGATTTCACAAACAAATATTTCAAAAAATACAATGCTTTGCTTTAATATCCAAACATAGTGATCATCATTCTTTGCTTGGACTGTTGTCATTGCTAGAGCTACTTCCATGACTTGGGTTATTTTTAGGAATGTTTTGTTCACGGTGTTGATTGTTTTCTTCTTCTTCACCTTCCATCTACAAACATAAAAATAAACTGAAATGAGTGTATATACATTGGTGAGAATAATGAAAATTGCAATATTAAAAAATATACATCAATCTAAATTGAAAAGAAAAATGATGTACCATAGCACCAATTGACTCATAAACTATACACATTATTTCAAGACCAAGTACCATGCCATCTTTCAAAATTTCATCTGTTGGCACAGTTGCATACTTTGCTTCCTGCAAGTTTTATACCCCATAAAAAATCATATATTTAATACAAAATATTTTTTTGTTCTATTAATTATAGACAGAGCCAAGTAAAACAAGATCGATAGATGCTTACAAATTCCACAATTAATTTTTGATATGCCATCATATACTCACAACCCATATTTAACCCAATTTCAATCAATTCCTCAGATGGTTCCTCTTTGTATGCTACCACATGTTTGAAGACATTCAATGACGATTTTTGTAAAACAACTTAAAAAATAAAAAAAATAGACCTAGTTAAGTTTTTGTAAGGAAGTAAAAATTACTCACAAACTTAGATATCAACCCTTTTCTTCCTTTTCATCCTGTTTTATGTGCTGAATAGGTTCCATTTTATTTTCTTTTCTGCAGGAAAATTCTTGAAAATTAATATTTAATGCTAAATTTTTTATTTATTGTACCTAATGATCAAAAAATTGAATGATTACATATTACATTTGAAGCACATTGTTGTTGAGATGGCTCCTCCTACGATGCAATTTTATCCATTTCATTTACCATCTCCTTGTACACCTTTTTAGACATTCCTACTGGCATATTTCTGATATCAGCTCATTCATCTTTTCAGATTTTCATAATCTTCCTGAAAATGTAACATGACAATAAACTATCTAATTTTTATATAGATATATGAAAATTAAATATAACAAAAGTGATATTTATAAATAATTCTAAACAAAAATTTAAAGGAATATTACTTTTTCATTCCTTCTATTTTTTTGTTGTACATTTTTGCTATTAAAATTCTGACATGTCTCATTGACCAATTCTCTGGAAAATCTTCCCATAGTTTGGATAAAATTCGGTTCTTGAAATCATTAGATTTTTTTTTGTATTGTAATTGGAAAGAATGTCTATAAATTCATTCCACTAGATCCCTCAAACTTTTGTAAAAGTTTTTCCCCCTTTCGTTAACCTCCAACACCACTCCAGATGAGCTAAGGAGCAATTCATTTTCATTTGCATGTTCTATTTTTTTTCTTTTCCTAAAACAACATTTCTTTTCTAAGTTGTTGGTCCCTAAGTATATTATTAATGAAAATTAAAAAAACAATCTCATATTGGATTGATAGTATTTTTACATTCAGCTGATTCATCCTTTTGCAATTTTTCCATCAAGATTTTATGCTCTTCTGGTGCTAGATAAGAAATAATATTATCGAGCTTCGTCATTTTGTGGCTCTGCATGATACACAGTAAACAATACATATTAGTTAAACTTACATATAGTTCAAAAATAATATTTTTTGTAAATAATTTACAAAGAACTTGCCTTTTTTTCTTTTCTTGATGTGTTATTAGCATTTTTGTTACTTGATCTCTTGTCAGTCATTTCTTTATCAATTTGAAACTTGTAACATATCATTCATTAATATATTTGTAAATAAATTGTCAACTTTTCAGGTAAAAATTAAATCTCAAGAAATCGATGCACCTTTCATGATGTACACACCGACCTCAGTGCATGGGGGTATTATAAACGCACCACAAAAATAGTATAATAGACCGTATGGTGCTAGCATCGTAACATAGTGCATCGGTGCCCTATTTTAGATATGGCACACTCATTAAAAAAAAAAAAAATGAATTTTTTGTTACAAAGTACTTGTGTGATGCGCTATATAATATGCAGACCGATGCACTATGTTACATAGGGTGCACCAATACAAAAGAACCATTTTTTTCAAAAATTCACGCAAGGGCCGACATGGGTTGGGATCTGACTATGCAAGTCATCCTTTGGGTTGGATGTCAATCTAAAATTATAAGCCCTAATTTTGAATTCACAGAAATGAGGAGAAGAAAGGGCATAAACAAAAAAATTGAAGGGTTTAGCGTAAAAATGGGTAGAACTACAGAAAATGTAAAAAACATGTAGAAAATGTAAAAAAAAAATCAATTTTAATCATTAGATCATTTGAAATTTTAATGCTACAGGGTTTGAATCACCAGAGGTTTGGATTTTTATCGTCTGAATACTTCTGCTCGAACATATTTCGCTGTTCCAAAGTGCTCTCGTGCTCTCTTGCTCCAGGTATGTCTCCTACAAATATTTGGCTGAAAATTTTAGCAAAAATAGCGAAATAATGAAAAGTGTTTAGTATTTAAAGAATTGTTTTATGAAATTATATTTTCAAAAATATTTTGCTACCCATTTTTCAATTTGCCGTTTTTTTTCACTTAAATAAAATAGAGTTGCGCTTTTTTTATTTGCTTTTATTCGTCATCAGTGCGTCACTTCATAGCCCCACACCGATGCGTCCATTGGTAACATGGCACCGATGCGTAGTAACTAAAACACACCAGTGTGCAGTGACTAGAATGCACTGGTGCGGTTATCTGTACATTATCACTGATTTGCGGTTGAGGCACTGAAATTAATTTTACGTGTCTACACCAAAATTAGACATGTTGGAAATGTACATTTTTCTATGAAAATATTTGGGCCATTTCTTTTCAAAACTACACCTCTTCTTCTTTCAGAAAAAGAAAATTGAATCTTTCTATAACCTGCAATAAGAAAAGGTGCCCCATGATCTGTTTGTTGACCCATGATCTGCTTGCTCATTTGTAACTTACTCCTCCATCTTGGCATCCAATTTCCTCTTTTCTCCTTTGTACTTTCTATCTTGATCTTAACAAAATTTATACAATCCTTGTTTGACGAGAAACTGACCTTGAATGTTCTGGGAGCAATGACAACGAGTCCTTCATTCTACATTTTCTAGTAGAAGAAGACCAATTTTCGACTAGATGATGTAGTTATTACATGTGGAGGAAATGGTTTCCTGTAGAAAATGAGTATAGGGTTGAGAAGAGGAAAAACATTGCAAAATGGGCTATTAGATTAGCTTTTCCAATGGGAAAATGATTTGCAAGTGGAAATATGGTAGCTGTAGGTATCTATGCTTTTCTTCCCACAGAAATGGTCACTGGATTTCCATTTATAATACAAGCATAATTTTTAGTAGTTTCATCCAGAGAGATCATCATTTTCAATAAAAAATGGAACCAGGGAATCTTTAACTTTATCCCGTTCACATTTTGTTCGACATTTCATTTTTTGATAAGTGCTAATTCACCTATACTTTCAAAAATTTGGATTTTTGGGTACCTTCCATGTGATATTCCTTGTTATTCACAGGACCACAGCTCAGAAAAGTTAGGGATGCCAATTAGGTTCAATTGAAAGCTGAAGATGTGATTTTATGCGATGTCAACTTTGACAGTAAAAGTTTATGTAAGCCAACCGAAGCTCGGACAATACTCCCAGCTGCTTTTAAACACATTTTGGAGAATATTTACCTTCATGGGACCTACCAACCCAATCAACAATGTCAATTGATCTTTCTTTGTTGTCCTTAAAGGAATGAGAATCCTTCCCTTCATGGTGCCTCTTGGCTTTATCAACTGCCTCAATTGATCTTTCTCTACTTTCCAATATTTCCTTGCCATCCTTGTAAGAATAGGAATCGTTACCTTCATGTGATCTCTTAGCATGTTCAAGGGACTCAATTGATCTCTCTCTGACATCCCTTAGCGAATAGGTCTCCTTGCTTTCGAAGGACTATTTCACCTTGCTAGCTGCCATAACATCGACAGGTATTTCTGTTTCATCAACTTTTCTCTCCATTTCTCCATCATGGGACCTCTTAACCTTATCTTTGGCCTCAACCAAATGCTCTCTGCCGGTCTCAACCGAGCTTTCTTGACCACCCTTCTCAGATTTTTGATAAATATTTTCTCCTTTTGTACTTTGTCAAAATCTGTAGTTGTCTACATCCCTGTAAATGTCTTTGTCTGTCTTTCTATTTGAATCACTCATTTTCTCTGCTATAAACTTCTTAGCCAAAATTTGAACTCTCGTATTTTCAAACCCTCATCTCCTCAGAAAAATTCTTGCCAGTGATTCGAACCCTCCGCTGCTCCAATACTGCACTTTACAGATATTGGAGTAGCGGAGGGTTCGAATCGCGGGAAAAAATTACAATTAAAATTACAATTACAATTTTACAAATATTTTACATACAATTACAATTAAAATTACAATTACAAATACAATTACAATTTTGGAATTTTACATACAATTATAATTACAATTACAATTTTACAATTTTAGAATTTTACATACAATTACAATTACAATTAAAATTTTACAAATATTTTACATACAATTAGAATTAAATTAGAATTAGAATTATATATACAATTACAATTACAATTTTACAAATATTTTACATACAATTACAATTAAAATTACAATTACAAATACAGATTACAATTTTGGAATTTTACATACAATTATAATTACAATTACAATTTTACAATTTGTCATATTGACAATTGTAATCATTCACAATAAATTAAATATTACAATTACAATTAAAGTTTTACATTAAATATTTTACATACAACTACAGTTAAAATTATAATTACAAAAACAAATACAATTTTACAATTTTACATACAATTTAAATTTAAATTTAAATTACAATCACGACATAATATTTAATAAATATCATCATCATTTAATATTAAATTAGTTAATAAACATCACGACCATGATAACCATCGTACAAACATCATATTTGATTAAAAAACACATTCAAATTCACTAACATCATTGTGATCATGATCATCTAACAAAACACAATAAGAATTGTATAACATCATCACAACACAAACATCAAATATACATCTCATGTCAAATAACTCATACTATTGTAGAGATTTATTAATACTTATAGTATTACCGGATTCTCCTAATTTAACAAATTAATCTTGTGTTAAATACATAATCCTTCCACT